>JARBWK010000009.1:141859566-141996145 GCA_030556195.1 Anolis apletophallus | reverse complement strand
GGAAAAACCTCCTTGCTCAAGGGAGGTGTTTACTATATTCAACAGAGGTCCGCGTAGCCTCCCAGCAAGATCTAACAAGCCAGCAGGGGCAATGGGCCGAGGGAAAGCAAGTCGTTGGTCTAGCTGCAGCAGTGATCTTGTCGATCGCCCTACGTCCAGCAGATGGAATTGGCCGAAGGTAGGCTCGCCGAGTGGCCACGGGGTCTCGAAAGGCCTCACTGTATCAACAGTGACAGGGAGATCCTGGCGGAGTCGTGATGGCTCCCGGGTCTGTCCAAAGTCTTCCGGAGTGGAACCTTCTCTGCGGCCCGACAACCAGGACAGTCTGGTTTTGGCTGCAAGTCTTTCTTCTTGACAGGAGGAAGTGGCGCAGAATGGCAAATACATGTGTGCGCACACATCGTGCGCTTTGCCATTCCTTCTCTCCTGCCGCTCCTAGAAAATATCTGAATCACCAAGAGAAAAAAAATCCCTAGAGATCAATCAAGTTCAGGTGAAAACGGCTAAAAATGTGACTCTATCTGGAATTGCAAAAGATATATAATATTGGGGGTATTAAGGTGTTTTTTCGCTCTCTTTTGTGTGCAATGGTCATCTCCATAAGATATTAAAAGAGTGGTGAGAGTCAGGCGGCCCAGGGACCGAATGGCCAAGGCTCTCTCCAAAAGCCAGGGCTGGTGTTTGTTTGGGAAGCAGGGTTGCATCTCCATCTCCGAATGAATGCAGTTCGACACCACTTTATTGGCAATCCTCACTGCTGCAGAACCATGGGATGTGTAGTTTCACAAGGCCTCTGTGCCCTTGTAGAGGTACAGCTCCCAGGACCCTTTCGCAGCAGTGGAACGGTGCCAAACTGCATTCCTTCCGAGATGTAGACGCACCAAGGCGTGTGTTTGCAACCTGCCTTGCGTCCTTCCCTTTGCAGCCGAGGCCATTTGCGCCTCTCTCCTCTGTGTAGCCTTCCCACTTTCCCCTCAAATAAACAATGGCAACGGAAGGTCTTTCCGCTCACCGGGTTTGGCATAAATGCCCATGAGAGAACGCATCTGACATAACATCACATAACAATGCCGCAGCAGCGCTGCAGGCAGAGACATCACTGACACAACGCCGCGCACCAGAACATGCCTGGCATTGCGTTAACATCTCTCCGGTCGGTCGTGGCAGGCGGTAAAGGAGCAGCCGGGAGGCAGCAGGCATCGCTGCCCAGGGAGCCAAGGCGGCAGGCGGAGCCGCGCTCCTTTCCAAGGAGAGGCCGGTGACGGTGACGGTGATGAGAAGTGGTTGGCAGAGAGAGGTGCTTGAGAGGGAGGCCCTGCCACTCGCGGCTGGCTGTGAGTGGAAGCAAGGTCAGGAGGAAAGCGGCCCAGGAAAGGCAGCAGGCCCACGCATTGCCACGGAGAACCAGAAAGGGGGGGGGGCCCTTGGCCTGGTGGCCTCTGGGGGCCCGCCCTTCCTCTTTGAAGGAGCCAGCACACTGGCTTGGAGGCCGAGGGGACTCAGGGCAGAGCCTGGCCCAGAAGGAAGGGGGAGCTAAGGCCCCAGAGGACGGGCCGGATCCAAGATCACCTTCACAGGTTGAGAGCTGATGACCAAAACTAACCCAATGAACTTCAACAGGAGGTGTATGGTACTAGACTTTGGTAACAAAACTAAACGCACAGACAGAATGGGAGAAACCTGGCTTGGAAATAGTCCGTGTGAAAGGATCGAGGTGTCATAGGGGATCTTGGAGTCCTCGTGGACAACCAGTTAAGCATTAGACCACACCTGGAATCACATCGTGTCCAATTCCGGGCTCCACAACTGAAGAGAGGCATTGACAAGCTAGAATGTGTCCAGAGGAGGGCAACTCAAAGGATCAAGGGTCTGGAGAACAAGCCCTATGAGGAGTGGCTGAAAGAGCTGGGCATGTTTAGCCCGAAGAAGAGAAGGCTGAGAGGAGACATGATGAGGGCCAGGGATAAATATGTGAGGGAAGTCACAGGGAGAAGGGAGCAAGCTTCCTTTCGGCTGCCCTGGAGACTAGGATGCAAGGGAGCCATGGCTTCAAACTACAGGAAAGAAAGGAGACTCCACCTGAACATTAGGAAGAACTTCCGGACTGTGAGAGAGAGTTGTTCAGCAGTGGAACTCTCTGCCCTGGAGTGTGGTGGAGGCTCCTTCTTAGGAGGCTTTTTAAACAGAGGCTGGATGGTCATCTGTCAGGGTTGCTTTGAATACAATTTCCCTGCTTGTTGGCAGAAGGGGGTTGGGCTGGACGGTGGCCCACGAGGTCTCTTCCAACTCCAGGATTCTAGGATTCTATAGGAGACCCCCAAAAGAGCATGGGGCAACAGTGTGATGTCGCAGCTAAAAAGGCCAATGTGATTCTAGGCGGCATCAAGAGGCGTCTAGCGTCCAGTTCGAGGGAAGTCCTACTCCCACCAAATTCTGCTTTGGTCAGGCCTCAACTGGAATAGTAAGCCTGTCTCCATTTCCGGACAAAGCAATTCAAAATAGAGATGGACAAGCAAAAAAGGGGTCCAGAGAAGGGCCACCAAATGGTTTAAGGTATAGGAATGTGAAGTCGAAATTTAGCTAATCCCTTATGAGCGGTGTTGATCTGTCACTCGGCACACCCGGCTACTTTGACACCCAGAAAAAATGTAGACCGGGTTTGAAGGCAACAAACTGAGGCTTATTAGCTGTCAGGTCTGAACGGCTGTCTGATACAGATTCAGTACTCTGAAGGAATCCGGCATAGCCGTGTCGTAGCGTGTAAGACATTTGATAATATGTCATGACAATGCATGGTATTTCTACCCCGACACCATCTCCCTGAAGGGACTCAGGCGGCTCACAAAATACAGCAAAGTGCTGCACTTGATCCCCTCCGAGAGCCATCCCACGTCCCTGTGCCTCACCCCTAATCCCCCCTGGTGAGCTGAAAAGGGGTCGAGTGGCAGGGGAATCCCATGGATGCCAGAGATGGAAGGAGCCTCCTTTCTGGCCGGAGAAACGAAGGGCTGTCACCTGTCCTTTTGGAGCTGGAGACGGTCAGAGAGTCTGCTCGGGCGGGGCTGGCTGAACGGTGAAGGCAATATGCAAACAGTCCGAGATGGGATCGGAGGTGAGGCCTGGTTCACACAAAGGGTTGAGCCGTTGAGACAAGGAAGGGGTTGTGCAAACACACACCTGTCAATGGAAGGCATAGAGATGTATACAGATGTCATCCAGGCATGTCCCGCCCTCCACCTGGGCCCCCTCCGCAGGTGGATCCTCCTTTGCGTACCTGGATGAGGCCTTCCCTGCTTGCTTTGCCTACCTGAGTGAGCTCACCTCACAGAGGGAGGTTGGAAGAGTTTCACAAGCAGCACATACTGTACGTCATTCTGTAATTTAAGATTTCCCGAGACACGCTGGGCCGTATCTGCACATCTCCATTTCAGCGCATCTCCATTTCATTCCTCGTCTCCTTTAAGATGAAGTATTTATGGAAGAATCCCAATCAGTTCATAACCATCTGTATCATTAACCATGGATCACATCTGACAGGATCACCGGGGGTCTCACCGAGGCCCTTTCCCCTCCGTCCCCTCAGGGCTTTGGGCCAGCGAAAGGAACGGTTGCTTCTAGGAATATCCGCGCCCCAAGCGACTGCGGGGAAGGCGCTTTCTCGACAGATTGGACCGGAAGAGTTTGCCATTGCGGAACGTGTGCGGATTAATACAAAATGCATGCAGCACTTCATGAGAATTTTGCATTTAATTAATCTTTATATTATATATTTATATTTATATTATATTATATTTATATTTCTTTGGGCTTATATGCCGCTGACTCCATACGGCTCGCAGCGGCTCACAAGATTAAGAAACGAATACATAGTAAAAAAGGGACAAACTGGACAATACAAACGAGAGGGAATAGGGAGGTGGGGGAGAGTCAGGGTTCAACGACGCAGGGTGGCCTGGGGCCTATACAAGACCCATCGGGCCGTCAAAGGAGGAAGGGAAAGGGGGCTCAGAAAACGACACCCCGCTGGCCAAGGGAGAAGAGAGTGGGCCAGCCTCCACCGCCCAGTGGCCTGGCCGAGGATAACAAACATGGTGAGTCAGAGTTCAGTGGCTTCGGCAGTGACCGGTAGCCGCTTGGCGCCTGGGCCCCAGAAAGTCCTCGAACGAAATGGTCGCCCAGGCTCGGGTCCAGGAACGGGGGCCTCCGCTCCTCCCGTTGGCTAGGCGGCCTCCCTCCTGGTGGCTGACCAGAGGCCTGGGGGGTCAGTGGCCGGCGGCCTCGGCTTCGGGAGTCCCTGGTGGAGTCGGGGGAGAGGGCCGACGATCTTCGGCCTTCGACGGCGCCTCTTCCGACGGCGGTGTGGCCTCTGTTCTGGGTGACTACTCACCGTGCCATCCTCAGGGCTAGCTGACCTTTGAGCCGCCTCTCCCCGGGCTATGCCACCAATCCTACCCGGGGGCACCGGGGACAGCCGGCAAGCCAGGCGGCGGGGTCGAGCCCCCGGGGCCCTTGCCAGGGCCCAGGAGATGTCCAAGTCCCCTGGCGTCACCGGCCAGGCGCCCAGTGGTGGCGGGTGCGCTGGGCCGGGAGGGGGCGGAGTCGGCGCATCCAAAATGGACGGAGGAGGTGGAGGGGGTGGAGGGGGTGAAGGGGGCGGGGCGGAGGACGCCGAGCGAGCCGAGCCCGGCGCCATCTTGGCGGCCTCGGCCACCGCCCGCTTTTCACCGCCGTTTCCCGGGCCGGGGGGGGTCCCGCACCCCAGCGCCCTCCAGGGACTCCACGATGTGTCCCCCGAAGTCTCCACCGCCGCCCCCGCTTCAGCCGAGGGCCTCATCTCAAGGGAGGCCCCCTCGGCGAGCCTGGCAGCGGGACCTGGGGGAAGCAGCTCGAGCGGCGGGCCTTGAAGCTCCAGGGTCACCGGGGTCCAGTGCTCTCGCCTGCCGCTCGTGCAGGGGAACCGTCAGGGAGGTCTGGTGGCAGGAGACCTCTCCCTCTTTGCTGCACCCAGCTCTCTCAGCCACTCCGCTCTCCACTCCATGGCCCATCTCGTGGCCCACCTCCAGCCGGGCGGCCAATTTCTCCACCAGCCGGCCCAGGGTGGGGAGGAGGGAGGTAAGTTGCTGTATGGCGTCCCGCAGGCCCCACAGTCCAACCTGGGCTCCGTCAGATGGAGGGTCGGATGGAGGGTCGGCAGCCACCTCCCGGGTGGCGGGTGGGGGGTCGGGTGGAGGGTCGGCATCCACCCACTGGATAGCGGGGCGGGTGGGAGGCTCCAGTGCTGGCCGCCCCAGTTCCATGTCCGTCTCCAGGCCCGGCCAAGGGACCGGGGACCGGGACGGGCAGGTCCCATAGGTAGTCCTGAGAGCAATCCTCTCTGACAGGTCAGCAGTTCTTGAGCTTGCCCGTATCCTGGCCGCTATGGCTGACTCCCAGCCGACTTCAAGGACGGCCTCCGCCTCGAATTGCAGGGCCTCCAACGAAGGCGGGGGTCGCTAGTGGCCCCCAGAGACCAGGGAAGTGCCCTGAACTCTGAGGGCACCCTCTCCGACTGGGGTAGCTAGCCTTTGAGGAAGGTGGGTCGATTTTTTGACAACAGATCTATGAATCCCCCTGAGGAGCGGCTCAAGGAGCAAGATGTACTTAGCCTAGAGGAAAGAAGGCTGGGAGGAGGGGGCAGGCCAGCCATGGTTAATATCAGAAAGGAGGCCCCGGCTGTTGAGGGGGGTCCCGCTCTTTTCTGCTGCTCTGGAGACAAGGGGGGCACCAGGAAGCCATGGAGTCAAATGGCAGGAAAAGAGGCCGCGCCTCAACACGAGGAGGAATTCATGGAGTGCTGGAGTTGGAGGAGACCTCGAGGGTCATCCAGTCCAACCCCGTTCTGCCAAGAAGCAGGAGCATCGCATGCAACTCCTTCCTGAGAGTGAATGCCAATGAAGGCGGGGATGCTGCCCAAGAGCCCACCAGAGTCTCCTTCCTTGGAGGTATTGAAGGTGGGTTTGGGTGGCCACCTGCCAGGAGGGCTTGGACTGTGCCTTCCTGCCCGGCGGAATGGGGTTGGACTGGATGACCCCTGGTGCCCCTTCCAACTCCAGGATTCTATGATTCTCATCACAAGACATCAACACCTGCACAATCCGGGCGTGATGGTGGCCTGGCCTGCTGCCTATTTGTGTGGGCCATGGCGTGACCTGTGCCTTCTGTTTTGGACGCAGGGTCTCTTTTGTAGCCGGGAGGCTCTTTCCCAAGACCTCCCGCCTTCCCCATTAGTCCAGGAGCTCACCCGAGGCGGGCGTTTGCTGAAACTCAACTCTAATCTGCTTGGTTTTGCTCTCCCTGCTTCCTTCACCTGAATCTCCATTAATCTCCCAGCAGCTCCGTGAACGCCCATTACCTGCCGGCTGCTCTTTTGCCTTTGAGGGCAATAAATCCCCCCTTGACGCTCCCCCGTATCGCCAGTCCATGAAGCGCACTGGGCTGTGCTCAATTCCTGTGAGGGGACAACTTCCACATTACGATAAAGAGGCAAAAATAACTCTGAGGCCCCAGTCGGCGGGTTTCAGGATGCTCCAGGAGACACGGAAACCTCCCCGTCCTTCCTTGGAGAGAGACAGAGGCGATGACAGGTAGCACACCTGTCCTGGCTGGAAGTCTCCCACCTGAGCAGAAAATGTCCTCGCAAACCCACGTGCCTGGCACCAAGTCCTGCTCCTTCTCTTTTCCACAACTGCCCAATGCGTTCTTTGGTGGCTTCAGCAGCAGGGCCTTTTGTCGCCTTGGACCACCTGTGTATAAATACAGAAACGTGTGCGCTCCTCACGGCCCTGCTGCCCTCTCTCTTTCTCCTTTCACCAGTCAACCGTGGGATGTGGCCAGCGAAAGAGGCCAACGCAACG
This sequence comes from Anolis apletophallus, assembly GCA_030556195.1. Lineage (NCBI taxonomy): Eukaryota > Metazoa > Chordata > Lepidosauria > Squamata > Anolidae > Anolis > Anolis apletophallus. The sequence continues at coordinate 141,989,252 of JARBWK010000009.1, read as the reverse complement.
CTTGGCTGCATCAAGAGGAGTATAGCGTGTCCAGATCGAGGGAAATCCCGTCCCACTCTGTTCGGCTTTGGCCAGTCCTGGAATAGCCCTGTGTCCAGGTGTGGGCAAAGCCATTCCAGAGAGAGGTTGACAAGCTGTAAGGTGTCCAACGAAGAGCCACCAAAAGGGTCAAATGTTTAGGAACCAAACCCAACGAGGAGCAGCGGAGGAAGCGGGGGATGTTTAGCTCGGAGAAGAGAAGGCTGAGAGAAGGGGACGGGAGAGCCAGGTGGAAATACCCTCACTGCCCCAAAGCTTGTTTCCGGCTGCTCCGGAGACTAGGACGGTGTGAGTCCAAACTTCAGGAGAAGAGATTCCACCGGAACATGGAGAAGAAGGACTTCTTGGGTGGGATGGCAGCTCCACCAGAGGGGAAGGCAGCCTTCCTCGGAGCAGGCTGGTGGCTCCTTCTCTGGGGGGTTTTCAACAGAAGCTGGGTGGGGAATACTCAGGATGAAGCCGGACACAATTAATGGAGCTCTGCCCAGATGGGGCCGAGAGCCCAGACCGCCTCTCAACGCGAGGATCCCAAATGAAATTAAGGTGGACCTTTTAGAAGCGCTAGTTTTCCCAATAAAAACCCAATTCAATTGTCTCACCCAGATCTGGAAGCGTGCACACTGAGAGAAGGATCTTTACCAGCTGGAAAAGGAGGTAAGCCACGGGTCCTGAGGTTTCCGCAAAGCTAGCATACTTTATTTGCAAAGTTACAGGCTTTTATACACTCAAAATCCATTCAGATACAAATTTAGCCCCCGCCCAGGCTACGTGTGCTCCCAGCTGATTGGGTGGAATTGCTGTAAACAACTTGAGCATCAGAGAGCCAGCGGGAGACTCCCAGCCAATTGCAAGCTAGCGCATCTCGCAATCCAGCCAATGAGGAAACCAGGGAGACGGGACAAAGGTCAAAAAGGAAAACAATGAAACTGGGCTTGGTGATGAGTTTCAGGTGAGCTTGAGAATGGCTTAGGGCAAACGAGAACTTCTTGTGTTCTCAAGTCTACCTGGCTATGGTTAAAAGGTGAAAATAAACAGGTTTTTTCCCTAGACCGATACTCCCTTTGCTTGGCAGGTATCGATCAGCAGAGGCATGGTTTCTCTGTGAAAACGGCCAGGTTGAATCAATCTTTATTGTGGCCAATGTGAGGATTCGGACTCTCATTGAATTAACCTTGTTATGAAAATATGATTATTTGTGTGCCAATGCTTATGACTTACTAACAGACAAAGCCTCAGAAATGAATAAGTCACAGGCAGATAGGCCCAGTTGGGTTTCAGGGAGAAAGACCCCGAGAAATCTGGCCTCCATCCTGAAACAGTTCTGCAGTGGCAATAATGGCTGGGTCTCAGGAGGCTTTTCTTAAACGTAAAGCAACAATGAGGGAAATAACACAAGGAAAAGATTATACAAAACATTTGGGATAAAACAGGGCACCCCTCCCCCAGCAACCATACATCTGTTCCCTTTGCAGTCCATACAGAGAAAAGATCACAAAAGGGCAAACAAACACATGTTGCATCTCTCTGGGCGCCAACAGTCCATCAAAACAGCGGGAAATAGTGGGGAAAGGTTTTTGAGTCCACGAAATAAGAGCCAGTGTTCTGGCTCCCTGAGAAAGTCTTCCATCCTTAGGGAAACTAGAAAGTCCAAGTTGAAACCGTGAGAGTCCAGAGAAGGGAAAGAGTCCATAGTTGTCCCTTGGTGCAGGGTCAGCAATGCAGGGGAGGCTTGGAAATAAACAGTAAAGAGTCCAGGGAATGAAAAGAGTTCATGATGATCCGGTGAGGTTCTATTCATCCCAAGTGTCTTTGTGCCTGGCAGAAGCAGGCTGGAGTGGGCGGCCTCTGGTGGTCCCTTTAAGCTCAATGGTTCTAGGGTTCCATGTGCCCATGAGCTGCATTTCGGAAGGCCCGAAGAACCCCCTTGGCAGGGCCCCTCCTGCCCTTCTCCTCCTGTGCCTTTCCCTTGGGCCGGGCTTGCCTCTTGGCAGGAAAACAGGGGGGATTTGATGCCAAGGTTGGCCTCCCCTGCCCCTTTCCCGTGGAGCCCCCTCCCCAGGGAAGCCAGGCCAGCCCCCTCCCAACTCCAGCACTGCTGCCCCTCCCCCCCCTCCTTGTGTTGCAGGCCTCCCTTTGCCTTGGGGATCCGGGGCTCCTGCTCCGCCTGCTTTAACTCTCTCTGGTTTTGAAACTATTTTTAGGGCATGGCTTTGGTCTGTTTTTGAACGGTGCTTTCATGCGCTGTACATTGCCTCGGGGGCCCCGGCGGGCGGAGAGGCGATGAATAAGGGCTTCTCATAAATAAACGTTAATAAAGCCTTGGCAGAAAATGCATCCGCCTTGCAGAAACCGGCCTCCTGCCTCCCCAAAGTAACTTCTCTGGGCAGGGAACTCTCTGCCGGAAAGGGCTGCTCTCCCATCCGGCCTCCAAGGCGCTGCCGCGAGCTCCTCCCTGGATCTTGAGGCCAAAAGGGACCCAAGTGCCAAGGTGATCCAGCATCTTTCCTGATCCTCGTGTGATCGGAGGTGCCGACGCCCCCCCCGCCCTCTGTAAAAGATAGATCAAAGTTTTGCCAAGGACACCAGGCTGGAATGATCCCATAATCCCATCTCAACCCCCCGCCCCAATGCAGAAACCTTCATGAACTCTTTGCCAACTTTTATGAGCTTTGATGGACTTTGGGGTGCTGACACATGTTCCCCCTTTCCCTATGAACTCTGTGTATGCTCCCATGCCCCATTCCTCATATGTATGTATGTATGTATGTATGTCTATATGAGAAAATGTGAAGAAGAAGCGACCTTTTCATGAACCAGCAACTCGTGGCTCTTGCAGTTTCCAAACTCCCTGAGCCGACAATTCCCTCACAAAGGACTCAACCAGATCCATTTGCATGGACAATGAATAAACTACTCTACTTGTCTGAACCTGGGAGGGCTGATAGCCAGGCCATCCAGAACAATAGAGTCTATGGACCTGCTGGATCACCCGACATAAAGGACATTTCCCCACCTGCAAGGAACCGGGGATGTGCCACGGCCTCCCTGCTGTGCACATCCTGATCCCCGAAACCCATCTCTGCCTCATCAATGAACTCCATATCGCAGGATCGCAAGGCAAAAGGGCCTGGCCTGACAAGGCCTTAAAAATCAAGACTAACCCTTTCAAGGTGACTCAATAGGAAGCCAGTGCAGTTCCCGCAGAATTGGTGTAATGTGGCAGCTGCGGCGTTCTGCACCAGCTTGAGTTTCCGGGTCACCAACAGAGGCAGGCCAATGTAGAGAGCATTACAGTAGTCTAACCTTTCCTCTTCCTCCTCCTTGTCGCCGCCTGTGCCTCTTGCCACTACTTAGGCCCCACGATTGAGGAGGCGGCAGATGCAGAGCAGGGCCCAAGAAGTGGCAAGAGGTTCCGGCGGCGGCGAGGAAGAGGAAGAGGAAGGCAAAGAGGGGGAGGGGCGGCTCTCCTTCCCTCCTTGCGACAGTGTTCCCTCCTTAGTTCAATTTACTTTTATAAAACCTGAAATAGCAAGTTTGCGGTAAGCGAGCCTTGAAGTAAGGAGGGAACCCTGTATTTCCAGGCTGTGCCCTTCCATGGGCCGTCTCTGCAGCCTCCGCTCTGGACCAATCCTGGCATGTATCCCAGTCAGTGCCTTTTCTGGCCAACCAGAGACCAGAGAGGGACGGTTCAAAGTGGTAACCTGCTTGTATAACACTGTTTTGCACAGCAAATATTCTCTTCTGCTTGTAATTTTGGAGCAGGAACCCACGGCTTGGCTTCTTGGCCAAGAATGCCATCAAACACTCCTGCCTATGCCTTCGCCTCCTGGCGAGCCTTCAATCTGGAACTTTGGCTATTAATTATGGTTAGCAATGCTTGCCCGGTGGTTCCCTCTCAGTGTATAAATTCTGTATTGGACATTTAATTCTCGGCTGCAGATGTGGAGTCCCAGAAGAGGAGCCAAGACATTGTAGGCCTGTATCCTTGTTGAACAATGAATCCTAGAACCATAGAGTTGGGAGAGGCCTCACAGGCCAACCCCATTCGGCCAAGAAGCAGGACAATCATGCTCAAAGCACCCCCGACAGATGGCCACCCAGCCTCTGTTTAAAAGCCTCCATAGGAGGAGCCTCCACCACACACCTGGGCAGAGAGTTCCACTACTGAACAGCTCTCTCTCACACACAGTCAGGAAGTTCTTCCTCAAGTTCAGGTGGGATCTCATTTGTAGTAGTTTGAAGCCATGGCTCCATTGCATCCTCGTCTCCAGGGCAGAGGCACGCTTGCTCCCTCCTCCTCCCCATGACTTCCTCTCACGTACTTATACATGGCCCTCATTACGTCTCCTCTCAGCCTTCTCTTCTTCAGGCTAAACATGCCCAGCTCTTGAGGCCGCTCCTCATAGGGCTTGTCCTCCAGACCCTTTATCATTGTTTTTAGGAATTGTTTTATGATGTTTTTAGGCTGTTTGTGTAATTTTATTGTGTCAGAAACCACCCCGAGCCTTGGGGAGGGGCGGTCTAGTAAATCCGAATAATAAATAAATAAATAAATAAAATAAATTTTAGTTGTCCTCTTTCTCTGGACACCTTCCAGCTTAGAGTCAACCTCTCCCTTCAACTGCGGTGCGCAGAACTGGACACAGTGTGATTCCAGGTGTGGCCTGACCAAGGCAGAAGAGAGCATGGGGAGCGTGACTTTGTTGCCGAAAAATGACTAGGGGCCGTTTCCCTTAAGGGGACAGAGCCCAGGCCACCCCTAAAAGCGAGGATCGAGGCCCAAATCTGGATGATCTTCCCAGAACTACAAATCCCAAAGAAACCCAGATCAATGCTCACCCAGACGGAAGAACGCCACTACCGAGAGAAGAATCTAATTCAGCTGAATAGGATGCAATGCCACGCCAAGGTTCCAAAGGCAAAAAACATAGTCTTTAATGGGAAAGCAGTCCAATATATAGAAAAGCAGTCATTTACATTTGAATCGGGTGCCCTCCCCTCCCACGTGTAGCTCCAGCTGATTGGCCGCGCTGCCAAAGTCAGCTGGGCCAGGAGGAGACGCGCTTTAACCAATAGGAGAAGGCGCGCCAAGATTTGAACTAACCTATCCTGGCCGGCTATGCAGGGCGGAAAAGGACACAAAGGGGAAAAACGGCTGGGTGGAGGAAGTAACTTGTGGCTGAATACCTCACGGCTGGAGGGCCCCCGATGTGGGAGCCCACCTTCCTGTTTATTGTTTGTCTTGAATTCCTCAATGGCAGTCTTTTGTCCTGGCCAAAACTCCTTTGTGTTGAGAGTTTCAGTCTAGCGGGAAGCATGGTTTCTCAGTTCAAAATGGTCAAAGCATATGTTATTGCAGCCGGTGAGTGGGGTTCCGAAGCCCACTCTGATCCAGCTATGGAGTGACTGTATGACTTGGGGTTTGCCAGAGCCCATGATCCCTTGGGGGTCCAGCTCCGAGGCCAAGGGGGACATGAGCGGGGGATCCAGGCTCATAATGGCGGAATCTATGTTCCACAGAACACCTGACCTCCCTCCCATATTGGTGAAAAAAGCATCATATGGCCAGAAAAATGTATTGTTTGTTCAACAGGGGAATTCTCCGCAGCGGGAGCCCTGGCTGGGTTTGGAAGCAGGGTTGCTTAGTTAAAATGGTCCGGAAAGGTAGCTATTGGGGCTGGCTGCGAGGGTCCGAAGCTCGCATGGATCAGCCATGTTTTGGGTCTGTTTACATGACCATTACATATTCCCTATCATTGGCCAAGCTCCGAGAATGATAGGGACATATGCAGGGAAGTCTTGGGCATAGAGAGTGGGCCTCACCCCACGAAGAAACCCAACGTCCCTTCCCCAAGGTTATTATTTGTGCAGGGTAAAATTGGGTAGGAAAATGGATTATTGTGCTGTTCATCCCTGGAACGCTCTGCTGAGGGCATTAACTTAGAAGTTACATTGACACAAAAAGGGAACACATGAGGGGTACAAAATAGACAATACAATACAGAGATCCCCAGCTATCATCCCCATTACATTCCCATAGAGTTCTTGCTCCCAGAGGATGATCTTAAAATCAGGCAACACAATGCTGCTTTCTTCCTGGGAGTTGTAGTCCTCCTTTGTCCTTGGGAGCTGCAGAGCCTTTGGGGCTGGGGTGCCAAGCAGAGGCAAAGTCACTGAGGGTCCATGATGTGGAGGGAGAAAGCAGGAAATGTCCAACTGAAGAAGCGTCCTTGTGGAAACTACAAAGTCCTGAGGGGCAGAATGGCTTCTGCAGAGAGTAGAGTGGCAGAGAGTCACAAAGTCCATGTGGCAAGAAGGGAAAAGGCTGGGAATATTCAGCTGGGAAGTGTCCTTGGCGAACTGCTTCTCCCAAAGCCCAAAAGACCTGGGTTCCCTTAGAATCCCCCTGCAATCTGGGCAAAACCCCTCCGGAAAACATCGGACACGGCTTACCCAGAAAGGGGGTCTCTGTGGGTTCATGATCTATGAGATGTAGCAAGGCTCTTGCTGGAATCAGCTGGGGAGAACAGTCCAGGGATGGTCCGGGGAAATGCAGCAGGAAGAAAAGGGCAAAATGGGCCAGTGTACTTGGAGAAACTAGATCTCTCAAACTGGTAACTGTGGTGAAAATCCTCCTCATGGTGACTGGGTAAAAAGGTCACTTGTGCCCCCCACCTTTGGAGCAGCTGTGTGAGTCATTGTTTTGAACAATGTGGCCGAGGGCAGGTGATGCCCTCAGGGGAAAACTGATGTTGCTTACAGGAAATGGGTGCTTGCTGTTGCTGCAGTGGCTATTGTTGTGTCAGGAGAAAATGGAGCTCAGGCAGAGGTAAAGAGAGAGGAAGAAGGGGCCATTTTGTGGGCTTTTTGTTCTTGTGCCACCCGGCCCAAGATGGAGGAAAAAGGAACTGTGGAACTCCCTGCAGCTGAATCCCGTCCGTCACGGCATCAATCCCCCCTGGGGATTGAGAGTTTGTTATTTTTGAGCAGGGGTTAGCTTATGGGGTTGTGAGGGTTCTGACAATGTGTGGGACTGTGTGGGCGCTGGGAGAAATGTTCTATTCTATTGTTTTGCAATGTTATGTGAAGTATTTCTAATGTATGCATTGGTGCTCTGTGGACTGAATGGGAGGGAAAATGTATTTGGCTTCTTGTCTTGCTGTGGGCTGTTTTCCGGGGTCCAATGTGTTGTTCTGGTGGTGCTGGGGGAAATGTCCTGGTTTTATGGTTATGCTGTTTGATGCTTGCTAAAATGTCTTTCATGCACTTTTGGCTGTGTAAATGTTGTGCAGATGGGGTGAGGGGAAGCAATAGTGGCCAGGTGTACTGGGAGGGACGAAGTTGGTGTGGTAAACTATGGAACTGAGTGGGGCAGAAGGGAAAAAAAGGTCTGGTACTGATGCAACTTAGGCCATGGGCCAAAAGGAATACTGGGGACTCTCTGCGGTTGGATCTCCTGGATTTGGGCTTCCTGGTTCGGCCATAGATTCTTCCCTGGGCCTGGACACTAGACTCCCATGATTATAAGATTTTTACTGCAATTCTAGCACAGAGATTGGAAAAGAAAACTTTACAGACATTAATACACGAAGGCCACTGATGACCAAAGAGCCACTGAGGCAACACTGTTCTAGAACACAATGAGGCCTGTCGTGGAAAGCAGGTTCCGCTGATATTTTTAGATGCCGAGAAAGCCTTTGACAACGAACCTTGGCAGCCTTTGTGGCTCTCACAGGCAAGGTGGCCTTGGACCACGTTTTCAAGAATGGATCAAACAGCTCTGAGAAAACCAAACGGCCCAAATTTTGATAAATGGAGAACTGACAGAATCCTGTCAAACACAGGAAGGAACTAGACAAGGACGCCTCCTTTTAATGGCGAGAGAAGTATTAAATAGGGCAAGAGGAAGGGGAAAAGATGGCAAAGGAGCCAATGCGAAAGAAAGACCCAAGTCATAAATGAGAAGTATTTGCAGATCACGGATATTTCTAGAGGATCTATTGTCGACATCCTGAAGGAATGTGGAGAAATGTCAGGATTTGAAGTGGATTGGGGCCTCCCCATTTCAAACAGACCCAAATCCTCCGGTGAGTCCCAACATGAGAAGAGCCATGTGGCCGGCGGATGCTTCTCTGCGTGGCTCCTCCCTTCCGTGGCTGCTCAGCGGGTCTTTTCCAGGAGGAATCACTACTTGGCCCCACCATAAGTTTTTTTAATTTCTGTGTGTTTTGCTTATATGTGATTTATATTTATTTATTTATATTATTTATATTCCGCCCTTCTCCTCACCCCGCAGCAGGGGACTCAGGGCGGATCACAATGCACATAGACAGGCAAACATTCCGTGCCATAGACAGACAACATATATAGACAGACAACGAGCTACACAACTGGTCAAGAGCTCACCCCAACCCGGGCAGGCCTCGAACTCATGACCTTCTGGTCAGGAGAGATCTTATGCAGCTGACTCCCAGCCAGCTGTGCCACATTCCCAGTTCATTATATTGCCTTATTGTTTGCTGTTTAGTTATGTGATGCTATTATTGTGTTGTGGGCTTGGCCTCATGTAAGCTGCCCCAAGTCCCTTTGGGGAGGTGGTGGCAGGGTATAAATAAAGTATTATTGTTATTATTATTGGGGTGAAGAGAGAGTTGTGCCTTTCATGGACGACGCCTTCCAAGCCCCACAGGTTTCCTAGCCTTGCAGAAAGAGCCCATGGGCGCCATTCCCTTTTGCAGGGGGGGAGGGAAGCCGCCAAGACAGGGGCACACAGCCTGTTTCACGAGGACAGCGTCCGCTCCAAGGGAGGGAGAGCACACCTCTGCAGCACTTTGTGCGCTGGGAATATTTGGCCAATAGACCAGATTGCTTTCCTCCATTCTAATTAAAACACCCTTAAAATACACAAGACTCTATGAAGCAGCCGAGTAGTGGGAGTAGCAAGCTGTGAGAGAGAAGTTTGGAGGGAGTCTAAAAATCCCCCTTCCGCCATTCTCTCCCCCCCCTCCATAATTCAAAATTAAGAGAAAGATCAAACAAAGTGGTAACTTCAAAAAGCATTTTTACTTACAATATTGCGCAAAAAACACCACCCGGGCTCCAACACCCTTAGGAAGGATTGTTATCAAACACCACTACCCCCGCTCCTAACAAAAAAGGATTTATGATTGGGAACTTATAGTTTCCCAAGGGCAACAACCAAAATGTGATAAAGCGGCCCCCTGCCTTTTGCATAAAGCTCCCAGACCTGCCCCGATCCCTCACTCCTGTCTATAAACAATATAGTATTCCACTTCTATTAAACATGCCATATTTTACTTCTGGGATGGAAACATTGACCTCTACCTGACCCAGGTCAGGAAGCCAATGGCGCAGCGATTGTTTCACCTTGAGAAACAGCCTCGGGTGTAGTTGAGACCCAGAAAGAGACGCTGGGTCATTGCAGCATCCTTGATGTGGCTGGCCCGGAAAAAGACATCCCCGTGCTCAGGCATCCAAAGGCAAAACTTCCATCCATTCCTGGTTGTATAATTTTTATCCGGTTATATAATGCACCTATTTCCCAAGTCTGAAATGTATAGACTGCACTTTTCGTAAATGTAACGTATCGGTTCCTTTCTGCCTCAATGGCCTGGCTCCGGCCACAGAGCTGTCGCCCCAGAAGGCTTCTCAGCCTCAGGCAAAGACAACCACAAGGGATAGGCCAGAGCTCCCAACTGTCCACCGACAGCGGCCCCAATCGGCATCCTGGTGTACCCAGCCCAAACCAAGGCTACAGAGACCAGCTTCCATTGTTCTCAGATGTGCAGGTTTCACAATCCCATCATCCCCACCCTGGACGCCTGCGGACCTGGAATGCCAGCACTTCCCGGAAACTCCTCCCCAGCCACAGAGCTTTCCCTACCTGGCAGGGAGGTCATTTCCAGCCACATCATCAGAGGTCAGCCGCCCAGAGACAGAAGGAGGGCAACTCAAACTGTCACCACGGGGGGCCTGGTTGGATAAAACTATTCTGCACGGCACGCGTTCTGTTATGCTTGTAATTTTGGAGCAGGAGCTCACGAGCCTGGCTTCTTGGCCAAGGTGCAAAAAAGACCTCTGCCCCATGTCTTTGCTTCACTTCTGGGTTTCTAACCTGGAACTTTGGTTACTGATTATGGTTGGCATAATGCTCACCAGGCCGTTCCCTCTCAAGTTTTTTGCGGTTTAAATTCCATATCAAGTTGAAAGATAGTAGATAAGACAGATCCTAACAGTGAACAACTGAGAGCCCCCTGCATTCCAATTGATTTGACCTGCAGCAGGGAGTTCCACAGTTCCTGGTTGTCCGATGGGGCCAGCATCGCTGGGAGTGTGGCTACAGCAGCAGCTTCAGCAAGAAATCTTCCTTTTGCTTTGCTTTCTCCTCCTGACCCTAACATTGTAACAAATCCCCCAATAAAGTATCATTTAATTGCAACTTTCCCTCTCCGTTGTGATACATTGTGCCCTTTCACTGTCTCCAGCACTCTTCTGCGTGAACTCTCCCTCTCCCTAACTGCAGATCGCTGTGGGCTCACTCAGGATGTGTTTCCAGCATCCCAGGGAGGCCAAAACTGCGGTCCCCTGAACGGCAGATACGGAAACCCCCTTGGGCCCCCGTATCCACGGATTAACGGTTTGCTTCCAAACCGGTGCCAATCTTTCCCTGAGCTAATTTTAAGACTAACTGCTATCTAACTTTTACGCTTTGGGCCCCTACACCCCGGGAATAACTTTTTAGTCAATAAGAAATACACTTCAAGTGGAGACCAGCTGATTGTTATCCATGGCTCCTCGCTGCTATGCCGGTCCTGCTGTCATCTTGTGGACGCCTGGGAGCCCATGACCCGGGGAACCCGCTGCGGCCACCCCTTGAGATCCCTGGGAAGCAAGCAAGCTGCCTCCCCCCCCCCCCCGGAGATGGGATCTATAGCTTTCTAACCGGATGGACTGATTTTGACCGTAGTGCCCGGGGCGATCCGAATGCAAACTCAGTGAATATCCAGTTAAAACCTGGGGCTTTTCTACATGATCTGATTGGTATAAATGGTGGCCCCTCCAGCTCTGGGTTCTGGAATTGCCGATTTGTGAACTTCCTGGTGCTCCTCCACAATGCCATGATGGCAACAGTCTTGGACATCATTGGCTCTTAAAGTGACCCATTTAAGGTGGAATCAGGAGTCAAACAGGGATGATGCATCATTGCCCCAACCTTATTCTCCATCTTCATGGCTATGATACTTCACCTTGTTGATGGGAAGCTTCCCACCAGAGTGGCAATCATCTCTCGGACAGACGGCAAGCTATTTAACCTCAGCAGACTGAAAGCCAAACATATGCCACCGAACTCCAATATGCTGATGGCAACACCATCTGTGCGTATTCAGAAGGAGACCCGGAAGCCACTCTAAACACCTTTGCAGAAGCATATGAGAAGCTTGGCCTGTCATTGACCATCGAGAAAACCAAAGCGCTCTTCCAGCAGAAGGCACCAGCCAGTCCCTCTGCAATGCCAGAAATACAGCTTAATGGGGTAACATTAGAAAATGGTGACCATTTCGGCTCCCTTGGCAGCCCCCTCTCCACAAAAGTCAACATTGACGCTGAAATACGACACCGCCTGAGCTCCTCGAGTGCAGCATTCTTCCGGGTGAAGTCGAGAGTGTTTGAGGGCCGGGACGTCCGTGGGAGGCCAAGGGGCTTGTTGATAAAGCCATTGCCCTCCCAACCCTGTGATACGCCTGCAAAACGTAGATGTCACACTGAACTCCTGGAATGATTCCATCAGCATTGCCTCTGAAAAATCCTGCAAATCTCTTGGGAAGAAGGCAGGCGGGGAAATGCCAGCGTGCTGCCTCGGATTGCTCTCTTGAAGCCCCGCGTCCTTTGACAGAGGCTGGTTTACTGAGCGGGGCAGGCATTCCAGGCCCAGCCCTCGAATCTGAGGAGGGAACCCCTCCAAGACAGAGATCCTGTGGCTGGGTTGTCCGGGCGGGGTGGAGATCCAACTTCCTTCCCTGGACGGCATGACACTATGTCCGTCGTCAACAGTTGAAAGTCTTGGTGTCACCCTGGACTCTCAACTGACGATGGAGACGCAAATGTCCGCCGTCAGTAGAGTCGCTTTTTTCCATCTCCGGCAGGCAAGGAAGTTGGCTCCCTACCTCTCCCGCCACGATCTAGCCACAGTGGTCCAAGCCACGGTCATCTCGAGACTGGACTACTGTAATGCTCTCTACATTGGCCTTCCTTTGCTTGTGATCCGGAAATTGAAACTGGTCCAGAACGCGGCAGCTCGCCTGCTGGCTGGCGTCTTGACGACCAGCCACATAACACCTGTTCTTCGCGAGCTGCACTCGTTACCAGTGGAATGCCGGATGACTTTCAACGGTCTGGGGCCAGTGTAGCTTAGGGACTGCCTCATCCCATATTGTCCCACTAGGCCACTACGCTCAGAGTCGGGTCAACTCCTGGAGGTTCCCAGCTTCAAAACATCCCATCTGACGGCCACAAGACGGAGGGCCTTCTCTATATTCGCCCCCATCCTGTGGAGTGCACTGCCTTCCGGAGTCCGTGCCATCACAGACTTGCTGGCATTCCGGAAGGCCTGCAAAACCCTCCTATTTCGACAGGCCTTTGGGTAATGGGGCGGTGACCTGTCCGTTGTTGTATTGACTCCTGATGAAGTCACCTACTTTGCTTCATCTCTTTGCAGTGCATTGTATTGTGTTTTATTGTGTTTTATAGTGTTCTGTTGTGTTTTTAAACTTTTAGTCCATTGCTGTAAGTCGCCCCGAGCCACACCGGATGTGGTGACTCACAACTACGAAGAAATAAATAAATAAACAAACAAACAAATAAATAAGTGGGGTGTTGCAGCCAGGGCGGCCATCTCCACTCACAGGGGACTGGGCCGTTCTTCTTCCCATGAGCGGGCGAGAGGGGCCCCTCCTCCTGAGGAGAGAAGCCTGGGTTGCCTCCTTGCATCCCAGCCGGGGGCAGGTGGCGTTGGCCGGTGGCTGGGTGCTTCTTCCTCTCCTCTCAATTATCCCAGAAAAGACGGGCGTTTCGTTCTGCGGGACGCCTGCGGTGGAGAACATTAACATCCAAATTAACGTGAATATCATCTCCATCAATCTGTTTCATGCCTCCTCGCCCATTGATAAAATCTGCGGCGCCTCTAATGAGCCTCTTCAAAACAGAAACGGGGCTTAAGAGGGATCCTAATGGAGAGGCCGCTTTGCCCGACAGGGAGGATTTATCCGGGGGGGGACAAACTCCTTTGCGAGCCTTTGGTGAGGATCTGAGGCATCTCCAGAGATAAGAGGCTCAGATCCAAAGATGCGATCTCTGCCTTCAAGTCTTGCCAAGAGAGAGATCACAGAGGGGCCTCCATAGCTGCCAGGACTCCCCCCCCCAAATGGCTTCATATCCCCAAATCTAGGCATGCTGAAGCCCCATCACGTACACTGGTATTCTAAAATGGCATCCCTTATACAAAATGGCAAAATAAAGGCATGCTTTGGGGATTAAAAGAAGAAGAATCTGTAGATAGTGAGGACGGACTGTATTGGTGAAAACCTTACATTCTTATTGTTATCGAGCGGAATTTGGGGGTCTTGCCATGAAGGCAGACCAGCTAGGCCCACCAAAGAGGATCCGAGACAGCCCTGGCGAGATAGGAAGCAGCCAATCCCAACCTCCCTCAATTGCCCCCATAAAGATCTCTCCAAGTTGAAGAAGAAATGCCACCGTTTATTTTCATTCCAGCTGGAAAGGATGCCTGGACGCCACCGTTTGCCCAAGAAAGCAGACATAAAGCAGACATGCCATACAGTACATTTTATAGAAAACGGGCAAAGTTCAAATTTTCCGCCCCTCTGCTAGCGTCCAGCTGATTGGATGGAGTCATCAGCTGGGAGGGAGGCGCTGCCGGCTTGGCCATGTCTCATCCAATCAGGCCTCGGGGTCTCATCCAATGAGAGTGAAGGAGGCGGTCCAAGCAAGGAACAATGAACCAGGGAGGAAAGATGAATGGATTTAATGGTTCAGATATTTGTCCAAGGGGTCAGGGATTCCCCGGAGGGCCCTTCAAGCTGGCCTGGTATTGTCCTGAGCAAAGGAATAAGCATCTCGGTCTGGCGAGGAGGCCAAACCCCAATAACCCGCTTTTTCCTGTCTATGAGTTCATTTATTTATTTATTTTATTTTATTTATTTATTTATTTCCTTAGGCTTATATGCCGCTAACTCCATACGGCTCGCAGCGGCTTACAAAATTAGGAAACAACAATACAAAATATAAAAAGACAGAATAGACAATACACAACACAAGGAAAAGGGGAGAGCAAGGACGTCAGGAGAGGACCCAGCGAATCAGGCGGGCCCTACTCTCCCGTCGGGGGAGCAGAGGTGGTCTCAGGATGATCCCACCAAGATGGTCCAGGCCGGCCAGCCCCTCTTGACCAGGGGTCTAATGGGGAACCCGATCTGTGGGGTTGCTGGCCTTCTTCTGTTGTGGGCTTAGGAGAGGGCTTCCGTTGCCTGAAGCCCGGACCCCAAAGTTCTGACCCGCAACGGGTTCCAGGACTTGGGCTCGGGCGAGGCAGGTCTCCCTTCTCTCAGGCGGGTAGTGAAAAACGTCCCGGGGGCGGGGGGCCTGCTGTTCTTCGGCCTCCAACGCCGCCTTCTCCGGCGGCCACCTGGCCTCCATGCTGGACGCCCCCCGGGACTCGCTGGTTCCGGGGCTATATTGGCCGGGCTCGATGGACCTGTCAGCCCCCGGCCGTCAGAGGAAGGCGGGGCGGGGGGGGATTGTAGTCCGGTCACCAACGAGGGGACGGCTGACAGCTGGCAAGCTCGGCGCCGGGTCGCGCCTCGAGCCTTGCAAGGATTCCGGAGATATCGAGCACCTCCGGAGGGGGCACCGATGGCCCATCTGTTGGAGAGGACGAGGGTTGGACCCCCAGGCCGTGCAGGGCCGCGGCCGCAGTCCCTGAGGAGTGAGCGGGGGGCGGGGCCAGGGATGCCGGGCAGCTCGGGGTCGCCGCCATCTTGTTACCCCTGGTCACCGCCTCGTCCTGCGGGCCCCGGGGCTGCGCCAGTCGTCCCCCAAGATCTCTCCTCGAGGTGGGGCCCTCCGCCACAGGTCCGGGGCCCTCCCTCCCCTTCGTCGCCTGACTCCTCCTCAATCTCCATGTCCATGTCCATTTGGCTTGGGTGATTGCCCGGGGCCAGGCCTCGCTCCGCCGCACATCCTGCGCCGCTCGCTCCACAGTCCTCCGGGCCCGACCCGCAAGAGTCCGTCGCTGGCGCCGCTGGCCTGGCTCTCTCGGAGCTGGGGCGTCCCGGAGCCCAGGGGCGGGTCGGGTGGTAGTAGGGCCCCCCATCGCAGCAGCAGCAACGGTAACAATGGGGCTCCCGCTGAGGAGCCGCTGCGGTCGCCCCCCTCACCCTCTCCAGTCCGTCCTCTCCTTGTCCATCACCATAGGGCCCTGCTGCTCCTCTCTCTGTCCTCCCCAGGCCGCTGGAATTGCAGAAAGACGCCAGCGCCGTCCCCAGTCTGTCCAGCTCTCTCAACCAGGTGGCCAGCCGCTCGGCCAGCTGGCCGAGATGGCGGAGGAGGCCTGCAAGGTCAGGCAGCGCGTCCCGGTCGGCCCCGTTGTTCGACGGCGTCCCCTCTGATGGAGTTGGGGGATGGAAGTCCCGGCCTCCTCCAGGCCTGGCCATGGAACCGGAGACCAGGTCAGGCCCTCTGGGAGGAGACCATGGTCGCTGCGGCCCCGGCAAGCCAGGGGCCTACCGTAGGCCCCAGCGTCCTTCAGGCCCGCCAAGGCCCTGAGGACCGAAGCCGGCGCCTGGGCGACTCCCATGGCGGCCTCCGCGTCTGCCTGCAAGGCCTCCAAGAGGGGGAGAGAGCGCCTCGGAGCCTCCAAAAGTGGCCGAGGGTCCCCCTCTGAGACCAGCAGATCCAGTAGGTCGTCCCTCGCGACCCCCCTCAGTCGCGGGGGTGCTGTACAGGGGAGGTTGTCAAGGTCATCAAAGGCTCGGCGGAGCTCAGCGTTCGAACGCCTGCTCGACGCGGCCATCTTGTTTTGTTGATCTTAGGTTGAGTTTCGGCCCAAAGGGGGTTGTAAACAAAAGAGGTGAGGCAGGTTGCGACATCCCAGCTTTCCGTTGGCTACAATGTCACCTTTGTGGATAATGGGGGGAATCACCAGGGGGCACAGCTAGTCAGACGGCCAACGCTCCGAGATCTGATCATTTATACCAACAGAGACATTCATTCCCGGGGGGAGGGGCCCAGGGAATGTGGCGCAGCTGGCTAGGTGTCAGCTGCATAAGATCTCTACTGACCAGAAGGTCATGAGTTCGAGGCCTGCCCGGGTCGGGGTGAGCTCTCAACCAATTGTGTAGCTCGTTGTCGACCTTTGATTGATTGATTGATTGATTGGATTTCTGCGCCGCCACTCCCAAGAGGCTCGGGGCGGCTCACATAAGCAAGTAAAAACAATACATTAAAACAGTTTAAAACACATTAAATGCAACCCGAAAGACAGTTGCATCTGTCAAGTAGGAAACTTAGGTACCACTTTGTGTGGGGAGGCTAAATTTAACTGATTTGCGAGGCCATAAAATCTCCAGGAAGTACACATGCACAAAAAAGAATGAAGGAATGCGGCAGCTCCTCCTGTTGGCCAGAAGCAGGAATGTGAAATTGCCTCTATGTCTGTCTATATACATTGTATGTCAAATGGCACTGAATGTTTTCCTGTATATGTGCATTGTGATCCGCCTGCTTTGGGGTAAGGAGAAGGGCAGAATATAAATGATGTAAATATAAATAAATACGGGCTGCTTATTGTCCACGCAAGGATGCCTTTGTTTGGGCCCAGTATCAGGGAATTCCTTCCTGGGCCGCTTTGAGTGCTGGAGTCACGAAGGGGTGGCATTTCGTTTTACATTTTATATGGGGGAACATAGACCAGGGAAAACATATAGGGAATACATTTAGGTAACAGGGAAATAGGAACTATCCTTCATGCCAGCCCATCCTCCCCCTCCAGAGCTCATAGGAGTGCATCGAGCAGGAGAAACGGTCCGTGGGGTTTGAAAGAGAGAAAAGTGCCCAAAGGTTCACCAAGTGTGGCGTACAGGGGCCCTGCCACGTGGGGCCATGGGGCCGTGGGAAGAGCCTTAGGTTCCCACATGGAGGAGAGATAGGGGATTATGGGATCACTCCAGCCTGGTGTGAATTCCTTGGTCTTGAACCATCTTTTACAGAGTCCTGGGGGGGGGGGGTGATGGTGGTCATATCATTATCACAAGAAACACAAGGCATTCTCACCTGATTCCACCTTTACAATGCCGATCTGCATATCGAAAAAAGAAATGGACCATGAGATCCAAGTGGATGCGAGCAAACCTACGGGCAAATCTGCCCCTTGGAGCAGCTGCGTCCACCCTTTCAGCGGCGCTCGAGTGGTGGGCTCCTGCATGGAGGGGATGGACTAGATGGCTGCTGGGAGCCCCTTTCTAGGATGACTCCAAGGCAGGCTGACCAGGCCACCTGGGCCCTGCCCCCCAACCCCATCGTCTTGTGGAGCTTCCTTTGCCGGCGGAGAGGTTGGTCCCATCTCTGCCATGGCTTGCTCTGCATTCCTCCCACGTTCCTTCCCCCTGGCTCACCCTCCCCCCTCCCCCTCCCCCCTCCCTCCAAGGCTTGGCATCCGATGGCATTTGATTTCAATATTTGATATTTAAGAGAGCCTGCCGGCTGATAGGCAACGCCGCTTGATGGCCTTTGCGGCCCGCGAGAGCCTGCGCGATGGAGATAATGGATTATTGCGGCGTGTAATTCCGGAGACTTCATTACCGGGCAGTTTGTTCCTCGCCCTCGTGGAGAGCAGGGGTGTCATGCGATAAGGATTTTGTGCCAGAGCTGACGTCTTTGTTTCTGCAAAGACGGGACGTGTGGGGATTCCTCCCCGTTTTGGGATGCGCGTGGCCTGATTCCTGGCTTTGTGCGGCTAAGGCAAGAATCGTGCAGGTTTTGATGAACAGAGAGCGCTTCCCTGACTGGCCGCGACACCTTTTGAGTTTCCCGTAACGTTCCCCTGGTTACCACAGGCATTCTTCCTCAGACGGGTTTCCAAGGTTTCCAGAATCCCTCGGCAAGGACGGGGGCTCCCCATGCTTTCTCTCCATCGCCGGGTTGATGGAGGCGCGGACAGGCCCCGCCCAGGCATGGGCTGCGAGCACCAGGTCCTCCCTCTAGAGGTGTTGCTGGACTCTAAGCCCAGGTCGGGTGGGCTGTTTTCTCATTGGCTGGACAGGAGCCCAAGCGGAATTTGCACCCGATGCCCACCATTTTGCAGGCCATGAGCCATAAAGAAAGACCACTTTGGACGTGGGCCTTGCGGGATGAGGAGGCCAAAACTATCTCACACAATCATAGGACCCTTGAGTTGGAGGGACCACCAAAGGCCATCTAGTTGAACCCCACTCCGCCACGCGGGAAGGCCCCATCCAAGCCCTGCTCCCAGCCTCTCTTTCACAGCCTTCATTCATTCATAGGATGAATGGACTTTGAGCATTGGAGGGCAAAGATGGACACACAGCATCCTAGAGTTGGAGGGACTTCCAAAGGTCATCTAGTTCACCCTCCCAGTCGTGCCACAAGGAAAGACATCACCCAAGCCCTGCTGACAGATGGCCATTTCATAATAATAATAATAATAATAATAATAATAATAATTAATGTATTCCCTGCCTCTCCTTGTGGCTTGAGGTGGGGTACAATGATGTTAAAACGGCAAGGTAAAACAGAGCACCAATAAAATACACGTAACACACACACACACACACACACACACCGGGAAAGTGCAGCTTAAAATTCCCAAGTGGAATTGACTTGGGGGGGGGGGGGCTCCTGCCAGGAGAGATGGGTCTTAAGTTGCGCCTTGAATTCTGACAGCTGACTGAGTTGCCAGGTGTCTTCTGAAAGACCTTTGCGTAAAGTGCTCCAGAGAAGGAAGGACGGACGGACGGACGGACGGACGGAAGGAAGGAAGGAAGGAAGGAGGCTGCACCAGACTCTGCTGCTGAGCAGCCCTTGCCCCCAGGAAGTTCTTCCTAATGTTTCGGTGGAGCTCCCTTTTGCCTGCCTCGAGGCCCTCTTCCTTCTCGCTCTCGGCCCAGGAGAGACCTCCAGAGGAAGAGGAGAAGGAAGAGGAGGAGGAGGAGGCTGCCGGGTGACAAGCAAACATGTTACCGCGTGAAGCCTCCGCAGTCTGGCTCCTTCGTGGATCCAGGACAGCTCGGGCAGGATGCCAAGACTCATCCAGCAGCCCATCATCTCCATTGGCTGCCTCCACTGCTTCTTGCTTTTCCATAGAGCCCGAGAGATGGCAGCGGGTGCAGAGGCGGCGGCAGAGGAAGCCTTGTCTCCAGGCCGGGGGGCTCCCGATCCCTCCGAAGACAGAGGAGCCTCCTTCTGGGGCAGAGACGGGAGAGGCAGCCCCCGGGAGCCGCAGGCACTTCTCCCGATCCGGCGAGATGGGGTTGGGCTAAATGGCCTTTGGGGACCCCTTCCTTCTGTCAGGGGCAAGGCCTCTCTGTTTCGGAAAGTCAGCTCTTTTTATTTCCTTCCAAATTGTTTACAAATATTGCCCAAATATCTCACTTTTCTGTCTATGTGACATCCTCTGAGTCTTCCGTCCATTTTCGTCTCTCTTTCTGTTGCAAAATGTTTAAAGGTGACCTTGGCTTCTTCGTTGTTGACCGTAAGTCCTGATATTGGGCCATGACCTGCTAACAACTGCTTTCCACCACCAGCATTGTCGTCGGCATACGCACATACGTTTTGATCCACTGTTCCGATTTTTAACCTTTTGATATTAGATTCTTCTTGTGTTTGATTTAAGAGAGCTTCCAATGCCGTTGTGGAGAGAGGAGGTGGCACGGGGCTGCCTCGTCTCACTCCTTCAGACACGTATCTCAAAAGATGCCGCCAATTCTACATTTGCTCCTTGTCATTTATAAACTGGAGTTATCTATCCTGCCTTGGTCAAACCACTTGACCTGGAATCACACTGCGTCCAGTTCTGGGCTTCACAATTGAAGGGAGACGTTGACTCTCAGCTGGAATCCTGTGTCCAGAGGAAGAGGGCGACTCAAAGGATGATCCAGGGTCTGGAGAACAAGCCCTATGAGGAGCGGCTTCAAGAGCTGCTGGGCATGTTTAGCCTGCAGAAGAGAAGGCGAAAAGGAGACATGATGAGGGCCAGGGATGAAGACGTGAAGGGAAGTCATAGGGAGGAGGGGGCAGGCTTCCTTTCTGCTGCCCTGGAGACTCGGACGCAACGCAGCAGTGGCTTCAAGCTACAGAAAAGGAGATTCCGCCTGAACATGAGGAAGAACTAACTTCCTGATTGCGAGAGCTGTTCAGCAGTGGAACTCTCTGTCCTGTAGAGTGTGAAGGCTCCTTCTTTGGAGGCTTTGAAAGAGAGGCTGGACGGCCATCTATCAGGGGTGCTTTGAATGTGATGTTTCTGCTTCTTGGCAGAAAAGGGTTGGGCTGGATGGTCCATGGTCGGGTATCTCAGTTCCAAGCCGTGTGGCTCTGGAGAAGGATCTCCTCTGGAGGATCACGCAGAGAATCTCAAGTGGAGTAGATATCAACACGAGAGCTTCGACTACTGGCCTCATGCCAAAAACCAGTCAGTCAGGAATCCTGGCGAGTTTCCCACATCAAAGCCAGGTTCCCCCCCTCACCTTTGGGCAACGGAGTTTTATGGCTGGTCCATTGGTCCTGCATTTCCTTTTGGCCCAATGCCCCATGGCCATGTGGTACGCGTCAGTTGTACGGCATGGGCTAGAGACCATGACTCCCACCAGGTCTCTTCTTCCGGCTCTAGGATTCCATGATTAGCATCCATCCCCTGAACTTGGATCCTCCTTGCATTTTTCCCAGGACTGCCGTTAAGGATTCCCAGTCGATGTTATCAAATGCTTTTTCCACATCCACAAATATTAGTGCAACTTGTTTCTCATTGTGCTTCTCCCAATATTCCCGTGTATTAATCACAACTGTGGGCTTTAATGATCTTTAATTTGTCTTCCTGGGAGAAATCCATTCCTTTTGAATAACTTCTTTGTGAATAATTTCCATTTAAACTTTCTCAGATATTTTTGTTAATACAGTCGTAGTTTGCCATATTGGTTTCATCTTTTCCTTCTTTGGGAATCAATTTTATTATAGCTTCCTGCCATTTTTGGTAAGGTTTCTGATGTCAGTCTTCTCTGGAAAAGTTGCCGTAGTTCAGGGGTCAATTTCTCTTTAAACTGTTGATAAAAACTTGCCGTCAACCCACCCGGGCCGAGAGATTTCCTCACCTTCCACTTTCCAATGGCTTTCTGTATTGCTATTATTGATATCAATGTGTTCAAAATTTCCCATTGACTGTCAGTCAATTCTGTTGTTTTAACCTGTTTCAAGTTTTTCACAACCTGCGTTTAATCAATCTTCTTACTTTTGCTCCATTTTGCAAAGTAGATTGAAAACGCTTGTGTTCGTTGACGATGTGACGTTATTTCTCTCGAGTTTCCTGTAATCTTTGTTGTAGTTTTCTTGGCGACATCCTCCGTTAATTGATGTGCCGACCATCTGCCCACTTTACTGGCAGGTTCAAAGTTGTGAATTTCCACCCGTTTCATTCGCTTTGCAATTTCGTCTGTCATCAAAGCCACAATTTGATTTTGTATTGTGTTGTTGCCTTAAGCCTGGCACCCATTGGCTTTTGCGACATCGTTTTTTCTTGAGCCTTCAAGTCTTTTATGAATTTCTCAAATGTTTCTTGTTTTCTCTTGTTCTTGACAGCACTTGTTTGAATTAAGTATCACCTGATGTAAACTTTTAAAGCGGGCACGGGCAAGCTCCGGCCCTCCAGGTGCTTTGGGCTTCAACTCCCACAATTCCTAACGGCCTACTTTAAAGGATCCCATATGCTCTGTAGATCTGTTCCTTTGTTTATTGTGAAATGCCATATTCCTTATTTTTTGTGATATGAACTCTCTAACATCCATGTGCAACCACTTGCTCGATTGGTTCGTAGCTTTGGGCTGGAGTGTCACCAATACGCTGATGACACCCAGCTCATTCTGGGGATGGAAGGCCAGCCTGAATCCACACCCGATAATTTCCATCGCTGCCTCGAAGCCGTTACTGGATGGCTGCGAGTCAGTAGGTTGAAGGTGAATTTGGCAAAGACAGAGATCCTGTGACTGGGTCGCCCAGGCGGTACAGAGGTTCAGCTTCCGACCCTGGACGGTGTGACGTTATGTCCATCATCGTCAGTGAAGAGCCTCGGTGTTACTTTTGACCCTCAGCTGTCGATGGAGACTCACATCTCCACCGTCAGCAGAGTGGCGTTTTTTCATCTACGCCAGGCGAGGAAGCTGGCCCCCTATTTGTCCCGTCACGACCTGGCCACAGTGGTCGAAGCTACAGTCATCTCAAGGCTAGACTACTGTAACACTCTTTACATTGGCCTTCCTCTGTCGGTAATCCGGAAACTTAAGCTGGTGCAGAACGCTGCAGCTCGGTTGCTCGCGGGTGTCCCGATGAGCTGCCAATATCACTCCCATCCTGCGTGAACTGCACTGGCTCCCAGTGGAATGCCGGATTACCTTCAAAGTGCTGGTTTTGACCTTTAAGGCCTTGAATGGCCTGGGGCCAGTGTACCTAAGGGACCGCCTTATCCCATACTGTCCCAACAGATCCCTACGCTCAGAGATGCAAAATCTCCTCGTGGTCCCAAGTTCCAGGGTTTGCCACCTGACCGCAACCAGGAGAAGGGCTTTCTCGATCATAGCTCCAATCCTCTGGAATTAGAGTCAGCCAACGGTCTCTGTGAGGAGCAGTTTAAAGCAGACTACTTGCAAATAAGAGAATAAGGAGCACTGGTAAGTTCCTGGGTAAATTTGTTGTTCTAGCTTCTAGTATCAGCTGCTAGAAGGTAGTTTTTAGCAGCAGCCAAAAGAGGTTCTTTTCCCCTTCCAAATTGCCTTAAGCACATTCCTTGAAAGGGCGGGGCTTACTACAGCAGCCCTTCTGCCAGGTGGGAGCAATTAGCCTACTTCCTGTTTTTAAGCAGTCAGCCTAGTTCCTGTTTTTTAAATCAGTCAGCCAACGGTCTCTGTGAGGAGCAGTTTAAAGCAGACTACTTGCAAATAAGAGAAAAAGGAGCACAACATAAACCTGTAACAAGTAAAAAAAAGAGAAATATCCAAAGACTTGTAAAAAAGTTAATCAAGACCAAAACAAACAGTAAATCTACAAAAAGGAAAAAAAGTCTAATTATCTAGAATAAAGGAGTCAAATTATAAAAACATATTAACAAGAAATGGAGGTAGTCAGCCAGCAGTGGGAGGGGGGCTTTCCAGTGTTTTGCATTGAGTGTCACATGTATGACTATCTGCCTGCTGGGCAGAAGTCCTGGGTGTGCATTCACTGCAGTGAGCTCCTGGCTCTCAGGGAACGTGTTCTTTCCCTTGAAGCCAAGGTAGCAGACCTGGAGAAGCACAGAGAGGAAGTGAGGCAGGAGGAAGAGATCTCCAGGGATGAAATAGGAGCATCCCACTCCGTTCTGAGCAGCCCTCCAGCTGCTTTGGAAAATGGGGGTCTTGGGCAGGGAGGACATCAGTCTGAGGAAGAGGGACCGGCTCCCTTAGTTGGGACCCCTTCCTCGGAGGATGTGCCCATATCCTCTTGCACCGAGGATACTTCTCAACGGGTGGTAGGAGGGGGGCTTCTTGTAGTGGGCGATTCGGTTGTCAGGAACATAGAAAGCTGGGTTTGTGATGGATGTGATGACCGCATGGTAAATTGCCTGCCGGGTGCAAAGGTTGCGGACATCACGAGGCATCTAGACAGGCTGGTAGATAGTGCCGGGGTGGAGCCAGCAGTCGTGGTACACGTCGGTACCAATGACATTGGGAAGGCCAAACGGATGGTCCTGGAAGCCAAATTTAGGTTGCTAGGTAGAAGATTAAGGTCCAGGACCTCAAAGGTAGCATTCTCGGAAATTCTACCGGTTCCACGCGCAGGGACAGCCAAACAAGCAGAGCTCCGGAGCTTCAATGCATGGATGAGGCAGTGGTGTCGAGAGGAAGGGTTTAGATTTGTTAGGAACTGGGGGACATTTTCGGGAAAGCCAGACCTGTACAAAAGGGACGGGTTACACTTGAACGAAAATGGAACCAGACTGCTGGCAATTAATATTAAAAAGGCTTCAGAGCAGCTTTTAAACTGATTCCTAGGGGAAAGTCGACAGGAGCTGGGCAGCTTCCGGTTCGAGAGGGTGAAACGCCAAGTATGGAGGATGAAATTTACGCACAAATGGCCGAGTCAACAGAAAAGATAGAAAGTAGTCAAGAGGTAGGACATGGTAGGCCTTCTACAAATTCTCATAAACAGCCAAAGTTGAAAGGGCATCAGAGCAATAAATATAAATGTCTGTACGCAAACACTAGAAGCCTTCGAACAAAAATAGGGGAGCTGGAATGTTTGGCAAAAGAAAAAAATATTGATATTATTGGCATAACAGAAACCTGGTGGACAGAGGAAAACAATTGGGACACAAAAATTCCAGGTTATAAACTGTACAGGAAAGACAGGAGAGGGAAAAACGGTGGCGGTGTGGCCTTGTACATAAATGAAGAGCTAGAATCTCATGAATTAGAATTTCAAGAAAATTCAAACTCACCTACAGAAACATTGTGGGTAAAAATCCCAGGACAAATAACAAATCTAGCATTAGGGATCTGCTATCGCCCTCCCAACCAAACTCCAGAGGCAGACTGCTATCTGGAAGATTTATTTATTTATTTATTTCAGGATTTTACCCCGCTCTTCTCAACCCCCGAGGGGGGACTCAGAGCGGCTTACAGCAGGCACAATTCGATGCCACATCAACAGCGTAAAACCCCAAACCCCACAACCCATTAAAACATTAAGGCATTAAAATACAATCCCTCAACACATCTACAATCATTCCAATTAAAACAGTATTCAACCCTAGAAACATTGACCCTCTTCCTCCCTCCCATTAAAATTCCGTCTCACATGCTGCCTAGTGCTGGTGAGGGAATGCCTGATCCCAGAGCCAGGATTTCACCTTCTTCCTGAATGTCAGGAGGGATGAGGTGGACCGTATCTCCGTAGGGAGCGCATTCCACAGGCGGGGGCCACCACCGAGAAGGCCCTGTCCCTCGTCCCCACCAACCGCATCTGAGAGGTCGGCGGGAGCGAGAGCAGGGCCTCCCGGATGATCTTAGGTTACGGGATGGGACGAGCGGCCGATGCGTTCGGACAAGTAAGCTGGGCCAGAACCGTATAGAGCTTTAAAGGTCAAAACCAGCACTTTGAATTGAGCCGGAATTGGACAGGCAGCCAGTGGAGCTGACACAGCAGGGGGTAGTGTGCTCCCTGTATGTAGCTCCCGTTAGTAGTCTGGCTGCCGCCCGCTGGACTAATTGCAATTTCGAACTGTCTTCAAAGGCAGCCCCACGAGAGTGCGTTGCAGTAATCTATTCGGGATGTGACCAGAGCGTGGACGACCGTAGCCAGATCAGACTTCCCAAGGTACGGGCGCAGCTGGCGCACGAGTCTCAACTGTGCAAAAGCTCCCTGGCCACCGCTGAGACCTGGGGTTCCAGGCTCAGCGCTGAGTCCAGGATCACTCCCAAGCTGCGAACCTGCGTCTTCAGGGGGAGTGTAACCCCGTCCAACACAGGCTGTAACCCTATACCCTGTTCGGCCTTACGACTGACCAGGAGGACCTCTGTCTTGTCTGGATTTAGTTTCAATTTGCTAGCCCTCATCCAGTCCGACACAGCAGCCAAGCACCGGTTCAGGGTCTGGACAGCCTCCTTGGTGACAGGTGGGAAGGAGTGACAGATCTGGACATCATCTGCGTACAGATAACACCTTACTCGAAACTCCGAATGATCTCTCCCAGCGGTTTCATGTAGATGTTGAACAACATCGGGGACAGTACTGAACCCTGAGGGACTCCACAGGACAACGGCTGTGGAGCCGAACAGGTGTCACCCAATGACACCTTCTGGGTACGACCTTCCAGGAAGGATTGGAGCCACTGCAATGCAGTACCCCAAGCCCCATATCTGCAAGGCGACCCAGAAGGATACCGTGGTCAACGGTATCGAAAGCCGCTGAGAGGTCCAGCAGAACCAACAGGGACACACTCCCCTGTCAAGTTCCCGGCGTAGATCATCTACCAAGGCGACCAAGGCTGTCTCAGTCCCATGCCCGGCCTAAAGCCAGACTGTGCCGGATCCAGATAATCAGTGTCTGCCAAGAACCCCTGGAGTTGCGAAGCCACCACACGTTCCATGACTTTGCCCAAATAGGGAGATTGGAAACTGGCCAATAGTTCACTAATTGAGTGGGGTCCAGTGAAGGTTTCTTCAACAGCGGTTTTATAACAGCTTGCTTTAAGCTGGCTGGAATGGTGCCTTCCCGAAGGGAGGCATTAACCACCACCTTCACCCACTCTGCCAAACCCCTCTGGCTTCCTTGATCAGCCAGGATGGGCAGGGGTCTAGGATGCATGTCGTGGGCCTCGCCTCTCCAAGGATCTTGTCCACATCCTCAAGCTGAACCAATTGAAACGAATCCATCAAAACCGGACAAGCAGATGCTCGTGTCACATCCTCAGAGACTGCCGTTAAAGTGGTATCGAAATCGGAACGGATCAGAGCCACCTTATCCGCGAAGACCTTAGCAAACTCATCACAGCGTGCCGCCGAGCCGTCAGGGATCTCGCACTGTGGCGGGTTTAAAAGACCCCTAACGACTCGAAACAGTTCCGCTGGACGGTTCTTCGCGGCGGCCACCTTGGCCGCAATAGATGTTTTTTGTGCGGCTTTTATTGCAGCGTCATAGGTCCTCAAATAAGAGACCAGGCGCGCCTGAGCTGATCCGCTCCGTTTCCTACGCCACACGCACTCTAGCCTCCTCTTTTTCGCTTCATTGCTGCCAGCTCCTCAGTGAACCAAGGAGCTGGTTTAGCTCGGTTACTCAAGAGGGACGTTCTGGAGCGATCGTGTCAACAGCCCTTGTCATCTCCCTGTCCCAGAGTGAGACAAGAGCCTCGACAGGGTCACTTACCGAGGAGGCGGGAAAATCCCCAAGAGCCGTCAGGAATCCGTTCGGATCCATAAGTCTCCTGGGGCGGACCATTCTAGTAGGTCCACCACCCCTGCGGAGGTGGAAAGGCCCAGTGAGTCTAAACTTGATCAGGTGGTGGTCGGACCATGGCAAAGGAATGATGGTCAGTTCCTCCACTCCGCCACTTTCATCCCATCCCTGGCAGAAAACCAGATCTAAAGTGTGTCCAGCACTATGGGTGGGACCCGATATTAACTGGGACAGGCCCATGGTTGCCATGGCGGCCATGAAGTCCTGAGTCGCTCCTGATAGAGTGGTCTCGGCATGGACGTTGAAGTCTCCCAGCACGATGAGCTGCTGAGACTCCACGGCCAGGCCGAGACCACCCGGCTAGCTCAGGTAAGGAGACTGTAGTGCAGCGGGGTGGTCGGTACACTAACAGAATCCCTATCCTGTCCCGGTCACCAATCCTTAGGCCGACACATTCGAACGTGGTTGACTGTGGGATGGGGCACCTGGTCAAGGGGATGGAATCCTTATAGACCACTGCGACTCCCCTCCCCGCCCTCCCGGTCTTGCTTGGTGCTGTACGGAGTAACCCGGTGGGCAGAGCTGGGAGAGATTAACCCCCCCAGCCTCGTCCAAGATGAAATTAAACAGGCCTCAAAAAGCAATAAATTAGTCATAATGGGGGACTTCAACTATCCCCGAATAGATTGGCCAAATTCTTGTTCTACGCATGAAAGAGAGACAAGGTTCCTCGACATGCTAGCTGACTATTCCCTTGAGCAGATGGTCATGGAACCAACCAGGGGAAAGGGGATCCTGGACTTGGTGCTAACTAATGAACAAGATCTCGTTCAAGATGTCCTTGTAACTGAGCCCATAGGTACCAGTGACCACAACACAATAACCTTCAACTTAAGCTTGGACAGCAAACTGTCAGTGAAAACTAACACAGAGACCTTAAATTTTCACAAAGGGAATTTCACCAAAATGAGAAAAATAGTAAAGAACAAACTAAAAGGAACAGTAAAAAAAATCAAATCCCTCCAAAATGCTTGGAAACTGTTTAAAAATACTTTAAAACAATCCGAACTAAAATGCATTCCTAAAATAAGAAAAAGGCTGGGAAAGTCCAAGAGGACACCAGTATGGCTTACAAATGAAGTAAAAGATGTGATTGGAAAGAAGAAAAACTCATTTAAGAAATGGAAGGCTCTTCCTACCGAGGAGAACAGAAAGGAACACAAGCTCTGGCAAACTAAATGCAAAGCAACCGTCAGGAAAGCCAAGAGAGATTTTGAGGCACATATAGCAAAGAATATTTAAAAAAATAGCAAAAACTTCTTTAAGTACATCAGAAGCAGAAACCCAACTAGAAAAGCAGTTGGGCCACTCGACGACAATGGTCAGAAAGGGAAAATCAGCGAAGACAAGGAGATTGCTGAGCGGCTAAATGACTTCTTTGCCTCCGTTTTCACACAGGAGGACAGACAACATATGCCTGCAGCTGAGTCAGTTTTTTCAGGGAGGGAATTAAATGAATTAAACCAGATAGAGATAAACAAGGAAGATGTTCTCACATGCCTTACTAAACTAAATGTCAATAAATCACCAGGGCCAGATGGCATCCACCCCAGAGTTCTTAAGGAACTCAAGTGTGAAATTGCTGAAATTCTAGCCAAAATATATAACCTTTCTCTAAGATCAGGCACTGTACCCGAGGACTGGAGGGAGGCAAATGTAACTCCGATCTTCAAGAAAGGATCCAGGGGTGATCCAGGAAATTATAGGCCAGTTAGTCTAACCTCAGTTCCAGGCAAAATGATGGAAACCATTATTAAAGAAAAAATTACTAAGCACATAGAAGAACAGACATTGCTGAAGGAAAATCAACACGGTTTCTGCAAAGGCAAATCATGTCTTACTAACTTGATAGAATTCTTTGAGGGTGTAAATAAACACATAGATAAAGGGGACCCAGTCGATATTGTTTACCTTGACTTTCAAAAGGCTTTTGACAAAGTCCCTCACCAAAGGCTCCTAAACAAGCTCTTCAGCCATGGAATCAGGGGACAGGTCTTGTCCTGGATTGGAACCTGGCTAAACTGTAGGAAACAAAGGGTGGTAATAAACGGACACTTCTCTGGGTGGAAAGAGGTGAGAAGTGGCGTACCCCAAGGTTCAGTTTTGGGTCCGTTACTTTTTAATTTATTCATTAATGACCTGGATGTAGGAGTGAATTCTGAGGTAGCAAAGTTTGCAGACGACACTAAATTGTTCAGGGTAGTTAAAAATGAAACTGATTGTAAAGAGCTCCAGAAAGATCTCTCGAAATTGAGTGAATGGGCAACAAAGTGGCAAATGCATTTTAACCTAAACAAGTGTAAAGTCATGCACATCGGGGCAAAGAACCCCAACTACACTTATCAACTGATGGGGTCAAAGCTTTCCGAGACAAACCAGGAAAGGGATCTTGGGGTCTTGGTGGACAGCTCAATGAAGATGTCAACCCAGTGCGCTGCAGCAGTGAAAAAAGCAAATTCTATGCTAGGCATGATCAGAAAGGGAATCGAAAATAGGTCAGCTAATGTTGTATTACCTCTCTACAAATCTATGGTAAGGCCACATTTGGAGTACTGTGTACAATTCTGGTCTCCGCACCTTAAGAAGGATATAACGGAACTGGAAAAGGTACAGAAAAGGGCAACAAGAATGATCCAAGGGATGGAGCGGCTCCCTTATGAAACCAGGTTGCAACGCCTTGGTCTTTTCAGCCTTGAAAGACGGCGTTTAAGAGGTGACTTGATCGAAGTGTATAAAATCATGCATGGGATAGAAAGGGTGAATAGAGAAAAAATATTTTCTCTGTCACACAACACCAGGACTAGGGGGCACTCCCTGAAGCTCCAAGGTAGGAAAGTTAGGACTAATAAAGGGAAATATTTCTTCACCCAGAGGGTCATTGGGTTATGGAACTCACTTCCAGAGGAGGTTGTGACAGCGGTCAGCCTGGACAGCTTCAAGGCAGGATTAGACAGATTCATGGATACCAAGGGAATCAGTAGCTACTGAAATGGACATCCAAGTGCCACCTCTGTGTTGATGGAGGCAGGCAGGATTTTCCCCGGGTACTGGTTGTGGGGGGTCAGGAGCAGGTCAGGGTTTTGCCCTCCTTTCTGCTAGAGATCCCCGTGTACAACTAGTGGGCCACTGTGTGACACAGAATGCTGGACTAGATGGGCTGAGGCCCGATTCAGCATGGCTCTTCTTATGTTCTTATGTTCTTATGTTCTTATGTTCTAATGCGTTGTCCTCCGAAGTCCGGGCCCTTCAGAGTCTGTTAGCCTTTCGGAAGGCCTGCAAGACCCTCCTGTTCCAACAGGCCCTTGGGTCTTAAATTGTCCGGCTTCTCCTGATGCTAAGTGTATTTTGTTGCTATTGTTCTTAATCCTGTGATATGGTTTTAAAATATCTGTTTTAATCCCTGTTTTATCTTGTAAGTCACCCCGAGCCAACTGGGAGTGGCGACGAATAAATTTGAATAAATAAATAAATAAAAATAAATATTTTTTCCTTCTTGCAACAATATGTCATTTAACCTCCACGTTGGAGATGTCTTTCCCTTATAATAATAAAAAAGGGTCATCACTATTGGATTGTGATCTGTCCACACTCAAGGGCTAACGTCTCTCTCTGATGCCAATATGGCTCATGGTTTTGTAATCAAAAGCATAGCCAGTCTTGCAAATGAGTCATGAGTACGGGAATAAAAGGTGAATTCTGCCTCGGATCCTTTCTTAAGTCAGCAAACATCAATCAAGTCAAAAAAATTCCAGCATCAAAAATCCCGCTTTTGGGAATATGCCTTGATCTGTTTTGCTTTGCCGATTTACGATTCTGAAACGGAGAAAGAACGGAATTCCAATCCTGCGTCATAATCCAGCTTTGAAAAGATAAGAGAGATAACTCCCTCAACAGCCGTTCAGAGAACTATTACGTGGTCATACTTTTAACGTAAGCTGCTTTGGGAGAGATAAAGCAGGGTGTAAATACACACAGGGCCTTCTCGGTGGTGCCCCCCCGGGCTCTGGAATGCCCTCCCTAGAGAGATTAGGTATGCCCCCTCCCTCGCCCCAAGCTTTCCGATCCAGTTTAAAAACATGGCTTTTTAAACAAGCCTTTAATCTGAAGTCGATTTTTAAGGCTAAGCCTGAGGACTTCCTGCGGGCGTCACTTCGGCGTCACCGGGTGCGCCAAATGAAAGCAACTGGTTTTTATCTGCAGCTACGACTGCATTTTATGAATTTTAATTGTTTTATTATGTGATGATGTATGTGCGTGATTGTAATTTCATGTTTTTATCATTTTCAGGTCTATGTATTGTTTATGTGTGGCACTTCTGTACACTTTGTCAGCCGCCCTGAGTCCCTTTGGGGAGATGGTGGAGGGGAGGGGACACATAACATTCATTATTATTATTATTATTATTATTATTACTTGTGCCACAAATACCATCTGCCTGTGACAAAAAAACTGGTGGGAACACAAGTCTGAAAAAGTTACAGAAAATGAAGACCCCAAACTACTCTGGGACTTCCAAATTCAGACTGACCACATGATTGTGGGGGGAAACAAAGCATGGATAATTGATGTTGCAATCCCAGGTGACAGCAGGATGGAAGAGAAACAACTGGAAAAGCTTATATGATATAAGGACTGGAAGGTAAAACTGCAAAGACTCTGGCACAAGCTAGCCACGGTGGGCCCAGTGGTGATTGGCACACTGGGTGCAGCGCCTCAAGACCTTGGCCTGCACTTAAAAACATTGGCGCTGATAAAGTTACCATCTGCCAGCTGCAAAAGGCCACTCTATTCGAATCTGAACATATTATTCACTGATACATCACACAGTCCTAGATACTAGGGAAGTGTCCGACATGTGATCCAATAATTAATAATACAAATAAACTTTATTTGTACCCCGCCCCCATCTCCCCAATGGGGACTCGGGGCGGCTCACATGAGGCCAAGCCCAGACAACAATTACAGTAAAATAAAATCAGAACATCAGCAATAAACACAATAAGAAACACATACATACAAATAAAAAACCAATATACAACTAGATATCTAAAATCACAAAGACAGGGCGGGCCGCAGGCACACATATAGGTGAAGACACATAAGACACATATAGGTCTTAGGTGAATCCAGCTAAGACGGAGATCCTGTGGTTGGGTTGCCCGGGGGTGGGGGGGTGGGTAGAGATCCAGCTTCCTCCCCTGGACGGCGTGGCACTATGTCCGTTGTCTACAGGTAAAAGTCTGGGTGTCACCTTGGACTCTCAGCTGACCATGGAGTCACATGTCTCCACCATCAGCAGAGTAGCTTTTTTCCATCTTCGACAGGCGAGGAAGTTGGCTCCCTACCTTTCCCGCGGTGACCTAGCCACAGTGGTCCAAGCCACGGTCATCTGAAGACTAGACTACTGTAATGCTCTGTACATTGGTCTTCCTTTGTTGGTGATCCGGAAACTGAAACTGGTCCAAAATGCAGCAGCCCATGGATTAGCCACATAACACCTATTCTCCGCGAGCTGCACTGGTTGCCAGTGGAATGCCGGATCACTTTCAAGGTGTTGGTCTTGACCGTTAAGGCCTTAAGCAGTCTGGGGCCAGCGTACCTCCGGGACCGCCTCCTCCCATACTGTCCCACTAGACCGCTGCGCTCAGAATCCTCCCTGCTCTTGGAAGTTCCCAGTTTTAAAAGGTACCACCTGACCACCACCAGACGGAGGGCCTTTTCGGTAATTGCCCCCACTCTGTGGCATGCACTGCCCCCCGAGGTCAGGGCTCTCCCTGGCTTGATGGCATTCCGGAAGGCGTGCAAAACGATCTTGTTCCGCCAGGCCTTTGGGGAATAAAACTGCTGCTTTCCAGTTCTGCATACTGATGCTGTGCTTGGCTCTGCTGAGAAAGCCAACTGTTGCTGCCTCTGTTTTACCGTGTTTTAATATGTTGCTGTGTTTTATCGTGTTTTTTATTATGTGATTTTACCATGTGATTTTACTGCTGTGAGTCGCCCCGAGCTGCTTGGGAGTGGCGACGCAGAAATGCGAATAATAAATAAATAAATATAAAGTGTTAAAAACTCAGAGTGAGATAAGCGGAATAGCAGCTTTAAGGGGGGACATCATTTTATGAGGGAGGGGGGATGGATTCCAAGAACGGGGCATTGAGGAGAGCAATGGGAGGGATTACATAACTACTCTCCGAAGGCACCGCAGAAGAGCCAAGTTTTCAGGTGTTTTTTAAAGGTCTCCAAAGCGGGGGCTTTCCTAATCCAATGCAAAAGACAGCATAGTAGTTTTGTTTGCTGTGCACTAATCTTGTTGTGTTTCAAATAATAAAAACAGAAGTCTTCCTTATGTTGTAGTGGTCCACCAAGTCTGAACACTATGATGTGTACCACCACGTACCAACCTTCTTCATCCGCTAGTATTTTTCACCAGTTTCAAATATTCTGCAATATATAAGGCCACTCTGTTAATTTTCCTTTTATTTGAAGAGACAAATACTCCTCTGAATCTTTTGTTCATCAATAAATGTTGGTGATCTTTTAATTTAAAAAATCTGGTTTCTTGCAAACAGGACAAATAGGGATGTATTTTCTTCATACATGTAAATGTATTTCCTCTTTTAATTGGTGAATTCAGACCCTTTATATTCCAAGAAATGACCTTTTTCTGTTCTGACTTGTCCATCATTCTCTGATGTTACCTGTAGTTGTATTATCTTCCTTGTCTTTGATCGACTCTCTTCTTCGCTTTGCTCCTTCCTCTTTGTCAGCAGATTGGTCTCTTTCTTCCTTTCCGCTACTCCATCTAGAGATGAGTCATCCTGCTTCTCTTCTTGATCCATCCCACCACTCGCTCCTTCCAATTCCGCTTCTTCCAATCTGTGTTTAAAATTATCACAGAATTCTTTTGCTTCTTGCAGAGTAAGACATTTTTAATACATGTACTTCTAGGTTCTTTGTTTTATCTACATATTTTAATTACCTTGTACCCGCCCCAAGCCACGAGGAGAGGCCGGTTACAAACAATTTTTGGATCATCGTCGTTCTCATCAAAACATTGCCCCATTCCCACTCTCCCACCTTTCAAGAGAGAGAGAGAGAGAGAGAGAGAGAGAGAGAGAGAGAGAGAGACACCTTGGGCTGTTTCTCTTTCTCAAAACAAAACAACCATTCATCTCAAACAAAACACGCTTAAATTCCTAACTAATGAGACCATTTTGTTCCTTCCTCTAATACGAAATTATTTTCCCCATATACTCTAACTCCCATTTTGCATATACACACAACACACACACACACAAACATATACATACAGTACTGTACTAAAAGTACTGTGTGTGTGTGTGTGTGTGTGTGTGTGTGTATATATATATATATATATATATATATACACACACACACACACTTTAATATTCGTGTCCAGTTCTGGGCAAAGCCATTCAAGAACGAGGCGTCCAGAGGAAGGAAAATTGAAATGGCCAAAGGTCTGGAAGCCCTAAAACTCTCTGAGAAGCGGAGAAGCCTGGGAGAAGGGAGCCATGGACCAGACCCGAAAAGCTGCCTCATGAGGACAGGGCTGCCTTCTGCTACTCCAGAAACAAGGGCGCAATGGAGCCATGGATTCAAATGGCAGGAAAACATATTCCCTTTAAACGTTCGGAAGAATTTCCTGATGGTCAGAGCGATTGAACAGTGGGATATGAATGTATCTCTGCTGGGGAGTCACGTCGAGTCTCTTGCTTTTTCTGAGTATTTTAAAGCAGAGGCTGGATGGCCATCTGTCGGGAAGGCTTGGGTTGTGTTTACCTTTGTGGCAGAAGAGGGTTGGGCTGGATGGCCTTGAGGGATCCCTCCCAGTTCTAGGATCCTATGACTCCAGGTTGGCGAACCAGGAAAAGCAATATGGAAAACCTGGCTGGAGTTAAAACCCGCTAAAATGTAAACAGGTCCCAGGAGATGAAGAACCGGAAAGGATGGAAAGTGTCGAACAAACAAAAACATGAATGTCAAATTATTACCTTATACGATTATTATCGCAGCGGGACTGCTTCGTGTGCAAAAATGGAGAAAATAAGGATCTGCCCTCAAAAGAAAACTGGATTACAAAAGTCCTAGAATGGGCAGAAATGGACTCGTCGTCTGGCCGGAAGAACGAGGGGAACGAGGCTGGGAGAACTTTTCCAAAGGCCGGGAACCATTTATGAAGCAGAAACAACACGATAAAAGCTTTGCAGGTTTTGAAGATCCAACAAAACACAGAGATAGCGATAATGATGGGATATAGAAGTTGCTTAAACTCAGAAGATTTTAGAGTTCTTAAAATACTGGGCCCCCGATTGTGTTCATTTTCCTGGTTTCCTCCTTCCTGTTGAAATTGCCCACCTGCTTCCCGTGGATTTCAGTGGCTTCTTCTCTGTGTCGCCTGGCACGGTGGTTGTGGGGGTGGCCCAGCATTTCTGTGTCCTCCAATCATATGCTGTGTCAAGGTGGGTTCCTCAGCTACGCTGCTACGGCTGACTTCTCTGGCTGAGTCAGTGCCTCTCATGTGCCTTGACTTGACTTGGGTTTGGGCTGGGTCTGGGGGTCCCTTGTCCACAGCTGCATGGTAGACTCCTGCCGAGGGGAGAGGGTCCCTCTTGCCCTTTGCTGAACGGAGAATTGGTTGGATGTTCCTGGTGGGTTTGGAGATCGTCTGTAGGTTGTGTTTCCTCACCAGCTTCCCCTGCGGTCAGTGGTTCCCTTGATGCCTGGCCAGAACCCTTTCCCTCTGGGCGGATCTTTGCCTTGACTCTCCTCGTGGCTTTTTCTTGGCCTTGCAGCTCTTCTGGTGCCTGTGGTGAAGTCCAGGTGTTTTGGACTTCAACTCCCACCATTCCTAACAGCCGGTCAGCCTCAAGTCCTTTCCTTTAGCTTAAGCTGGGGGGGGGGGGGCTTGAGGCTGACCGGCTGTTAGGTCTAAAACACCTGCAGGGCAGCCCAAGTTTGCCCCAACTTGAACTGCAATGTTTCAGTGCTATGGAATATTCAGTGCTTATAGTTTTGTGACTAGCCCTCTTTGGTAGAGAAAAACTATAAAAACTACAGATCCCATGATTCCATAGCATTGAGCCAAGGCAGTTCAAGTGGTCCCAGGCGGCATCAATTCTACTCTTGTGGGGGGAGGATTTGGATTGGGTCAATGTGGTGCAACATGGGGGGAACTTGTTGTATTGGAAGGAATAGAGCTCCCCGGCGCGGTTAAAAGGCCTCAACCACGAAAGAAAGAAGTGTTTGGGAATATTCCAAGCGGGGGGGATTCCAGGGAGGAAAGGGAAACGTGTCCTAAAACCAGGATGTTCAGGCCGCAAACTCTCGGCCCACAACAGTTATTCAATACGCCCATTGAGTTGTGGATTGGATGCAGGAAGAATCAGAGGCACAAGATGGGAAACTGGGAGGATTGGGAG
Organism: Anolis apletophallus; assembly: GCA_030556195.1. NCBI lineage: Eukaryota > Metazoa > Chordata > Lepidosauria > Squamata > Anolidae > Anolis > Anolis apletophallus. The sequence continues at coordinate 141,952,470 of JARBWK010000009.1, read as the reverse complement.
AGCAAGCCATAGGGGCACGACGCCCTCCGATTGATAGGCATTCCTTATATCAATGAGTTAATATTGATGACGAAGCAAACTCTTAGAAGAAAGAGGAGGAGGAGGAGGAGGAGGAGGCGAAGGGGCCTTTGAGTGGATGCATGAAAGAAAGCAAAGGCAAATATTGACACAAGTCTCACCCAGAAAAGAAGGAAGTTCCTTCCAGTCTCCCCCCCCCTTTTTTTTGCTTTGGTTTCATCTGGAAATTCCCAGAAGAGAAGAGGCTGAAGAAGACGCAAGGAAAAAAATATGTGGAAAATGGCCTTGAAGTCCAGCCACACAAACCGTGGTCAGTGCATTCAAAGCGCAGAAGGGAAACCTCAAAAGGGGAACACCTGGGAAAGGTACGCAAAGGGAGAGTGCCCAAGGGGGTGGGCTTCCTTCCAGGGGCTGCCTCTCAACACACAGGTGGTCACCTCCTCTCCTTCAGGCAGTGGTCCTCAACCTGTGGGTCCCTGGGCGTTTTGGCCTACAAGTCCCAGAAATCCCAGCCAATTGACCAGCTGTTAGGATTTCTGGGCGTTGAAGGCCAAAACACCTGGGGAGGGAGGGGGGAGGGAGGGGCCCACAGGTGGAGAACCGCTGCCTTAAGGGAAAGGAAGCCAAAGTCCGCAAAGGAATCCCAAAAAACAGGAGGGGACCCCTTGTTATCGAAAGGAACCCAAAGACAGACTAAGGAAAAACAAGGGAACAAGTGGCCTAGAATCGGAAAGGACACCCAAAGGTCATCCAGTCCCACCGCCTTCTGCCATAAAGGAAGGCACCATCCAAACCCGCCTGACGGACACCCATCCGGCCTCTGTTTCAAAACCTCCAGACCACAACCATAGTTGGAAGAGACCTCATGGGCCATGTAGTCCAACCCCATTCTGCCAAGAAGCAGGACAATCGCATTCAAAGCACCCCCAACAGATGTCCATTCAGCCTCTGCTTCAAAGCTTCCATAGAAGGAGCTTCCACCACACTCTGGGGCAGAGAGTTCCACTGCTGAACAGCACTCTCACACAGTCAGGAAGTTGTTCCTCATGTTCAAGTGGAATCTCCTTCTTTTCCTGTAGTTTGAAGCCATGGCTCCATTGCATCCTAGTCTCCAGGGCAGCAGAAAGGAAGCCTGCTCCCTTCTCCCTGTGACTTCCCCTCACATATTTATCCCTGGCCCTCATCGTGTCTCCTCTCAGCCTTCTCTTCTTCGGGCTAAACATGCCCAGCTCTTTAAGCCGTTCCTCATGGGGCTTGTTCTCCAGACCCTGGATCCTTTTAGTCGCCCTCCTCTGGACACCTTCCAGCTTGTCTTCAATTGTGGTGCCCAGAATTGGACACAGTGAGATTCCAGTTGTGGTCTAAGCAGTCCCTAAACAGGACCACCCCCCCCCCCCCCCCCCCCAGCCCCTGTTTGAAGGCCTCCCAGGATGCTGTTGGAGAGAGAGAATAAAAATGAAGTTTTAACAAAGTTGGGAAAGACAGAAAGGGGGGGGGGGGATTGGAGGAGCCAAAAAGGAATCTCATGCTGAAGCCTGCGAGAAACAATGGAGGGAAAGTAGGTGAACAGGTTCAGAGGAGGACTGGATGACCTGCAAGAAGAGAAAGGGAGGAGGAGGCAGGAGAGAGGGAGGGGGAGAGAGAGAGAGAGGAAGAAAGGGAAGAGCTGAAAAGTGAGGGCTCAGCAGGGAAGGGGGGGGGGGAGGGAGATATCAAAGGCTATCAACTCTACATCTGAACCGTGTGGCACATTTATTTTGGTCACCTGATGGCTCTGCTCTGCAAATGAAAGGTGTGGGTTTAATCTCCCGGCCTCTGGTGTCTGAGAGGCAAAGAAATGCCAGAGGGTTTGATGGGGCACCTCCCCCCCGGCAATAGAGAGGCCATCACCTTTGGGGGCGATCCAGATTCCACTAGTGTTAGCACCTAGTCCAACCCCTTTCTGCCGTACGGGACTAAATCACCTCCAAGGACCACCCAACCTGGGGGGGGCTTCATCCCTCCTGTCTTTTATTTATTTATTTGTTTGTTTGTTTATTTATGTACCAGCCACATTTATATACCACCTTTCTCAGCCCGGAGGCGACTCAGGCGGTTCACAACTGGCAACAATTTGATGCCGCAACAATTATAAACAAATAAAACAATCATAAAATACTGTTAAAAACATTTAGCATAAAATATGAGAATATTTTTTTAAAAAACATTGTCGTGAATCCTTATTCAATTGTATCGTCAAGTCGTTCCATTTATTTTGTGTAATTCTGCTACATTTGGGGAGGCTTGCTCAAAAAGCCAGGTTTTCACTTTTCTTCGAAAAGCCAGGGGGGAGGGGGCCGATCCTATCTTTCTATTCAAGGCGTTCCACAGCTGAGGGGCCACCGCTGAGAAGGCCCTGTCTCCCGTCTCCACCAAACGCATCTGCAAGGATGGCGGGATCGAGAGCAGGGCCTCTCCAGAAGATCTTAACATCCTTGATAGTTCATAAGGAGATATACGTTCGGATAGGTAAGTTGGACCGAAACCATTGAGGGCTTTATAGGCTAAAGCCAGCCCTTTGAATTGTGCCCAGAAGCAAACTGGCAGCCGGTGGAGCTGGCGCAACAGAGGAGTGGTGTGCTCCCTGAGTGCCGCTCCAGTCAGCAACCTGGCTGCTGCCTGTTGGACCATTTGCAGCTTCTGAACAGTCTTCAAAGGCAGCCCCATGTAGAGTGTGTTGCAGTAGTCTATACGGGACTACCTTGGCTAAGCCAGAGTTCCCTTTTAGAACGAAGCTCAAGACATGGTTTTGGGGCCAGGCCTTTGGACAGTCGGGTGGGCAGCATGCACAATGCTTGACCTTTGACAAGGACAGGCTTGGACTGAGTCGTGGGCCGCTCAATTAGATTTGGACCCGGCCATAGGGTGAATAACCATGTTTTAACGTATGTCCACCCCATGTATTTTAATCTCATGCTTCTTCTCTTGTGAAAAGTTGTGATGTGTTTGCATGTTGCCAGCATCGAATGGCTGCCGTGGGAAGCCGTCCTGAGTGGAGGTGGGCGGGGGGGGTGCCGGAAATAGTACATAAATAAATAAATAATTAAGCGGCTAAGAGGGGGGAGGGGGCTGACTGGTGGGAGTGGAGGGCGCAAGTTGGCCCAGGCCTGCACGGAAGCCCCGGCACGACCCCGCAGCCCTCCCTCCTCGTGTGCATGCCTCCCACAGCCACTTAGGCAAACCCGGCTTCCCCCCGCAACTGACCCACCCACCCTCAGCCTTCTCTCCCGCTGTCCCAACAGGTCTGCCCCCTCCCAGAGCACGGACACGCGTGTTACTTGCGTTCCCGCGTGGCGCCCGGCGCGTGTCGGGATGCTCTTCCCTTCCTTCCCTCGACGTGTCCCTGGGCGCCCGTGTGTGAGTGCCCCCTCCCTCCCCTCCCCTCCCCTCTGGGTCGCCCCTCCCCCTCCCCTTCCCGAGCGCGGGGGGGGGAGAAGGGGAGGGAGGGGTCTCGCGTGTTCTATTTTTAGCCCCTCCGTGTTTCCAGGGGAAACCTAGTGACGCAATGACGTCAATGCAGGTCAGCCGCCGCCGAAGCCGAGGAGGCGCCTCCGTCTTCCCAAGGAAAGGAGGAAGGAAGCGAGGGAGGAAGGGAAGGGGGCGAGGAGGGGGCGTGCATTGGAAGGGGGCAGCATGGGAGGGGGGGTCTCTCCTCGAAGTGGAAGCAGAAAGAGAAAGAGAAAGAGAGAGAAGTGGTGGTGGTGGAATGGAGGACCCCTCCCCCAAGAAGGACCCCCAGAAGGTAAGTCATTATACAAGCCCCCCCAAAACCTTTTGGGGTTGTGGGGGGTCGCGTCCCTGAAATATATATATATGAGGATGGACAATGATGATAATGATGCTCCTTATATATAATGGAGGCATGGGCCAACTTGGGCCCTCCCCCCTCCCTCCAGGTGTTTTGGACTACAACTCCCACCATTCCTAAGCAATAGGCTGGGAGGAATGGTGGGAGTTGCAGTCCAAACCCCCTGGAGGGAGGGCCCAGTGTGGCCCATGCCTGTTATAGCATGATGGTATCTATGGGATGTATGTATACACACCTGAAGAATGATGATGGCATGATGATGCCCCGATCATGACCTATATAATGTTGCCGAAGGCTTTCGTGGCCGGAATCACTGGGTTGCTGTGAGTTTTCTGGGCTTTGTGCCCATGTTCCAGAAGCAGCATTCTCTCCTGACGCTTCGCCTGCGTCTATGGCTGAAGGCATCCTCAGAGGTCAGGAGGTCGGTTGGAAACTAGGGAAGTGGGGCGGATCGATCTGTGTTTCAAGCCAAAAATGGAACCACTCACCCCTTCCCAACAGACAAGAGCCTTCCTTTCTCCCACCCTGGACATCATTCCACAGATACAGAAAGCCCATTTTCCTCCTTTCCAACAGACCTCACAATCTCTGAGGATGCCTGCCAGAGATGCAGGCAAAACGTCAGGAGAGAATGCTTCCGGCCAGGCAGCCCAGAACACTCCCAGCAACCCAACACCTATAGATCCATCCATGTGTATAACTGCATTGAGCTGCCTCTCTTGGGGTGGGGATACCTGGGAGGGGGTGTGAGTGACCCTGGGAAGAGCTGGCCTTGGGGAGGGGCCAGCTCTCTCCACTTTGGGATATGCCTGAGCCCCTTCCCCAAAAGGCAGACCCCAGACCCCAAAGCCACTGCTTGGGAGATTTAGAGCCCTAGAATTGGAGGGACCCCCAAAGGCCACCCGTCCGGCCCACCCTCTACTTTCTGCCAGGCAGGAAGGCACCGCCCATGCCCTCCCAACATAAAGATAGCCACATGGATGTAAAGATAGCCCTGTCCCTTCTCCTTCCTTCCGCCCTTCCTTCCATGCGTGGATGAGTGATGCTGTGCGGCGCAGTGTGTCCAGGGCACCGTCCCTCTTCTATGCTCCGGCAGCCGGGTTGCAGCGGCCAGTGAGCACTCACTCACCCGCTTTGGCCTCTTCGGTGACCTGTGGCAAGCGAGGGGCCGCTCTGCTCTGTGCACGGCTGGAGACGTGGGAAATGGCACACCGCAACGGTCCGAGTGTGCCACAAAATAGCTGCTGTTGACGGCATGGATGGATAGTGGCCACTGGGCTGGTGTGGTCTCAAGTGGGCAAATGGGGGTCTGGGGAAGAGAAGAAGAGGCCAACAGGCCGGGCTTCCTATGCAGTCCATAGGTCCACCATTGAGATAAACGCTCAGGCATTTTGCCCTCCAGGTGCTTTGGACTCCAACTCCCACCATTCCTAACAGCCCCAGGCCCTTCCTTTCCCCCCTCAGCCGCTTCAGCCGCTTAAGGGAGGGGTCAAGCTGGTCTATGGATGGTCTAGGGCAGGGGCGCTCACACGTTTCCAGCATGCGAGCTACTTATGAAACAACCAAGTCAAAATGATCTCCCCACCCACTACAAAAATGTGAAACATATAACACAATATCTGCTTTGAACTGGGTTTTCTGAGTCCACACTGCCATATAATCTGATGCAAAGCAGAGAACATGGGATTGGATTCAGCTGTGTGGAAAGGACCTCAGATCACCCAGGGGGGCCCTTCCACACATCCCATTTTACAGTTGACACACACACACTGGTTTCTTACTACTGGACAAATTGCTGCCAAATTTGGCCACAAGACGCCCACAAGGCGTGACCATCACTAAAAAAAATGATTTTGTCATTTGGGAGTTGTAGTTGCTGGGATTTATAGTTCACCTACAATCAAAGAGCATTCTGAACCCTACCAACAACAGAATTGGGGCAAACTTCCCACACAGAGACCCCCACAACCAACAGCAAATGTTCAAGGCAGAGAGGAAGGAAAGGAAGGAAGGAAGGAGGGAGGGAGGAAACAGGAAGGAAAGAAGGCAAGACAAGAAGGAGGGGAGAAAGGAAGGAAAGGAAGGAAGGAGATGAGGAAGGAAGGAAGGGAAAGGAGGGAGAGAGAGGAAGGGAAGAACAGAAGGGAGGGAGGGAAAGAAGGAAGGATGGGAAGTCAGGAAGGAAGGAAATAGGGAAGGGGAAAGGGAAGAAGGAAGGAAGGAAAGAGAGCAAGGGACAGGGAGGGAGGAAAGAGGAAGCCTTTCCACTGTCTTACCAACAGCTCTGAGTCCCAGTCCATGCTGCAGCAGCGGCAGTTGGAGCCGCCTCTGGCTGCGCCCCTCCCCTTCTTCTGGCAAGACCACAAAATGGTAGGGAAAATGGCGCACGTGATGTCATGGCGGTGGAGGAAATGGCATGGGAGCCATACACACGCGGTGGTGACGACACCGCCACGCTGATTGGCTGGCAGCACCTGGGCGGCATTGGGAGCCTGCAGGGCAGGACTGAGCCTTCCTCCCACCCTGCCTGCGATCTACCAGGATGCCCTACGCGATCTACCAGTAGATCGCGATCTACCTAATGAGCACCCCTGGTCTAGACCAGTGGAAGTCATGGTGCCCCTCTCTGCTCCTTTGGTTAGATCTCACCTGTCTCCAGTTCTGGGAAGAACCCCTCAATGAGGAGATGGACAAGGGGGGAGGGGTCCAGAGAAGGACCATCAAAGGGGTCAAAGGTCTGAGAGCCAATGGATGAGAGAACTGGGGGTGTTTAGCTTGGAGAAAAGAAGTTAAGGAAAGGCCATCTATTGGGAAGGAATGCGGGTCTGGAGACATCCGGGCTGGGGGAAAACCAGCTGGGGGCACATGTTGTTGTTGTTGTTGTAGTCGTTGTTGTTGTGTGTTTAGCTTGGAGAAAAGAAGGCTGGGAGAAGGAGGCAGGAGAGCCACGACTGAATATTTGAAAGGAGGTCCCACTGAAGGTGGAATGACCCCTCTTTCCTGTTGCTCTACTAGGACATCATGGAGCGCAAAGGGATTCATAGGATCCTAGAATCCTAAATTTGGAAGAGACCTGGTGGGCCATCATCCAGCCCAACCCCCTTCTGCTAAGAAGCAGGACAATTGCCTTCAAAGCCCCCCCGGACAGATGGCCATCCAGCCTCTGCTTCAAGGCCTCCACAGAAGGAGCCTCCACCACCCTCCACCCCCTGGGGCAGAGAGTTCCACTGCTGAACGGCTCTTCTCACAGTCAGGAAGTTCTTCCTCATGTTCAGGTGGAATCTTCTTCCTTGTAGTTTGAAGCCGTTGTGTCCTAGCCTCCAGGGCAGCAGAAAGGGAGCCTCCTCCCTCCTCCCTATTATTTCCCCATACATATTGGTATATTTATTTATTTATTTCGGACATTTGTATCCCGCCCTATCTCAACCTCCGCAGACGGACTCAGGGCGGCTAGCCATTGGTGCCCACAACCAAAAGCATACATATACAATTTAAATAAAAACAATATAAAAACATTATGAAACAGTATAAAAACATTCAAACGGTCACCGATTTAAGTCGTTGTCCTAAAAGCAGTATCCATTAAAACATTGCCAGCAGGTCAGCCTGTTTAGGCAGGTCATTGTCTATAATATCTCCTGCTGCTCAATTGTTATATTGCATTTTGCTGTTTAATTGTTTTAACTGTTTTTAACTGTTTTTATGTTTTAACCTGTGGCGTTGTGCCACTGGCTCTGTGCCGAGCAGGTCAGCCAATAAATAAATAAATAAATAAATAAATAAATAAATAGTCTGCCAAGGCCTGATCCCACAGCCAGGATTTCACTTGTTCCCGAAAGGTCAGGAGGGATGGAGCTGATCTAATTTCACTTGGGAGGGAGTCCCACAGCCGAGGGGCCACCACAGAAAAGGCCCTGTCCCTCGTCCCCACCAGACGCAGTGATGGGGGAACAGCAAGCAGGGCCTCCCCAGATGATCTTAGGGTCCTAGGTGGATCGTAGCGGGAGATACGTTTGGACAAGTAAACTGGTCATCATGTCTCTCCCTGAAAATATTCAGAACTCTCCGAGAGTGACCATTGACCATCTGTGGGACAGACATGCCCGGTGGGTTTCCTTCTTTGGAGGTTTTTATACAGGAGCTAGGGCAGTGTCCTCCTTCCTGGGAGAAGGGGGTTGGATTAGATGGCCTTTGGGAGCCCTTCCACCTCCATGATTCCACATCAGGGGATCTCACAGCAACATTCAATGTGATTCCCATCTCAGCCAAGATCCTTTCTCTCCAGTGATGGAATGGCCCATCAGTCATAGAATAATAGAGTTGGAAGAGTCCACATGGACCTTCTAGTCCAACCCCAAACCTTTTCTACCTTCATGCAGGAAAAGCACCATCAAAGCCTCCCACCCACCCAACAAATGACCATCCAGCCTGTTTCAAAGCTTCCAAGGAAGGAGCTTCCACCAGACTCCAAGGCAGGGAGTTCCATTGTTGAACAGCTTGTACAGGCCGGAAGTTCTTACTAATGTTCACTTGGAATCCCTTTTTTTGTCATTTGAACCGATGGCTCCAAGTTCTAGTTTCAAAGGCAGCAGAAAACAAGATCTGCTCCCTCTTCCTTTTGGCATCCTTTCACATATTGATACATGGATCTCATGGCCCCTTCCAACCTTCTCTTCTGCAGGGTCAACATACCCAGTTCTTTAAGACGCTCCTCATGGGGATTTGTGATCTGCAGACCTTTGATACTTTTGGTCACCCTCCTCTGGACACCTTCCACCATAGGGTCAAGCTCTCTTTTGAACCGATTGCATACAGTTTTCCAGGTGAGGTCCAACCAAAGCAGAATGCAAAGGCACCAGGACTTCCTTCCATATAGACACTCGGCTCCTTCGGATGCAGCCCAAAATCCCATTGGCTTTCCCAGCTGCTGCTGCATCACGCCCTTGGCTCATGCTCACTTCTTCTCCACGAAGACTCCAAGATCTTCCGCACATGGACTGTTGTCGAGCCGGGCGTGCCCATCCTGTGCCTTTGCATTTCATTTTTTCTGCCTAATTCTGGTATCTTACATTTGTCCTTGTTGACATTCATGTTGTCAAGAAGCCCAACCGCATCCCCTGGCAAAGGAGGGAGGTCCTGCCATTCCCCTGCCTGGCACGGATGAGGCCCCTTCCCGGGCACTACTGTCCCTCAGGAGGGGAGGGGCTGGGCTTCCATTGAAGTGAACAGACTAGGAATCCTGGCTTGGCAGCAGCTCTGTCCAAGGTGCTGAACCTCCCTCTCCCTTTCACGGAGTAAGAGGGGCTGGGGCCTTGGGTGGCTCCTTCCAGAACAGTCCTCCAGGTGTTTTGGAATTCCCGTCCCACCATTTCTGTAAGCTTTGAGGAATGGTGAGAGTAGAAATCCAAAACGCCTGGAGGGAGGGCCGAAGTTGGCCCATGCCTGGTCTACACTGTAGAGTCAATGCAGTTTGACACCCCTTGAACTGCCCTGGCTCAGTCGAGTTTTAGAAGGCGAAATACCGGGCAAAAAGACAACTCCCAGGGGTTGCACTGTAGACTGCCCTGGATCGGGACCTGGCCATTATTTGGGATGGCGTCTCATAGAGCAAGATTTGGTTCATTCATACCAAGGCAGTAGGATGAGGGGCTTTCTTTCACCCCCTGCTGGGCGGGCCTATTCTCCCCCCACAAAGGAATGGGCTCTGGTCTTGGTGTTCCTTGGCCTTGGACATCTGGTGCTGGACCCCCCGGAACGCAATGCCCTTTACCCATTTAATCTAGGGTGCCGGCTGCAAATTGGTCAGACAGACTGGACTTGTTTTGGCTGTTTGTGCTCCGGTGTCCTCTGGCCGAGGTGCCTATATCATGCAATGGCCAGCATTCATGGCGTGTCCTGTACCAATGGAACTGCCCTTCCACATGCAGTTGCATTTTCCCGCAGTGGACAGATGAGATTCCTGGTTGTATAAGTGGAGTCCCACAAACACAGGCATTTCTCTTTTTTTTTTAAATTTTTTATTGTTTAAAATAGACAATAGACAAATATACATACATTCAAGATACTTACATCTCAACTCTGTCTAACAGGAGTGAGGGGAGGGTAGGGGTATGGGTAGGTGGGTGTGTTCGACATCAGGGAAGGGCCTACACATCTTCTCATTCCCACTCTACCAATACAGATACAGCACATACATATACATCACATACAAAACTAACAGGTACATGTAGACATGGGTTGACTTCACCCACGGCTTCGGATTAGGCTTCCTTGAGCTCACTCAGTTTGGTCACTTATCACTTTATAAAAGGGAAAGGAAGGAGAGAGGCAGTCTTGTACACTATTGTACCTTTCAAATCCAATATCCTCTCAAGGTCTCCTTCCTCTTCTCTTGGATATAGGAGATAAAGGGCGTCCATGTTCCTTTGAAGCACTCCGTGGACCCTTGTCTCATTAAGTATGTCAATTTATCATTTTCGGCTACGTCTAGGAGCTTCACTATAACTTCCTCCTTGTCTGGGCATTCTTTTTCCCTCCAGTGTTTTGCCCAAGTTATTCTAGCTGCCGTTATGATGTGAATGAGTAGTCTTTCCGCTTGCTTGTTGATCTTTTTTGGATCTATAATATTTAATAAAAATATCTCCGGTTTGAAATCAAATTTCATTTGTAAAATTTCCTCTATCATTTCATGAACCTCTTTCCAAAATTCCTGGGCTTTATCACAAGACCACCACTGGTGGAAGAAGGTACCCTTAATTTTTCACATTTCCAGCACTTCGGATTGCCGGTTTTGTATATTCTATTAATTTGGGCCGGGGGTTAAATACCACCTATATATGATTTTTAATAGATTTTCCCTCAATGCGTATGAGGAGGTGAAGGTTAAGTTATTCCTCCAAGTCCTTTCCCAGCTCTCTTTGCTATCTTGTATCCCAGATTTTTCCCCATTTATCCATGAATTCTTTTACTGGAGTTTTTCATGCTTATTTGTTAATATATGTTCATATAATTTGGAGACCTTTTTTTTCTTTCCACGCACAGTATTATTCTTGCGGCAGTTGTTAGTCTATCCTCCCATCCTATCTCTTTATCCTGTATGTATTTTGCCTTTAATTGCTTATATTGGAACCAGTTTACTTTATCATTACTCAGTTCATCATGACTTTTTAGTATATGGTCCCTGCCTTCCTTTTTAAGTATTTCCTTATATGTTGGCCATTTCTCTTTGTCTATTTTGTAGATTGTGAAGGCTTCCACAGGGGAGGCCCAAAGTGGTCGTTTTCCGCATATCATGTATTTATATTTCTCCCAGATTTTCATTAGGGGAGCTTTTATGATATGGTTCATAAAATTTTTATCCTGTTTGATTTTATTATAGAACAAATAGGCATGCCATCCATATTTGTTTTCCCATCCTTCCACTTTTAATACTTGGTCGTCTTTTATCTCTAGCCATTCTTTTAGGTTCACTAGACAATTGGCGTCATAATATGATAGCAGATCGGGTAATCCGAATCCTCCATGTTTTGGGAGTTCTTGCAGGTATTTTAACTTAATTCTGGGCTTTTTGCCACACCACACAAATTTAGCCAATTCTGATTGCCACCTTTTAATTAGGGTCTGATTTTTCAAGATGGGAAGCATCTGGAACAAGAAGTTTATTCTAGGGAAGATCTTCATTTTTACCACCGAGATTCTGCCCATCAATGTCAAATTCAGTTTTTGCCAGCTCTTCATATCTTCTTTTTACGTCCTTCCAGACTTTCTCGTAATTATTTTTGTTAGTTGACAGTTTTTGGATGTAATGTTGATCCCCAAATACCTTATTTGCTTTTGAATCGGTATTCCATATTTAGTTTCTAGATCCTGGGCCTCTTTATTATCCATATTTTTTATTAATAATGCTGATTTTTTTTATTAATTTTGAAGCCAGCTACTTCTCCAAATTCTTCTTTTTTTTTAAGCCAATTTGCCATATTGACTTGGGGATCTACAATTACACATGCCAAATCGTCTGCGAATGCAGATTTCTTATATTCCTGTTTTTTGAGTGTCAGTCCTTTTACGCCTTTGTCTTCCATTATATCCTTTAATAATACATCTAATACAAAATTAAATATTAGGGGGAGAGAGGCAGCCTTGCCTGGTGCCCCTTTGGATCTGGAATTTGGCGACCTATGTCCATTAACCACTACCTGGGCATATTGGGTATTGTATATTGCGTTTACTGCTCTTGAGAAACTGTAGCCAATGTCGATCTCTGAAAGGAGGCAGTTTATGATCTTCCATTAACCTGGTCGAACGCCTTTTCGGCGTGTAAGAAGGCTAATGCTGTCTTTGTATTAATATTTTTATCTAAATATTCTATGATGTCTATAATGTTTCGAATATTCTTTTTCATAAATCTCCTAGGTAGGAATCCTGTTTGGGTTTCTATTATCCAATTACTAAGAAAACCTTTAAATCTAGTTGCTAGAATATTGGCATATATTTTGTAGTCTAGGTTTAGCAGAGCTATTGGTCTATAGTTCTGTACCAAATTTGGATCTTTCCTTCCTTGTGTATTACTGTTATTTCAGCTTCTTTCCAGCTATTTGGAATTACCCTTTCTTTATGATGTTATTCATTAATCTTTTTAGATAAGGTGTTACTTCTTCTTTCATCTTTTTATAATATGAGTCCGTGAATCCGTCCGGACCTGGGGATTTCCCGGGTTTTAGATTATCTATAGCTGTCTGTATTTCTTTATCAGTAATCTCCTGGTTTAACCTTTCTCTGTCGGCCTCAGTTATCTTTGGCAGTTTCCTCTTATTGATATATTCCTGATTTTTCTCTATCTATCTTATCTTCACTGTAAAGCCCCTGATAGAATCTCACGAATTCATTTCTTATCTCCTCCTCCTTTATAAATGTCTTATCCTCCCTTTTAATCTTTAGTATCGTATTTCTCTGTTGTTTTTTCTTACATTGTGTGCAAGCCATTTACCTGCTTTATTTGCACATTCAAAATTTTGCTGTTTCAAGAACTTCAACTTTTTTTCAATTTCTTTTGTTGTTAACATTCTAATCTGGTTCTGGATCAATTTTATTTTACTCACTATCTCATTTGCTTTGGGGTTGTCCTTTAATTTTTTTTCGGCTAGCATTAATTTTTTTTGTAGAGTGTCCATTTCCATTGACCATTGTTTTTTCTTGCGGCTGGCCTGCTCTATGAGGTTCCCCCTCATTACCGCCTTGCTAGCCTCCCATAAAATAAAAATGTCTGTTTCATCTTGATCATTTATAGAAAAGTAATCCTTCAGTAAGCTTTTGTTTTTTTGTATGTCGGCTTCTGTTCTTAAAAGTGTGTCATTGAGCCTCCACTTATAGTGCCTTAATCCCCATCGCAGAGTTATTCCCACCGGTGCGTGGTCTGAGTAGATTCTGTCAAAAATTTTTGTTTTGGCTGTATAGTTGGCCAGATTTTTTGTCACTAGTATCATGTCTATACGTGTCCAGTTTTTCCTTCTTGCTGAATAAAATGTATAATCCCTGTCTTGCTCATTATGTTCCCTCCATATATCCTTCATCCCGTTCTCCCTTATCATCTTAAAAAAGAGTTTGGGAGCTTATTTTTACCATTCCTTGTTTTTCGGTTTTGTATCTTCTTGTCTAGTTTAGGGTTACAAATCCCATTGAAGTCCCCCCATGATCACGCACTCGTCCCATTCTGCTGCGGTAATTTTTTCGTTCAATTTTTCAAAGAAACTGACCTTTGAGTTATTGGGTGCATAAATAGATACAAATAATATTTTTTTTGCCATTCATGTTTCCTTTCGCGGCAATCATTCTACCCTCCCCGTCTTTAAACTGTAGCTCTGGTTTTAAACTTTCATTTATATACAAGGCTACCCCCCCTTTGTTTTTTCTCCGTGGCTGATGTAAATAATATGCCCAGTCTTTTTTTCTCTCTAGTAGGTCTCTCCTTGTCTCCTTCACATGTGTCTCTTGCAGTGCATAGACTTGTGCCTTTTGCTTTTGTAAATAATAAAAAACTTGATTTCTTTTCTCCGGGATGTTAAGCCCGTTAATGTTAACTGAAAAACAGGTTACCTCCATTGTGTCTAGATTTCTCTCCCCTCCTCTGACAATTGTCCTTCTTCCTCTGCTTCCGATTGTGATTCTGAGCCTTGATCTGAGTCCGGGTCGTTATTTTCTTCTTCCTCCAGTTCACTAATTGAAGATCTCTTATCCTTTATCGAACCAGTATTGGCTCCTCTCTGTCTTTCCTTTGGGTCTCTTATAGGCTTCACTCTCTTTTTGCTCTTTTGGTCTGGGGCTAAATTTCCCTTGCTCTTTTCATATCTTCCTTTCTTTTCTAGATTGCTTGTCTCATCCAATATATGGCTCCATTTATTGTAAAATTCTTTTGCCGCTTCTTCTGAGTCGATCCAATATTTAACTGTTCTGAATGTGAACTGGAGGCCTTCGAATTTGTTCCATTTGAACCTTATATCATTATCCTTTAATATATCCGTTATACATCTCCATATATCCACAACGGGAAATCAATTAAGATTCTGAGAGAAATACCGACGGCGATATTGGACAACAGGAAAAAATACTATTTCCAAACACAGGCATTTCTCATGGGCTTCAGCCTAGGATTAGTCCCTGGATGCAGGGAATTTTCTTGCATATTGACCCACGATTCGGTGGTTGGTTTGGTGGGTTGACTCTGCTTGGATTTGCACCTTCTTGGGCCATGCACCCTTCTTCCTTGGAGCCTCCTGTGCATTATTTCTCATTGCACAAGAGTAGGGACATATTGGCAGGAGTCACGCTGGATGGGTATTGACCGAAAGAGCCATGGAGTGCGGCCACCCTGGAGCCACAAGGGTAGAATTACTCTAGGTTGGAGGCAGACCTCTTTTGGGGCTGCCATGAAAAATGGGCAACTAGTAGCAGCAATTTAGCCAATGCAGAAAGCAGCTACCAGGCAATGGTCTGCAACTGGACTTCCTCAAAGCGCCCCCCCCCCCAAGGGAGCCTGTCCCTCTGCAATGGGGTCTCCTCCTTTTCTTCTGATATGGTCTCATGGTGTGGCCAAAGTAGCCCAGTTTGGCTCAGCCTGACTTCTAAGGCTGGCCTCACTCTTGGCCTAGTTCCTTTGTCTTTTGGGAAGTCCACGGTCTCTGTAGAATCCTGCCTGGGGCTGAATGGAAGGCAGGCTGGCTTTCCGTCCATCAGCTTTCTCTGGTGATCGGCTCTCACAACCACCAGAGAAGCTGGGAAGAGGATGAGCTGGACCCCGTATGAGATATGGGGCAATTTATCTAGGAATGGGTGACTTCTGACCGGTCCAAGGCCCAAGATTTTTGTGTGGGCAGAGGAAGACAGGCTGCACTCCCCCCCCCTCAAAGAGAGAATGGGTTGGAAATACAACTTTTTGTGCTGTTTTCTTCTAAAGTTAAATAGTCGAGGGAAAGAAAGGTCCAGCCAACGTTTCCTAACATCAATCACTGCTCGTGGAGACCTTTGGAAATGTCAACGTTCCCGTTTAATCTGCTTGAAAAGGGGAGATCTGGAGAGGTCAGGGCTGGGGGGGGGGGAAAGCCCAGCAGGTGATGGGCAAATGTTGTTGTTGTTGTTGTTGTTGCTGCCTCCAAGTGCCCTGCTCGAGTCTAGGCCAATTTTGCATTCTTGCGCATGAAGAGAGGAAAGCAAGCTATAATAGCAATGATGGCGATGATGGTGGGTGTCTACCTTGGAATGCACCTTCCATAGGCAACAAGGAACCCTAAGAGGAGCCCCCTATTTCTGAGCCCCCTCCCCACAAAATGCCCTTCCTTCTTTCATTGCAGGGCGAAGTCCCGGGTTCTGAACGGTTCCCGCTTGGCCTTGCTGCGTGCGTGGATTGAGTGAGTGAAGCCTGTGCTTCTCTTTCACCGGGTGCCTTTTCCTCAAGGAGACCCGGCTGGAGGGTGACGTGGCGCTCCTTCCAGATGAGGGGAGGGGGCTGCCCTGTTCGGACGCATTCCTCCTCTGCCTGGTCCAGGGACGCTCCTGCCCCATAGTGTCTCTTGTCCTCATTCTCCGCTGAAGGTTAGAGGGAGGCATCACCCACCGGAAGGGACTGGCGGCACATCCAGTGCCGTTGTTCGGGTCTAATCTGGGTCACATTTTGACATGACGCTTGCGGAGCATGAGGCTTTGCGCATGACAGGGGTCCACTGTCCTCCCATTGCGTTTGCATTTGGAGGAGGAGGAGAACTGAGCCAATCTAGGGAGGCTTTAAAGGACAAGAAGAGCTTCCTTCATTTGGGATCGAGAAGTAATGCAGTTTGACCGTCACGGTTCCATGCTGTGCATCGTTGCAGTTTGGTGACTCTTTGGCAGAGAAGGGCAAAGGCCTTGCAAACAACCACTCCCCGGATCCCATAGCATTTGGCCAAAGCCCTCCAAGGGGTGTCAAGCTGCATTAATTCTACACGGTAAATGCATCCTGAGATGGAGCTGGGATCCTACTGGGCTTGAATGGACAGGCAGAATAGTTTGTTTCTGTTTGAGGCGGTTCCACCCTCTTCCCTTCAAGGTCACAAAAGCACAGCTCCACATGCGCTGCCATTATGCGCGGCTGCACACGGCATGCGCCCATGCGCCGCTCGCAGTTGCCTACCGACCGCATGCGGGTGCCCACTGCACAGAGCATATGCGCCCACACCTTGGATGCTCATTCAGCTGCCCAGCCTTGCAATTCGCCAACCAGAGAGAGATGGGGAGCATCTGCTGCCAAATTCCACCGGCATGAAGCGCCCCTCTTGCTCCTCCTCATGTGGGATCCCAGCCAAAGAGGAAAACACAGAACCGCGTGACGCACGCAAGGCAGGCGCATCCCTCTCGGGGAGACCAAAGGGCACCATCGCGTTTGGTGCAGGAAGCGCTTTCAGTTTGGCAATAACATGCATCCCAGCGTGTGGCGAGGGAGGACGCACGAAGCAGCATCGAAAGGCCCTCCTCGCATGAAGGCAGCCAGGCAGGAGGTGGCAAGGAATCTGCTTTAGGCTGAAACTGACCTGAAATGAGCATCGCGATTTGCCATTGAATCCTAAAGTTGGACAAGGAACTTAAGGCCGCCCACTCCAGTGCCTTCTTCTCGGTAGGAAGGGGAAACTGAAGCATTCCCAACAGATGGCCATCCAGTTCAGCCTCTACTGAAAATCCTGCAGGGAAGAAAGCTCCACCGGACTCCGAGGCAGCCTTCATTCCATTAGAGTTGGAAGGAACTCTTGAAGGTCATCCAGTCTAACCCACTCCTGAAAGATGGCCATCCAGTCTCTGCTGAAAAACTCCAGAGAAGAAGGCTCTGTTGGACTCCGAGGAAGCAGCGCGTTCCGTGGTCAAACAGCTCTGATGGTCAAGAAGCTCTTCCTAATGTCTCCATAAATAGAACCATTGAATTCTGGCTTTGGAACAGACCTCCATGGCCATCTAGTCCAACCCCTCTTTTGCCAGGCAGGAAGGCACCACCCAAACCCACCCAAAAGATGGCCATCCAACATCCATTTGAAAATATCTAGGAAAGGGGGGGGGGGCTCAACCAAACTTCACGGCAAAAACCTATCTGAACTGTGTTGTGAAAGGCTTTAATGACCCGAATCACTGGGTTGCTGTGAGTTCTCTGGGCTGCCTGGCCATGTTCCAGAAGCATTCTCTCCTGATGTTTCACCCACATCTATGGCAGGCATCCTCAGAGGTTGAGGGGTTTGTTGGAAATGGATGCCTGCCTTAGATGTGGGTGAAACGTCAGGAGAGAATGCTTCTGGAACATGGCCAGGCAGCCCAGAAAACTCACAGCAGCCTATCTCAACTGTTTGTCCTGCAACTTATCTGAACCGTTTGTGAGCGAGGTCCGGCCTGCCTGGGTATCAAGTATCTTTGGAACCACACCGGATCCCTGACAGAATCAGAGGGATCAAATGAAAATGGAAGCCTAAGTCAGTCAAGGCAATAAGCTGACCGTTCAGGCTGAAAGTGCAGACCAAGAAATATTATTATTATTATTATTATTATTCCAACGTATATACCACCACTCCCCGAGGGCTCAGAGCGGTTTACAGTGTGAACGAGAACAATAGACATCAAAACCAAATTACAACAAAGAGAAACCACCAATCAGCAGGATTCGAACGCCTGCCGGAAGAAGGATGTCTTGCGTGCCCTCCGGAAGGAAGGTACGCTTCGCAGAGCTCGGGTTTCTGCCGGCAGGGCATCCCGGTCTTATGGAGCCACAAATACAACCTACCTTTGTTTTCTAACTGACGTAACATGTTTAGAAGATCTAGTATTTGAGTCCGAAGTGGCCACAAGGGCCATCTAGTCCACCCCCGGCCGGGCAGAAATGCATCAGGAAAGCATTCTTGAGGTGCCCGTCCAACTTAAGTATGAAAGACCCCGTTTGATAATCATTAAGGGAAGAGGAGAGAGACCCTTGAACCCCATTGACTTTCCAGGGAAGGACACCCACCTGCCTTCTTTCCTTCTTTCCTTCTTTCCTTCTTTCCTTCTTTCCTTCTTTCCTTCTTTCCTTCTTTCCTTCTTTCCTTCTTTCCTTCTTTCCTTCTTTCCTTCTTTCCTTCTTTCCTTCCTTCCTTCCTTCCTTCCTTCCTTCCTTCCTTCCTTCCTTCCTTCCTTCCTTCCTTCCTTCCTTTGGCTCATTTGCCACCGGAGCCGCCGCGATCAATGACACGGAGCGCAAGTGCCAGGCCGGGAGTCGCGGAGGAAGGCAAATCCCGATCAAAACACCGCCATCAACAAGGCGATAAATCTGTTCCATTCGTATGGATTAATTCAACGCCCATCAACAGCGAATTACCCATCTTGGGCGCATAATACGTCGCAAAACAAATATCAATCCTTCATAGCCACTAAAAATGCAATTAATTTTAATTCATACATGATAAAGCAATTACATGAATAAGCGATGGAATCAAACAACAGCAAATAAGTCAGGCAGCAAGTAGGAGGGGGGGTGGGGAGAGAGAGGGAGGGAGGGAGAGAGAGAGGAGGAGGGAGAGGGAGGGAGAGAGAGGCTGGGGAGCCTTGTGTCAGTAGCAATAAGTTAAAGGAGGCGAGGGTCAGAAATCATAATTTAGGGGCGCGTCTTCTCTACTGTAGAATCCATGCACTTTGACCTCATTCTAGCAGCTGCCATAGAGCAAGGCCATGGAATCCTGGGAATGGCCGTGGAGTGAGGCTCCTGCCCTCTTTGGCAGAGACAACTGAAGGCCTTGGAAAACTGTAACTCCCAGGAGGGGTCAGTTTCTCTCTGGCCATGAAAGAAGGGTCGCTTCCCATCAAAAGTGGTTCCTTCCTCCACAAATTGGATCTGTCCTGCTCTAAAGTAATCTGGGTGGGCAGCGGGCACTGTGCCTTGTGGCAGTGAGTTCCCCAGTTTAACTAAGGACACCGTGAGGAAGGCCTTCCCCTTCATCCTCCACCATTGCACTTCATGGGATCGATTCTCCACACGGGGCAAACTTGCACTCGTCTTTCATCTCTTCCTTTTGCCTATTGCCATCAAGTCAAGGCTGACCAAGCGCCCACACTCCTGGCCACCCAGGTCTTGCAAAACGGAGGCATTCCTTGCTCGGGTCCATCCATCTTCCAGGCCTCGGACTGTTTTGGACCCCTTCCCGCTTGGAGTCCGCCTGCTTCTTGAGTTGCTTTGCCCAGGTGAAGAGGTCTGAGCAAAGCAGAAGAATTCCTCCCCTTGATCTGGACACTGGACTCCTTGGGTGCAGACCAGAATCCCATTGGGCTTTTGAGCTGCCGCATCACACTCTTGGCCCATATTCAGCTCATGGTCTACCAAGGCTCCCAGACCCCTTGCTCAAGCTGGGGGGGGGGGGGTGTCACCCATTATACGTACATCTGTGAATTTCATTGTTCTTGCCAAGGCGTTGTGCCGGACATTTCTCTCTCTTGAAGTCCATTTGTGTTAGTTTTGGCCAACCGGCCTTCTCGTCTGCTGAGGGCATTGTGGATTCACGTCCTTCCCTCTGAAGTATTCGCTCTCCCTCCCCGTTTGGCCTCGTCTGCAAATTTGAGCAGTATCCCTTTTACGGTTCCGGCCCAGTTTACCTGTCCGAACGTGTTCTCCCCTACGAACCATCAAGGGCGTTAAGATCTTCCGGAAAGGCCCTGCTCTCGGTCCCGCCACCTTTGCAAGCGTGGTTGGTGGGGACGGGAGACAGGGCCTTCTCTGTGGTGGCCCCTCGGCTATGGAATTCTCTCCCGAGTGAGATTAGACCTGCCCCCTCCCTCCTGTCCTTTAGGAGGCCGGTGAAATCTTGGCTTTGGAAAGAAGCATTCCCAGAATAAGGATCGGGGTTGTTTTTGGAGAAATATTTATTTATTTATTTATTTATTACCTCAAACTTGTATACCGCCACTCCCCGAAGGGGAGTATAACCATACACTGTATACTGGACTGGGCTGAATGTGATTTTATCTGGTCATCTGGCTTGAATGTATTTCATCTATAGGCATTTTATCTATATGTATTTTAACTTTGTATGGTGATAGGATGTTTTAATTTTTATTGACTGCATTGAATTCTTGGTGTGAGGCCGGTCTGCGCCCCTCCTCGGGGGTGAGAGGGGGGGGGATATAAAAGTTTTATATGATCCAAGCGGAAGTTGTTGACCAGCCCTGGGCGATAGACACCTCCACGCAGAGAACAGGGGGAGGGAGGCGTCCTGGTTGCCTCACCCCCACACCGGCGAGAGAAGGAGCAAACAGAGCAGGAGCCTTTCAAACTTCTGCCTTCCGCTGCCCCATTGCTGCCACCCCTGCCTGCCAGAACAGGGGAAGGAAGGCGTCCTGGTTGCCTCACCCCCACACCGGTGAGAGATGTCTGGTTATGTGTGTTATTGTCTGGTAGTGATGGACTGAATGAGATAATGTTGTGTATGGGGTGTGAATGAGTTGTGTTGTATGTTTGGTTATGTATGTGGGTTTGTGAGGTTTCTGTCCCTTGAATACGCACTGCTACCACTTTGAAGCCCACTTATCCAACAGTGGCAAATTGAAAGACGCTCCCGCCATTCTCGGAGGCCTTCGGAAGCCGTACTCTTCCATTGAGTCCTCCATTTCATCGAGTTGACCAGACAATACCTTGCAAAGAGGGTCACCTGTAGTCCTCATAGAGGCGGTCTCTTCTGGAACAGGACTGGGTGGCGGTAACTCCGGGGGGTGCCGGTTGGACCTCCACGGGCCGCTTGGGGGGCAGTTGCCCAAGTGCCAAGACAGTGGATATGCTTCCTACGGACACATTTTTTGCACAAACTGTCGTCTAGCTGCTGCTACTGCTCTGCTGTGGTAATCCAATCTGTGCTAGACCTGATCCCTACATTGGGCTCCCTGTGTTCCTGCACTTTATCTTTCCGCACTTTGCGCACTAGAAACCACTTGCACTTTATTATAATTATTGCCTCCTACTCGACTGATGTGGCGACTAAACCTGCTGCACTTTAGTTCTGCAATTGCACTTTGTGCACTGTTTATAACTCAGAGCAACTTGGAGGGAAGCGAGAGTTGCAGGGTGGAGGGAGTTGCGAGAGAGAGATCGATATTGTACATGGATGCCCTACACCAAGATCTGTCATTAGATGCTCCATCAAGTGATATGTGGAGGGAACAGGCAGGAGGGATGGACCCCGGGCGGGGAGCTCCCATTGGGGTGGTGACAGGTAGGGGAAGATGCGGGAAAGGGAGACCCACACCGTCAATTCGGCCTAGAATTCGTGATGGATCTAAATCGTCAATTCGACCTAAAAGCGAGCGCTCTAAATTTAGACCCAAAGTATGGATTCGGCCTAGAATTTGTGATGGATCTAAATTACCAATTCGACCTAGAAGTGAGCACTCTAAAACTTCAATTCGGCCAAAAATCTGCACAAGAACTTTAATAAATTTAAACCGGGCTCCTGACAAAACTAAGCTGAGTACCCAGGAAGGCGCCCCCGGTTGAAAGTGGTGCTGTTCAATGCCAGGTCAGTCAATGGCAAAACATCAACAATACAAGATCTAATTCTTGAAGAGCAGGCTGACCTGGCTTGTATAACGGAGACCTGGTTGGACGAGGCTGGGGGGGTTAATCTCTCTCAGCTTTGTCCACCGGGCTACTCCGTACAGCACCAAGCAAGACCGGGAGGGCGGGAGGGGAGTCGCGCAGTGGTCTATAAGGATTCCATCCCTTGACCAGGTGCCCCATCCCGCAGTCAACCACGTTCGAATGTGTCGGCCTAAGGGTTGGTGACCGGGACAGGATAGGGATTCTGCTAGTGTACCGACCACCCCGCTGCACTACAGTCTCCCTACCGGAGCTAGCCGGAGTGGTCTCGGGCCTGGCGGTGGAGTCCCAACGGCTCATTGTGCTGGGAGACTTCAACGTCCATGCCGAGACCACTCTATCTGGTGCAGCTCAGGACTTCATGGCCGCCATGGCAACCATGGGCCTGTCTCAACTAATATCGGGTCCCACCCATAGCGCAGGACACACGTTAGATCTGGTTTTCTGCCAGGGATGGGAAGAAGGTGGCGGAGTGGAGGAATTGACCACCATTCCTTTGCCATGGACTGACCACCACCTGGTCAGGTTTAGACTCACTGTGCCTTTCCACCTCCGCAGGGGTGGTGGACCCATTAGAACGGTTCACCCCAGGAGACTTATGGATCCGGATGGATTCCTGACGGCTCTTGGGGATTTCCCCGCCTCCTCGGTAAGCGACCCTGTCGAGGCTCTTGTGTCTCTCTGGGACAGGGAGATGACGAGGGCTATTGACACGATCGCTCCAGAACACCCCCTCTCGCGTAACCGAGCTAAACCAGCTCCTTGGTTTACTGAGGAGCTGGCAGCAATGAAGCGAAAAAAAGAGGAGGCTAGAGTGCGTGTGGCGCCGGAAGCGGAGCGGATCGGCCCATGCGCGTCTGGTCTCTTATTTGAGGATGTATGATGCAGCAACGAAGGCTGCACAAAAAACATCCATTGCGGCCAAGGTGGCCGCTGCTAAGAACCGTCCAGCGGAACTGTTCCGAGTCATCAGAGGACTACTAAATCCGCCACAGTGCGAGATCCCTGACGGCTCGGCGGTATGCTGCGAAGAGTTTGCTCGGGCCTTCGCAGACAAAGTGGCGCTGATCCGTTCCGATTTCGATACCACTTTAACAGCGGTCTCTGGGGATGTGACACGAGCATCTGCTTGTCTGGTTTTAATGGATTCGTTTCAATTGGTTCAGCTCGAGGATGTGGACAAGATCCTTGGGGAATCGAGGCCCACCACATGCATCCGAGACCCCTGCCCATCTTGGCTGATCAAGGAAGCCAGGGGGGGTTTGGCCGAGTGGGTCAAGCTGGTGGTCAATGCCTCCTTACAGGAGGGCAAGATTCCAGCCAGCTTAAAGCAAGCTGTGATAAAACCGCTGTTGAAGAAACCATCACTGGACCCCCCACTCAATTAGCGAACTATCGGCCAGTTTCCAATCTCCCCTATTGTCACGATGCAGGGTCTCGGCCCAGCCCCTTAATCACACACACAGAGACGGTAATCAGCTAACTATTTATTGAAGAATAAGAAACAGGTGAAAAGGTAAATTGTCCAAAAAAGTATCAAAAAGTAAATCCAAAAGGTAAAGAGTCCATAGACATAATCCAAAGGCAACCGTGGCAAGGGCTCCGCAAAACAATGCGGATCAAGGACTTGGTCCGTGGCAAAGAACAAGGCAAAGTTCATGAACAACCCAAGAAACTTCTTGGCAAGGCTTGAGCCGGGAACTTAGCTCCGTGGCCTCCGCTCGCTTCACTCCCCTTAGAACAGAAGTGGCCGAGCTACTGAGGATCCGTTCCCACGGATCCTATACTTAATCCCTTGGCGAGGCCCCGACGCTCTAGGCTTCTCCGCCAATCTGTGCTACGGGACCTAGCGCTTCTCTGGCGCTCTAGGCTGCGGTGCCAATCCCTCCTGCTGGACTCAAAGCTCCGTCCTTGCCTCCCAGCACCTGGCTCGCTATCTTCGTGAGGGCCGAACTCCCTTTCGGCTTCCATGGCCTCATCCTCCGCTGTCTCCCTGATTCTCTCCTGCGACCCGTAACCACCTGGGTTCTCATACTGATCGGAAACATCACTCTCAGGGTCAGCCTGACTTTCCCAATTCTCATAGCCATCTGGCCATTCATCCTCCCAGGCCAGGCTCTCTGTGGGAGAGGAAGGCCCAGCTAACCCATCAGCCCCTTCCTCCATTTCTTCATCAGCTGCAACTGGTCCTAATGCAAGTGGGACCCCCGGTGCTGCCCCCTGCCCCCCAGGCACGAACGAGAACTGGGTTGCTACACCTATTTGGGCAAAGTCATGGAACGTGTGGTGGCCTCGCAACTCCAGGGGTTCTTGGTAGACACTGATTATCTTGATCCGGCGCAGTCTGGCTTTAGGCCGGGACATGGAACTGAAACAGCCTTGGTCGCCTTGGTAGATGATCTACGCCGGGAACTCGACAGGGGGAGTGTGTCCCTGTTGGTTCTGCTGGACCTCTCAGCGGCTTTCGATACCGTAGACCACGGTATCCTTCTGGGTCGCCTTGCAGATATGGGGCTTGGGGGTACTGCATTGCAGTGGTGCCAATCCTTTCTAGAAGGTCGCACCCAGAAGGTGTTATTGGGTGACACCTGTTCGACCCCGCAACCTTTGTCTTGTGGAGTCCCTCAGGGTTCAGTTCTGTCCCCGATGTTATTTAACATCTACATGAAACCTCTGGGAGAGATCATTCAGAGTTTCGGAGTAAGGTGTTACCTGTACGCAGGTGACGTCCAGATCTGTCACTCCTTCCCACTTGTCACCAAGGAGGCTGTCCAGACTTTGAACCGGTGCTTGGCCGCTGTGTCGGACTGGATGAGGGCTAGCAAATTGAAACTTAATCCAGACAAGACAGAGGTCCTCCTGGTCAGTCGAAAGGCCGAACAGGGCATAGGGTCACAGCCTGTGCTGGACGGGGTTACACTCCCCCTGAAGACACAGGTTCGCAGCCTGGGAGTGATCCTGGATTCATCGCTGAGCCTGGAGCCCCAGGTCTCAGCGGTGGCCGGGGGAGCTTTTGCACAGTTAAGACTCGTGCGCCAGTTGCGCCCGTACCTTGGGAAGTCTGATCTGGCTACGGACGTCCACGCTCTGGTCACATCCCGAATAGATTACTGCAACGCGCTCTACGTGGGGCTGCCTTTGAAGACAGTTCGGAAATTACAACTAGTCCAACGGGTGGCAGCCAGACTACTAACTGGAGCAACATACAGGGAGCATACCACCCCCTGTTGTGTCAGCTCCACTGGCTGCCGGTCCAATTCCGGGCTCAATTCAAAGTGCTGGTGTTGACCTTTAAAGCTCTATACGGTTCTGGCCCAGCTTACTTGTCCGAATGCATCTGCCGCTACGTCCCACCTCGTACTTTAAGATCATCCGGGGAGGCCCTGCTCTTGCTCCCGCCGGCTTCCCAGGTGCGGCTGGTGGGGACGAGAGAGAGGGCCTTCTCGGTGGTGGCTCCCCGTCTGTGGAATGCGCTCCCTAGCGACATACGATCAATTCCATCCCTCCTGGCATTCAGGAAAAAAGTAAAAGCCTGGATGTGGGACCAGGCGTCCGCATAGTAGCACAGGACAGCACTTTAGTAGTTTTAATGGAAAGTTGGTGAATAGGGCTCAATGCTTTTATGGACGGAACACTGTTTTCGACATAGGTGAATGCATAGGATGTGTGAATATAATTGTATTTTAATGTATTTTAGTGTCGAATGCTGGAGGGTTTTATATTGTGTTTTATACTGCGATTGTGATGTAGGCATCAAATTGTGCCTTTTGGAAGCCGCTCTGAGTCCCCCCTCCCTCGGGGGTTGAGAAGAGCGGGGTAAAATGCCGTAAATAAATAAATGAATAAATAAGTGGGAGGGGCTCCCTCGGAGTCTGCTGATTCTCCCTCTCGGGAAGTTTTTAAGCAGAGGCTGGATGGGCATCTGTTGGGAGGGCTTTGACTGAGTGTGTTCCAGCATAGCCAAAGAGGCTCAGACTGGATGGCCCCTGTGGTCTCTTCCAACACTAGAGTACTCACATCTTATCTATCCTTTCTTCTTTCCACCCATCCACCCATCTCTTGAGGAGTCAGACTGGGAGGCCCCCGTGGCCTCTACAAACTTTAGGGTTCTATTATCTATCTATCTATCTATCTATCTTCCTTTCTTCCATCCATGCATCCATCTCTTAAAGAGTCAGACTGGGTGGCCCCTGTGGTTTCTTCCAACTCTAGAGTTCTCCTATCTATCTATCTATCTATCTATCTATCCACCCATATATCTTTCTTTTCTTCTTTCCTTCTTTCCTCCCTTCCTTCTCTGAGGGAGTCAGACTGGATGACCTTTGGGGTCTCTTCCAGCTCTAGGAACTGACCATCATTCCTTTGCCATGGTCCGACCACCACCTGATCAAGTTTAGACTCACTGGGCCTTTCCACCTCCGCAGGGGTGGTGGACCTACTAGAATGGTCCGCCCCAGGAGACTTATGGATCCGAACGGATTCCTGACGGCTCTTGGGGATTTTCCCGCCTCCTCGGTAAGTGACCCTGTCGAGGCTCTTGTCTCACTCTGGGACAGGGAGATGACAAGGGCTGTTGACACGATCGCTCCAGAACGCCCCCCTCTTGAGTAACCGAGCTAAACCAGCTCCTTGGTTCACTGAGGAGCTGGCAGCAATGAAGCGAAAAAAGAGGAGGCTAGAGTGCGTGTGGCGAGGGAAACGGAGCGGATCAGCTCAGCGCGCCTGGTCTCTTATTTGAGGACCTATGACGCTGCAATAAAAGCCGCACAAAAAACATCTATCGCGGCCAAGGTGGCCGCCCAAGAACCGCCCAGCGGAACTGTTTCGAGTCGTTAGGGTCTTTTAAATCCGCCTCAGTGCGAGATCCCTGACGGCTCGGCGGCACGCTGTGATGAGTTTGCTAAGGTCTTCGCGGATAAGGTGGCTCTGATCCGTTCCGATTTCGATACCACTTTAACGGCAGTCTCTGAGGATGTGACACGAGCATCTGCTTGTCCGGTTTTGATGGATTCGTTTCAATTGGTTCAGCTTGAGGATGTGGACAAGATCCTTGAGAGGCGAGGCCCACGACATGCATCCTAGACCCCTGCCCATCCTGGCTGATCAAGGAAGCCAGAGGGGGTTTGGCAGAGTGGGTGAAGGTGGTGGTTAATGCCTCCCTTCGGGAAGGCACCATTCCAGCCAGCTTAAAGCAAGCTGTTATAAAACCGCTGTTGAAGAAACCTTCACTGGACCCCACTCAATTAGTGAACTATCGGCCAGTTTCCAATCTCCCCTATTTGGGCAAAGTCATGGAACGTGTGGTGGCTTCGCAACTCCAGGGTTCTTGGCAGACACTGATTATCTGGATCCGGCACAGTCTGGCTTTAGGCCGGGGCATGGGACTGAGACAGCCTTGGTCGCCTTGGTAGATGATCTACGCCGGGAACTTGACAGGGGGAGTGTGTCCCTGTTGGTTCTGCTGGACCTCTCAGCGGCTTTCGATACCGTTGACCACGGTATCCTTCTGGGTCGCCTTGCAGATATGGGGCTTGGGGGTACTGCATTGCAGTGGCTCCAATCCTTCCTGGAAGGTCGTACCCAGAAGGTGTCATTGGTGACACCTGTTCGGCTCCACAGCCGTTGTCCTGTGGAGTCCCTCAGGGTTCAGTACTGTCCCCGATGTTGTTCAACATCTACATGAAAACCGCTGGGAGAGATCATTCGGAGTTTCGGAGTAAGGTGTTATCTGTACGCAGATGATGTCCAGATCTGTCACTCCTTCCCACCTGTCACCAAGGAGGCTGTCCAGACCCTGAACCGGTGCTTGGCTGCTGTGTCGGACTGGATGAGGGCTAGCAAATTGAAACTAAATCCAGACAAGACAGAGGTCCTCCTGGTCAGTCGTAAGGCCGAACAGGGTATAGGGTTACAGCCTGTGTTGGACGGGGTTACACTCCCCTGAAGACGCAGGTTCGCAGCTTGGGAGTGATCCTGGACTCATCGCTGAGCCTGGAACCCCAGGTCTCAGCGGGCCAGGGGAGCTTTTGCACAGTTGAGACTCGTGCGCCAGCTGCGCCCGTACCTTGGGAAGTCTGATCTGGCTACGGTCGTCCACGCTCTGGTCACATCCCGAATAGATTACTGCAACGCACTCTACGTGGGGCTGCCTTTGAAGACAGTTCGGAAATTGCAATTAGTCCAGCGGGCGGCAGCCAGACTACTAACGGGAGCTACATACAGGGAGCACACTACCCCCCTGCTGTGTCAGCTCCACTGGCTGCCTGTCCAATTCCGGGCTCAATTCAAAGTGCTGGTTTTGACCTTTAAAGCTCTATACGGTTCTGGCCCAGCTTACTTGTCCAACGCATCGGCCGCTACGTCCCATCCCGTAACCTAAGATCATCCGGGAGGCCCTGCTCGCTCCCGCCGACCTCTCAGATGCGGTTGGTGGGGACGAGGACAGGGCCTTCTCGGTGGTGGCCCCCGCCTGTGGAATGCGCTCCCTACGGAGATACGGTCCACCTCATCCCTCCTGACATTCAGGAAGAAGGTGAAATCCTGGCTCTGGGATCAGGCATTCCCTCACCAGCACTAGGCAGCATGTGAGACGGAATTTTAATGGGAGGGAGGAAGGGGTCAATGTTTCTAGGGTTGAATACTGTTTTAATTGGAATGATTGTAGATGTGTTGAGGGATTGTATTTTAATGCCTTAATGTTTTAATGGGTTGTGGGGTTTGGGGTTTTACGCTGTTGATGTGGCATCGAATTGTGCCTGCTGTAAGCCGCTCTGAGTCCCCCCGAGGGGGTTGAGAAGAGCGGGGTAAAATCCTGAAATAAATAAATCCTGAAATAGGATGCTCTGATTCTACATGTAAATATAAATGGCTTTAGTAAAGTGTTATCTCTGGGCGCAACCTGAAATGACCCGCCTGTTCCGTGTGGAGGCATCTGGAGATCTGATGGTGAGCGTGTCCTCGTTCCCTCTTGGTCTTCCTCCTCCTCCTCGGAAAGAAAGGCCGATGACCCACAAAGCCTGTGGCCTTCCTCCTCTTCTTGACGCAACCCATGCTTTCTTCTCCTTCTTGCCGTTGGTGTTGTCCTCCTCCTCTTGGTCATCATCTTCCTCCTCCTCCTCACCCCCCCCCCCCTGCCGGCCTTCCTTTCCCCCCCCCCCCCCCCAGGATCCCCAGGGCTTTGCAACGTTAGAGCCTGACAGTGCAAAGAGATGATGGAGGGGAACAGGCAGAGAGAGAGAGAGAGAGAGGTGAGTGCTGCTGACTCACAACTGTCTCTCTCCCTCGCTCTCTCCCGGGTGCCTCTCCTTGATAACATCTGGGTTAAAACAACAACTGTGTGTGTTGCCATGACCTTGCATGCGCTCGGCTGCATTTCCCCAAAGGCCCCGGGAAGGGAAGGCAAGGCCAGGCAAGGGAAGGAAGAGAAGCAAGCCCAGCGCAGCCTGGCCCTTCCCGGCCTTCTGGGTCAAACAACATCTCAGCCTCATTTGGGGCAGGCATTGAGCAAGCAGAAGGTGTGCCAGGGTGTGTGGGGGCACCTGGTTGCATGGCAGCCATGTGGCAGCTTCCTGCAGCGCCCATGCCAGGGGAAGGAGGGCATGTGGGCAGAGAGAGGAGTGGGCCAAGGGATGGATGGCTGGGTGGATGGATGGAGCGGCCTTCTGCTTCTTTGGGCCTCCACGCTGTTGGCGGTGGATGAGAGGGAAAGGTAGGAACCTCGGAGCAAACGCAGCCTTGAATCATGGAATCGTAGCGTCGGAAGAGACTCCCGGGGCCATTGTCCAACCCCAATTCTGCCAGGCAGGAAAAGCACAATCAAAGCACCCCCGACAGATGGCCACCCAACCTCTGCTGAAAAGCCTCCAGAGAAGGAGCCTCCACCGCCCTCCCTGTTGAATGAACAGCTCTTCCGGCGGCCAGGAGGTCCTTCTTCCTGTTCAGGTGGAACCTCCTTCCCGGCCATTTTTGAATTTAAGCCGCCTCCAAAGATAGGAAATCACCAGCCTGTGGTTTGGCTTTCTGCAAAATGGAGGAAAAGGGAGGAAAAACCCTGGAAAATACTGGTTTGTTGTAGGTTTTCAGGCTGCCTGGCCATGCTCCAGAAGCAGCATTCTCTCCTGATGTTTCGCCCGCATCTGTGGCTAAAGGCATCCTTAGATGTTGTGAGGTCTGTTGGAAACTAGGCAAGTGGCGTTTCTATACCTGTGGAATGATGTCCCGGGTGGGAGAAAGAAAGGAAGGAAGGAAGGAAGGAAGGAAGGAAGGAAGGAAGGAAGGAAGGAAGGAAGGAAGGAAGAACTCTTCTCTATTTGAGGCCAGTGTGAATGTCTCAATTGGCCACCTTGATTAGCATTTAATGGCATAGCAGTTTCAAGGCCTGGCTTCTTACTCCCTGGGGGAATCCTTTGTTGGGAGGTGTTAGCTGGGCCTGAGGGTTCCTTGTCTGGAATTCCCTTGTTTTCTGTTCCTCTTTATATATTGTTCTGATTTTTAATACTGGGAGCCAGACTGTGTCCATTTCCATGGTTTCTTCCTTTCTGCGGAAATTGTCCATACGCTTCTTGTGAGTTTCAGTGGCTTCTTTGTGCCGCCTGACATGGTATTTGTGAGGGTGGCCTGGCATTTCTGTGTCCTCGATGATATGCTGTGTCCAGGCTGGCTCCTCAGGTGATCGACTCTGGCCGACTTCTCTGGCTGAAGGAGCCTGCAGTGCCTTTCATGTTCCTGGATTAGTGCCTGGGCAAGGCTACTGCTGCTGCTGCGTTTGGGGTCCCTGTATAGACTTGTCCACAGCTGCATGGTCTACGGCAGAGTCCTTCCTGCCGAGGGGAGAGGACCCCTCTTGTCCTTTGCTGAACGGAGCACTGGTTGGGTTTCCTTAGTGTGTCTGTAGAGTTTGAATGTTGTGTTTCCTCACCAGCTTCCCTCTGTGGTCAGTGGCTCCCTTGATGTCCGGCAAGAACACCTTTCCTATGGGTGGATCTTTGTCTTGACTCTCCTCGTGGCTTATTCTCAGTCTTGTCGCTCTTCCGATGTCTGTGGGGGAGTCTCCATTGGCCTGTAGAGCCCACATTAGGTGGTTCAGACCTCACTACCTCTGAGGATGCCTTTAGCCACAAATGCAGGCAAAATGTCAGGAGAGAATGCTTCTAGAACATGGCCAGACAGCCCGAAAAACCTACAACCACCCAGTGATTCCGGCCATGGAAGCCTTCAACAGTGCCCTGGAAAATAGTTTCCTGGTGTTCAAGTTTTCCTCCCAAAGCATATAAACTTGAACAGGAATGTATAAGCTTGTGTATTGTTTACGTCAGGTATGGGCAAACGCCAGCCTTTCAGGTGATTTGGACTTCAACTCCCACAATTCCTAACAGCCAGTAAGCTATGAGGAATTGTGGGCGTTGAAGTCCAAAACGCCTGGAGGGAGGGAGGGCCCAAGTTGGCCCAGGCCTGATTTACATAAAGCTCTTGTTAATTGGCTAAGGAAAACGGTGCGAAGACACCCTTCCATCACTTAGAACAAACCCACTCTAGTATTCACCAGGAAATGTCCCAGGTGACATGAGATTAGCATAACACCAGGTGTGGATATTGGTGCGCCAAAGAGGCCCTTCCGCCTGCGCCTCTGCCTCCTTCCTGCCAGTTCGTTCCAGCCTCGGAGCAGCAAAAGGAGCCTCGTGGGAGGTGGTGCTTTCAGGCCCTTTGACTCTCCGCAGCTGGCATGGCTCCGCTTCCAAGCTCTCTCGCTCTCCATGGCCTCCGACGGCATCATGCGCAAGAGGCCATGCGCTGTTTTTCCTCACGTTGGAAGGAACCCAAGGGAATCCTATTCCAGGCCCCTTTCAAAAGAAATCAGAAATGCGACGACAGAGCGATCACCAGCGTTGCTTGCTTTCTGGCCAGAAGTGACTCAGGTCAACAGGGTCAAATGGCTGGGAAAGAAAGTCCACCGGAACATGAGGAAAAACTTCCTGATCATAAGAAGAGCTGTTCAGAGGGGGAACTCACTGCCTTGGAAGCTTTTAAACCAGTGTTTCTCAAGCTGGGGGTCGAGGCCCCTGGGGGTGTCATGATGGGGCGTCAAAGGGGTCACCAAAGACCATCAGAAAACACAGTATTTTCTCTTGGTCATGGGGATTCTGTTTGGGAAGTTTGGTCCAATTCCATTGTTGGTGGTGTTCAGAATGCACTTTGATTATAGGTGACCTATAAATCCCAGGAACTAAATCTCCCAAATGTCAGGGTCTATTTTCCCCAAACTCCACCAGTGTTCACATTTGGGCATAGTGAGTATTCCTGCCAAGTTTGGTCCAGATCCATCATTGTTTGAGTCCACAGTGCTCCCTGGATATAGGTGAACTACAACTCTCAAACTCAAGGTCAATGCCCACCAAAACCTTCCAGTATTTTCTGTTGGTCATGGGAGTTCTGTTTGGTCCAAGTTTGGTCCAATTCCATCATTGGTGGAGTTCAGAATGCTCTTTGATTGTAGGTGAACTATACATCCCAGCAACTACAACTCCCAAATGACAAAACCAGCACGACCAGTATTAAAATTTGGGCATATTGGGCATTTGCGCCAAATCTGGTCTAGCGAATGCCAGTGAATGAAAATGCATTCTGTCTAATCAGAGATTGATATGACGATTCATAACAGGAGCAAAATGACAGTTACGATGAAGCAGCAAGGAACGTAATCAGGCCCGGATTACCCATAAGGCCACCCTAGGCCATGGCCTGGGGCGCAAGCCAAGGGGGGGCGCAGTTCACACGGACCCCAAAAAAATGTTGAAACAAAACCGCAACACGCGGCATGGAGATGACTCTCTCTCTCTCTCTCTCTCTCTCTCTCTCTTGGGGGAAGGGCGGGGAGAGAGTGCTGCGAGGGGGTGGGGGAGGAGGGAATGGTGCCCCTCCTCGCCATCGCCCCTGCCCCCTTGTCAAGGAAGGAGGGCGCAAGGAGGCGGAGGGAAGCCCCGCCCCCGGGGTGCACTGCAAGGAAGAGGAGGCGGAGGGAAGCCCCGCTCCCAGGAGGTGTCACGAGGAGGGCCCGGGGGCTTCCCTCCGCCTCTTCGCGCCCTCCTTCCTTTAGTCAAGGAAGGAGGGCACACATCACCGCGAGGAGGAGGAGGTGTGTGTGTGTGTGTGGGGGGGGGGGGTGCGGTAGAGATTGGTTTGGGGGTGTAATTACAAAGTGTGGCCTAGGGCGCCAAAAGGAGTTAATCCGGGCCTGAAAATAATGTTATGGTTGGGGGTCAGCACGCCACAAGGAACCGCATTACAGGATGCATTAGAAAGGATAGAAACACTGTTTTAAGCAGAGGTTGGGTGGCCATCTGTCGGGGGGCTTTAATTGTGCTTTTCCTGCCTGTCAAAGAGGGTTGGATTGGTTGGCCCATGTGGTCTCTTCTAACATTATTATTATTATTATTGTTTTATTAATGATATGATTGAGGCTAGATGGCCCTGGGGTCCTGGCGAGGGGAGGGCAAACTGATATTAGGGGGGGGGAGCGGAATCCTTTTTGCTCAGAGCCCCATAAACGGCAGGCACGAAGGAGCCATGGGAGAGAGAGAGAGAGAGAGAGAGAGAGAGAGAGAGTTACAAGCGCTCCTGAACGGCCCCTTCCCCCTTTTAACAGCCCTTGAAGAAGAGGGTATCAATATTCATCACCCGGAGCGTGTTGGGCTAATTCCCGGCATAAAGCCTTCCTTTCCGTGCCCCGAGGCCTCCTCGTCTTTGCTCCCTCCTTCAGGCAATGTGGGCAGCCACCGGAAGAGCACACTGGCTCTTGCAGTGCCTTTGGGGCCGAGCAGAGTCCAGCCTGGAGAGACCCTGGAGGAAGGTGGCCCCCAAAAGGGCCGAGGGGCGTCTCTGGGGCAAGGAAGGGCCCTGGAGGAGGGACCCTACTGCTGCTGCTGCTGCTGCTGAGTTGGCCAAAGTAGAACAGGGGGGGCTGTTGTGTTGGGTTTTCTGCAAAGGGAGCCCGCCTACACCATGCCAAGCGGCCTCTGATTGGTCACACCTCTTCACCTGGAATGACCCTGTGCCCAGTTCTGGTCAACACAAGCCAAGAAGGAGATGGACAAGATGGAAGTGTACGCAGAAGGGCACCCAAAATGGCCGAAGGTTTGGAAGCCATGAATTCCTCCGAGGAACGCCTTACGGAGATGTTGAGAGAAGCGGGCAGGAAGGATGCCTCGTTGAAGAGAAGGGGGCGCTTGTTGCGTGCTGCTCCGGAGACTGGAAAGCCATGGGGCCATGAGTTCCAATGGCAGGAAAAGGAGAGGCCCCACCCCAACATTGCCATTCCCATTCCCAGGGACCGCATTTAGTCTGACAGAGGATCATCCTAAACTGTGGGGAGTTCTTGGTGGTCTGTATGGGGAGACCGAGCCACCTGGTCTGTCTCCTGAGGAATCTGTATCACGACCACGTAGCAGCAGCCAGAACAGACCACGGAACAACCAACGGGCTCAAGATTGGGGAAGGAGTGCGGCAGGGCTGTCTGCTCTCCCCCTCCCTGTTCAACACATCATGTGACGTGCATGCCGCATGCGGGTCTTGAGGAACCCAAGGCTGGCGTTACAATGGCTGGAAGAAACATGAACCACCTGAGATATGCAGATGATACCGCTTTGATGCCCGAAAGTGAGGAGGAGCCCAGGAGCCGTCTCTCCAAGGGGAAAGGAGAAAGGGCAAAATCTGGGTTGCAGTGAAACATCAAAACAAACAAACCCAAGGTGATGGCCCCCACAATGATTGAGGAATGGCAAATGGAGGGAGAACGCGTGGCGGCAGCGACAGGGTTTGCATTTCTAGGCGCAATGAAGGTGAGTGCGGACGCAGATTCCTGCAGCCAGGAAATCAGGAGGCGTTTCTTTCTTGGGAGGAGAGCAAGGGCCCGTCTCGATATAATACTGTAGAGCAGGGGTGCTCAGAATGGTGATCGGGATCACCAGGGTGATCTTCGGGCCTCATCCTGGTGATCTTCAGGCCCCTGACCAGGTTTTTTGCTGTTGGTCCTCTTCACGCGCCCCTGCACCCTGCAAAGAAGTCCTCCGTCGTTGCTCCTCCCCGCTCCCTGCTCGCGCGCCGCCTCCAAAAGCTCCAGAGTCCAAGAGGCAGAATGGGCCCCCTCTTTTGGATTCCCCCTCCTCCCTCCATCCTTCTCTAGCCACTCAGAGTCATAGGAGACCAAAGGGGGTGGGCCTGGATGACGCGATGCATGGCTGGCCCCGCGTGCATGCGCAGAAGCGCCCGTTCTGCCTATCGGACTTCTCGTGAGCTCTTGGAGGCGGCACGCATGCTGGCGGCGTGGAAATAGGAGCAACAACGGAGGAGGAGAAGAAGGACGCTTTGGGGTCATTTCCTTACCGCATCTCAAAGGTCGGTCTTTTTACTTTGGGGTGGGTGCTTGCTTGTTCTGTGGCATGTCTCTTTGTTTATTTTTAATGTTTAAAAATAGCCTTTTAGCTCCAAAGCCTCTCTGCTTGCTTTGTTCCTTGAGAAATATATGCTGGGGACTATGGCAGTGTGGGAGAAATGGAGTGGCTGGATGTATTTTTGCATGCCCCTTTGTTTACCTTGCTGCGTATTAAATGGCCTTGCAGTTCAACAACCTCTCTTCTTACTTTCTGGCTGATAATATGTGTGGTAATACGGCAGTGTGGGAGAAATGAGGAGGTTGGATGTATTTTTATGCTCTGTTTTATATTGTTGTTATTAAATTGAAATGTTGATGTTTTACAACTTCATTTTATAAAATGCTGGAAGGAGCGGTACATTTAAATGAATAATAAATATAAATAAATAAATAAGACAATAGTGATACGTTTTACATTTCTGGGCAGGTGATCTTTGGGACTTGGTTTTTTAATCAGTAGTTCCCATGCTGAAAAAGCGTGAGCACCCCTGCTGTAGAGACATCGCTCTGGCAATGAAGATTTGCAGAGTCAAAGCCCGGCTGCTCATTGGAGGGGAGGAGAGGCAAAGAGGGAATACTTTGGCCCCGCCATGAGAAGAAGGCAGGAAAGCTTGGAGAAGGGAATGGTGCTGGGGGAAGAGA
The DNA here is from genome assembly GCA_030556195.1 of Anolis apletophallus. NCBI lineage: Eukaryota > Metazoa > Chordata > Lepidosauria > Squamata > Anolidae > Anolis > Anolis apletophallus. The sequence continues at coordinate 141,916,422 of JARBWK010000009.1, read as the reverse complement.
AGGAAAAAGGAAGGGGGGGCGACCAAGGGCAAGGCGGGTGGGTGGCATCCCTGGCTTGACCTCGAAGGAGACCCCGGGGGTGGCCACGGCCGACAGGGAGGCGCTCTGGCCTGGGATGGTCCAGGAGGAGGGCGCCAAGAAGGGGCGGAAGCGACTGGACGGAGGAACAACAAAAAGGCTGCGGGGGTTCTTAGTTCTGGGTAGGTTTAGATGGGTTCTAACTGATTTTTTAAATTAAAAAAAAACAATGATATTTAATTCTCTGTCAATGTTTGTTGATTTTTAATTGTATTGAAATGCTTTCAATGGAAGAGCCGCCTTGAGCCTCCTTGTGAGAGAAAGGCAAGGTATAAGTACACATAATATTATTATTTATTTATTTATCAAGTTCAACTTAATATACCGCTCTCTCTGGCGCCCAGAGCGGTTCACAAGATCAGTACAAGTAAAAACACGTAAAACACATAAAATACAATAAAACAGTTTAAAACACCCGAATTAAAACATATTGCCGGCCAATTGCAATATTTAGCAATGGCATGCTAGCAGCGGACCAGCAGGTACAGATGAGTGGCAGTTGGCTATGGGCCGAATGCCTGCCTGAATAGCCATGTTTTTACTGCTCTGTGGGACGGCAGAAGGACCCGGATGGCCCGAATCTCTTCAGGGAGGCCGTTCCACAGAGTTGGCGCGGCTACGGTAAACGCCCTCTGGCGTGTAATAAACACAACAACAAATGCAACAGCAACAATAATAATTGAAATTGAATCCAGACAAGACAGAGGTCCTCCTGGTCAGTCGAAAGGCCAAACAGGGCCTAGGGCATAGGGGGTCACATTCCCCCTGAAGGCGCAGGTTCGCAGCCTGGGAGTGATCCTGGACTCATCGCTGAGCCTCGAACCCCTTGTGCGCCAGCTGCTCCCCTACCTTGGGAAGTCTGATCCGGCTATGGTCGTCCACGCTCTGATTACATCTCAAATAGATTACTGCAACGTGCTCTACATGGGGTTGCCCTTGAAGACTGTTCGGAAACTTCAACTAGTCCAGCAGTCAGCAGCCAGGTTACTAACTGGAGCAACATACAGGGAGCACACCACTCCTCTGTTGTGCCAGCTCCACTGGCTGCCGATCCAATTCTGAGCACAATTCAAAGTGCTGGTTTTGACCTTTAAAGCCCTTTACGGTTCTGGCCCAGCTTACTTGTCCGAACGTATCTCCCCTTATGTCCCACCTCGAAATTTACGATCTTCCGGGGAGGTCCTGCTCTCGATCCCACCTTCATCGCAGATACGGTTGGTGGGGACGAGGGACAGGGCCTTCTCGGTGGTGGCCCCTCGCCTGTGGAACTTGCTCCCCAACGAAATAAGGTCAACCTCTTCCCTCCTTTTCTTTAGAAAAAAGATAAAGACGTGGCTTTGGGACCGGGCGTTTGGTTGACGTGGGGCAGTGGACGGACAATTGAATAATGGCAGGATTCTGGAGGCAGACTGCAGATTTGGCTTGGACGCCCTATGAGTGCGGAACAGGGGTTACGTGGTTAATTATTGATATTTGATTGTTTTAATCGGTTTTGCAGTATTTTTTGATGTGTTGTTGTTTCGCCTCCTGTGTATGCGGCATCGAATTGTTGCCTTTTTGTTAGCCGCCCTGAGTCCCCCTCCGGGGGTGGAGGAGGGCGGGTCAGAAATACATGAGTAACAGTCTCGTCCTGCCTGGCAGAAGGGGTTGGACTGGATGGCCTTCAGGGCCCCTTCCAACTCAAGCATGCTAAGGCCTATGAGACGGGCCTTGAAAGGCTTCCCTGAAGACTGAGTGGCTGAGGCTGGACTCCGATTTGAGGAAGACACCTTTCCGCACCAGGGAGAGAGCATGCCCTACGGATCTGTGCCGAGTGTGTGCCATCCTCGAATGCCTCTGCCGGCAGAAGGGCCGTGTGCCGGTGGCTCCTGGTCCTCCTCGGGCCGCACTGGACTCCTGCCGCCCCCCAGGACTGACCAGCCGAGGCTTGGGGACATGAGGCGAGAGAGGCGAGCACAGGGCCGCGCATGCCTCTGCGTAGAGCCAAGCCCCTGCTGCTCCTCTGGCCCTCGGAAGGCAGGCGTGTTTGGGATCCTTCTCGGCTGGACGCCTGCGTTCAAACCGGCTGCACAAAGTGACTCGTGTCAGTTGATCTATCTTGTCATTTGCTGAAAGGGAAGAAGGAGCATGTAAGAGCAGTGGCGTGTGCTGCAGAATGGCAAAGAGGGAGCGGGGAGGCGTGCCCGTTGGCCTATGCTTCGATGAGCCTGTGCTCCGTGGGCCCCTCCTCGCCTGCAGCCTCAGGATCTGAGTGCCCAAAGCTAGGACGGTGGTGCGCCAAGAGCCCCTTCCACCTTTTGGCCTCACTGCGAGCCACGGCACCCCGCTCACATACGGTGTCTCTCTTAGATCTCCCAGAATTCTCTTCTTCAGGCGAAACACAAGTCGTTCCTCCCAGTCTTCTGCAAACCTTCAGGGAGCCTGGGCCTTGGGGCCTCGTGGTCCTTCTGACCAGGAGAGACCCGGTGCGTCCAATGCTTCTCTCAGGTTGTTTCCCTCTTCAGTGGATTTGCTTGGGATAAACCTCCGTCACTTGCCAGCAACCGCCCTCGGATCCCTCGTTCTAGCGTTCGAGCCTCTGGAGCGGCAGAAAACAAGCTCACGCCGCCTTGTACCTGACATTCCTTCAGGTATTCAAACACCAGCTCACCTCCAAGCCAAACATGCTGAACCCTCAGAGCCGTTCCTCCCAAGCTTTGGGTTCCAGACCTTTGGGGATGTTGGTCACTCTTTTGTGGACACGTCCCAGCTTCTTGTTGTCCTCCTTGAATCAGCCCCTGGGTCGAGGCAAGTCGTGGTCCACTCTATTCCGCTTTGGCCAGATCTCACCTGGAACAATCCCGTGTCACCAGAATCCAGGGAGGACATGGACAAGAGGAAAGGGGCCCAGAGAAGGAGGGCCACCGAAATCGTCAAAACTCTGAAAGCCAAACCCTTGGAGAAGTGGCTCAAGGAGTTGGGGAAGGGGGGTGCCCTACACTTAGGCAGAAAAGAAGAAGGGCACAGAGAGATAGAGAAGGGGTGAGAGCGCCTGGCTTGCCAACAGTCCGTGTCAAAAAGGTCTCGGCGTTTTCATGGAGAACAAGTTGAACGTGAGCCAAGGGTGTGAGGCGGCAGCTTAAAAAGTCAATGGGATTTTGGGCTGCATCAAAAGGAGCCGAGGGTCAGACTGAGGGAAGTCATGGCGCCTCTCGGTTCTGTTTGGGTCAGACCGACCTCCTTGCCTGGAATACCACTGCATCCCATTCTGGGCACCACCATTTAAAAGAGACATTGGCTCTAAGCTGGAATGGGTCCCGGGGGGGGGGGACTAAACCGATCACAGGTCTGGGGACCACAAATAATCCCTCTGAGGCGTGTTTTCAAGAACTCGATCTGTTCAGCCTGCAGAAGAGAAGAAGGTGGAGGCGAGCCGTGTCCAAGTATGTGGGAGGGTGTCTTAAGGAAGAGAGAGCAGGCTTGTTTTCCGCTGCCCTTGAAACGAGGGCTCGGAGCCGTGGCTTCAAATGACAGGAGGGGCGACTCTACCTGAATATTAAGAATAACTTCCTGACCAGTGGGTTCAACAGTGGAACTCTCTGCCTCAGAATGAGGGTCTTTGGAAGCTAAACAGAGGCTGGATGGGCATCTGTCAGGGGCTTGGTGCTTTTCCTGCATGGCAGAATGGGGTTGTACTGTGGCCCTCATAGAATCAGGGCCTATGTTTACCTTCCTAGAGTTGGAGCCACCTTCAAATATTAGAAAGGATGCCCCATGGGGGGGGGGGGGAGGAGGAGGAGGAAGGGGCCATGCCGGCTGTCTGCTGGTCTGCAGACGAGGGCACCGTGGAGCCGTGGGTTCAAAGGGCAGCGAAAGACATCCCACCCACACATTAGGAAAATGTCCCCATTCCTGCCAAGGGTCTTAAACTGAGGCTGGATGGCCTGAATTGTGTCCCCATAGACTCCTAGAGTTGGAGGAGACCTCATGGGCCATCCAGTCCAACCCCATCCTGCCAAGAAGCAGGAAAATTGCATTCGGAGCACCCCTGACAGATGGCCATCCAGCCTCTGTTTCAAAGCTTCCAAAGAAGGAGCCTCTGTCACACTCTGGGGCAGAGAGTTCCACTGCTGAACGGCTCTCACAGTCAGGAAGTTCTTCCTCATGTTCAGGTGGAATCTCTTTTCTTGTAGTTCAAAGCCATCGTTCCATTGCGTCCTCGTCTCCAGAGAAGCCGAAAGGAAGCCTGCTCCCTCCTCCCTCCTCCCTATGACTTCCTCTCACATATTTATCCCTGGCCCTCACCATGTCTCCTCTCAGCCTTCTCTTCTTCAGGCTAAACATGCCCAGCAGCTCTTGAAGCCGCTCCTCATGGGGCTTGTTCTCCAGACCCTTGATCATTGAAGTCGCCCTCTTCCTCTGGGCACATCCCAGCTGGTCAATATCTCTCTTCCATTGTGGTGCCCAGAATTGGACACAGTGTGATTCCAGGTGGGGTCTAATCAAGGCAGGTTGAGGGGGCTGAGGGGCTCCCAATTCCAGGTGCTGCCAGCATTTCTACCCGGCTGTTCTTCCCCGAGGAGGGGGGGCCCAATTCCAGGTGCAGGTTCTTAACCTCACACACATTCAAAGCCCTGTAACAGGGGCATTGGGATCCCCAAAGGCCTACAAAGCCTGAACGGTTTGGGCCGCATTTCCGTTTACGAACCCAGGCAATCTCTCCGATCCTCTGGAGAGGCCCTGCTCTCGCTCCCGGCCCCTTTGCAGGCGCGATTGTTGGGGACAAGGGAGAGGGCTTTCTCTGTGGTGGCCCCCACCTCTGGAACTCGGCCCCCAAGGATATCAGACAAGCCCCCGCATTGGCAGTTTTTAGGAGGAGCCTGAAGACGTGGCTGTTCCCGTGTGCCTTCCCTGAACAGTCAAGTAACAACATCCTGCTGTGACCAATTCTTTGCAAAACATCCCCAGAAGCACTTTAATTACATGCTGGGTTGCCTGCCCCACATTGATTTCAAAATTAATTCCTGCTACAGACGTCCTACCTCTGTTCATACCCAGTGTTCTTTATTTTAATATTTCACATTTTAATTGCCTGCTATTGCTTATGTGTAAGTTCCATCGATTGCACTGTTTATTATTTGCTGTTGTGTTTTTATCATGTGTTATTGGGCGTGGCCTCATCTAAGCCGCCCGAGTCCCCTTCGGGAGGTGGTGGTGGCGTATAAATAAAGGGTTGTTATTATGTATTACAAGGCAGAATGGAGCATGGGGAGCATGACTTCCCTGGATCTCCAGGCACGAGGCTCCTCTTGATGCAGGCCAAAATCCCGTCGGCTTTTTTTGCCACGGCATCACATTCTTGGCTCATGTTTAACTTGTTGTCCACGAGGACCCCAAGATCTTTTCCCCACGTCCTGCTCTCGAGCCACGCATCGTCCCCCCCTTCTGTCCCTTTCCATTTCCTTTTTTCTGCCCAAGTGGAGCCTCTTGCCTTTGTCCCCGTTGAACTTCCTTGCGTGAGTTTTGGCCCTTCATCTCTCTCATCGGTCAAGATCGTTTTGAGTTCTGCTTCTGTCTTCTGGCGTCTTGGCTCTCCCTCCCAATTTGGTCCCGGTCTGCAAACTTGATGGCCATGCCTCCCAACCCTTCATCTCAGTCATGAACGAAGGTCCTGAGTAGGACCGGGATGCCCAGGAGGGAACCCTGCTTGTGGCCCTCCACTCGCCCCTTCTCTCCGGGGTGAAGGGGAGGAAGCCTTGGGGAGAATCACCCTCTGGCAGGCCCGGATTACCCATAAGGCCACCATAGGTCATGGCCTAGGGGTGCAAGCCGAAGGGGGCACAGATCACGGACCCCCCCTGAGGGCGAAACGTCAGGAGAGCATGCTTCTGGGAGGAAATGGGGAGAGCGTGCTTCTGGGAGGAAACCTCCAGCGAGGTCTCCCTCCCTCCCAGATGGGCATCGGCGGAGGAGAGCGTGTCCGGCTGCAGGCGCCTGCCCCAGAGGAAGGCCTCCTCCACTTGGGCGGGGAGAGGGCCTGGCGATGGCTTGGGGCAGGATATATATATCTCCACTGAGGAGGCAGCAAAAGGCAGGAAAGGAGGCCACTCACCCAGGACACTGCACTTTTGGTGGAGGCAGGAGAACAGATGGGGCTGCTGGTGCGCGCCTAGCCTCCAAGCCGCCACTCTTCGTCCTGTTGCACCGAAATCAGAGGAGGGGGAGGAGCAAGGCGCAGGAGCCGCGGGCAGCGAGGCTGGGGATCTACAGGGGCTCCTCTGTGCGCTTATTTATTATAAGGCAGAATAGAGCACGGGGAGCATGACTTCCCTGGACCTAGGGAACCAATTCCAGATCCACCTCACCCTAGTTTTGCCTAGCCCACATTGGACTAGTTTCCTTGCCAGAGGGTCATGGGGGACCTTGTTGAAGGAAGGCCTTCCTGAAGTCCAGGTACGCTCCTGCCTGGAAGAAGGGGGTTGACTAGATGGCCTTTGGGAGCCTCTTCCAAATCTATGATTCTATGAACTGTGGTGCCCATGAGTGTCCAAGAGGACCCTGCCCAGTGGCGGAGAAGGGCGCTGCAGCCCCTGCCCAGGGTCCCATGGGTCACGATGGGGTCTCCGGCCGGGGGCTCCTTCCTGGACCCCCCCTCCCAGCCTCCCCCTGCGGCAAGGATTCAGCTACGTGCAATTCACTTTTGCTTAATGGAGTGAGAAGTGGACTTTGATTACCTCATTAGTAGCATCACTAATTGCTGCTTCATTAAAAGGAGGATCAATAGGAAACTGTTGTTGTTGAGAACAAAATAGCCTTTTTTCAAAAGAGAGGAAGAAAGGAAGGAAGGAAGAAAGAAAGGAAGAAGGGAGGAAATAACAACAAAGTAAGGAAACATCAAACAGCTGGCGCTCGGAGCAATCGCGCCGTATGTCAATTAGTGTAAAAACCGTCTCGCAAATGTCTGTAAAACGCGGGGCTTCATTGACGAAACCCTCCAATCAGAACTGGTTTTTCAAAAATTTCAAAGAGGCACTTACGGGACGCGTTGGCCCTGCTGCCTATTAAGTTCACTTCAAATACTAAATAAAGACCCAATTAATGGCTCAAAATGAAATGCCATGCGAATGTGGGGACAGCATCCAGGCCTCTGAACGCATGATGCCGGGCACTTAAGGCTCTGCTCTCATTTCCTTGGCGTGCTGCTTCCTTCCTTCCTTCCTTCACGGGTACTTTGCTAATTTCCACGCTCCCTCGTTTCCAGAGGCAGAATCCCAGCCGTGTATTCCTCGCCTTTCCTTATCTTTCCCCACGGAGAAGCCCCGGGCGGGTGGAGAAGAAGCGGGAAGAGCCCAAAGCCCTGGCCCAAGCCGGGAATGGGGTGGCTTGGGGGCAGAGTGGCCCTTGGGAGCCGAGGCAGGCGGGCCCCAAGAGGCTGCCATCCGTTCCGGGTGGGGCCAAACTCTCCTTCCTCCTCCGCCCCGGTTCACTATTTCCCTCAGAAGGCAACTGTGTGTGAAAACTTTTGAAAACATTGAAAGGTTATTTTATTTCATTCCCATTGAGTCAGAGTAATAATCATAGAGCAGGGGTGCTCATTATGGTGATCGGGAGCACTTAGGTGATCTTCGGCCCTCTTCCAGGTGATCTTTGGGCCTCACCATCCAGATGGCGCGCTCCTGCCATGCGCGCACACGTGCGCTCCCACCGCTGCCGGGGCTTCTTTTGCTAAAATGAGGCTTTAGTGGGCGGGCCCTGGCGCTCGTCTTGCCACGCACGGTGTGGTGACATGACCACCCATTGGTTGCTGCTGGGGGGGGGGCGGGGGCAAGGCGAAGGCACACACACATTTAGGATGTGAGGATGTGGGAGGGATGGAGGGAATGTGTGTGTGTGTGTGTGAGAGAGAGAGAGAGCCAAGGAGAGAAGAAAGAAATCCGGAGAACTTTTTCGGATCCTTTTGGCAGGCAAGTAGGCGGGCGCTGGAAGGAGAGAGGGAGAGAGAGAGCCTCGCCCTCGAAGGAGAAAGGCGGCGAGGGCCCATGGGGGAGAGAGAGGGTGGCTCTTCAGAGCCGGCTAGGAAGAGCCACCCCCCCTCTCTCCCGTGGGCATGGACTGCCACCAGTGGGAGGGGTCCTCCTTCCTGCCAGCCATCCACTTGGGCGTCCTTTCTGAGTGACACCCTCGAAAGGAAGGAAGGGCGCCCCCCCCCTCGCTGCATCTGTCACTTTGGGGAAGCACCTCCTCCACTCTTCCTTCTGCCCAGTTAAGGAAGCCTCGAGGGAGGAGAGGGGGGAGGCTGCCGTGGGGAGGCTCCAGCCTCACGTGGGTTTCTCTCTCGGTTGTGTTTCCCGGCCCAGGCAGCAGCCAGGCGGCCCCTCTTCCCAGCCCTGCACCTTCCGAGCCACCGTCGAAGCCATATCTGGCCAGAGCACTGGCGAGTGCGCCTATATATACCCTCCTGCTGCGTGTGTGGAAGGGGCTTGCTGTGCACGCAAGAAGCAGGATGGGATGAGGACATCCTGCTTCGCGAAAGCACGCAGCAGGAAGGAGGAAGGCAATGAAGACATTAAGAGTGAGAGCGCCCGTCGTGGGCAGGCAAGAAAGAAGCACCGCGCGGACGGAAGGCTGCAGTAGGAGCACGCGCATGCATGCTTACATGCACAACAGGTGATCTTTTCAACTTGATTGTTCATATAGTAGCTCGCATGATGAAAAAGCGTGGGCACCCCTGTCATAGAGCAATACGGAGAAAGAACGTAAACACGCAGACGCGACATTGGGTACGCACGCAAGGGGAGTGACATTTCACTCAGCATTCACACACGCGCGCGCACACATTCGCTCCTCATCATGCATCCATCACCATCTCTTCTTCCTTCTCCTGGAGAAGAGACCCAAAGGAGGCCAGGCGGAGTTCCCAGCAAACGTGCCTTTCTGCGGACGCACCATCTCTTGCCGTCCCTTGCAGAAGGTGGCGAGTGGACCAGGCTCCTCCGGTCTGCCACAATTTTGGGATAGCAAAGTTATCTATTTTTCTGCTGATGTTGGCCCAAAGAGTTGTAGATGAATGCCAGGTGCTTTCCAACTATGACTAGGTGTCTCCATCACTTCCAGGCAGACGTTGGCTTTTCTTCCTTAAGTGACCACTGATTTTCCTTCTCCAGGAGCACGGTTGCCTTCCTTCTTCATGTAAGACACCATTGTGTTGAGTTAACTTGAAAGAGTCATTGCCTCTGGTAATGTAAACCTGTTGTTTTCCACCAAGAGTTGACCAGTCATTGTCAATGGTCGCCATTGTCACCAGGCACCTCCAGGCCTCAACCACACATCTTTCCATTCTTTTTTTTCAAACCATACATTATGTATTCCTCACCATGGCTGCTCCTCCTTCTTTAGTGGTTGCTTCGTGGCCATTTCTGCCCACTTAATAGGTATTTTATAGAAATATGTTTTAATATGTTATAGAATGTTTACAGAGATTTTTTAACTCTGTCACAACCCACCGCAAGCCATGAGGAGAGCTGGGCAAGAAATAACATGATTTCTGTCTGACTTGTTCATCATAATAATTTTCACTCATTAATAATAATAATAATAATAATAATAAGGGGTTGGACTAGATGACCATTGAAGTCCCTTCCAACTCTGTGAGTCTACGATTCAGTTTTCTTCTTAAGCCCCACTTTCAATTAGAGAGGATGGGTGGTTGGCTACTATGTATTCACCATTGGCATGTTGTCCAGCTTAGACAAGTGGTCCACTGTCCAGCTGGACCACCAGGTAGGCCGATGGTGACTGCTACTTATACTGGTCAGTGGAGAAGCCTTCAAGCCAGGCGACGGTCATCTTGAGGCTGGATTACTGCAACACCCTCTACATTGGCCTTCCCTTGACAGCAATCAGGAAACTCAAGCTGGTGCAGAATGCTGCGGCTCGACTACTGGTGGGAGCATCGGTATGAGAGCATATAACACCTATCTTATAGCAACTGCACTGGCTACCAATCGAGTACCGGATTGTTTTCAAGCTGCATGTAAAGCTGACCATATGCCCCAAAGCCCTAGAACTGGCCTGGGGATCCATCTAATGTCTCCAATGGAGATGGAGGGCATTTGGTCCAAGGATACTGTGGTGGAGCCTATGACTGATGGTAGTTCAGATTGGCGACTGCTGTGATGTCCATGTTTAGCCAAGGCCTCCATGCCAACAGTGTTGGGGATGTTGCTCTCCATTTGCACTATGTTCTGGTGAGCAAGTGACCCAGGACTCAGGTGGTCGGTGCGTAAGAGAGACCGAGGGGTGAATCCTGGCCAGGTCAGTCACAGCAGGAAGACGGCAGGATGAAAAGTAATTCTCAGTTGTCAGACCGTCCAGGAGTTTATTGTCGAAGGCTTTCATGGCTGGAATCACTGGGATGTTAGGTGGTTTCTGGCTATATGGCTGTGTTCTAGCAGCATTTTCTCCTGATGAAGGCGAGCCCCAGAAGACCCCCCTGTGCATCCAAGTTGGTTTGGCCTGCAGCAGGAAGTTCCAACGTCCCTGCGTGCTCACCATTAAGAACAAAGGCTCGCACTACGACTCAGAAGACCTCAAGTCATTCCTTTCCTTCTATTTCCATGCCCCACTTGACCTGCAACTTTGTAGCATAACTTTAGTCAATAGCACTTCACATCGCAACATTTCTTCCCTTCCGCAAAGATACAAAGTGTCCCAGCCTTTTGATTTTTAGAGAATATCTTTTTCCTCAAATCAGCTGACCGTCAAAACTTGCCGGTTTTTGCAAATCTTTCGTTCTTGCCACTGTGGAAGGGTCCCCTTAAGGTCCTGAAGCCATGGATTCCTTGTGTGCATCCCTGGGAGTTGCATGAAGACAGGCCAGAGTTGGGCAGCCCTGAGCGGTTTGGGAAACATAGTTTTCCAAAGGTTTTTATGTTTTAGGACTCTCCTCTAGGCTGATTTCAGGAAAGTACCTATTCTTTTGGTTTCCCCAAGGACTGGACCAGATGAATTTCTTTTTTTATGAATTACTCATCATGATTTCCCCAGAGTATATGGACTACTGTTTTAAGCTCCCCCCTATGAACTACTGGACTATAATGTCCTTTTTTCCTTATGAGGTGATGATATTATTATTAAATATATTGGTGATGGTAGAAATATTCCCTTTTGATTCCCACTTATGTATCCCCTTCCTGCATGTTTTGCCTCCCCATGTTTCTTTTAAAAATAAAATGGAAATGCCATGTGCTCGTGCCATCAGCAAGCGAGGATCCGGATAAGCCGCACTCCAAGCCGCACCTTTTGATGAACTCAATCAAAGACTATTGCATGAACAATAAAGGGCTTTTCGGGTGTGGAAACAGGGGCTATCTTGTTTCCCAATGAAGACCTCTTATCTCACAGCAGGAGGGGCTTCGAAGTTTCGTTCCCCCCTCAAGTTGAGGATGTTGGCATAATTATTTCTATTCATCACAACGGCTGGTTTTTCCCGGCTTCGGACCCCCGGAATCTCAGCGCTCTGTAAAGACCATTTGTTTATTTATTATTCCTGAGACTTCCATGTAAAGATTGGTATCTGTCCTTTGTCAACAGGAAGGGACAGATTTGGCCAGTTCCCCATTTCCCACAGAAAACAAAAGACGTCCTTAGCCCGAAAAGCTGAGAGCATGGGATCTTAATTTACACAAGGACTAATTTAACCAAGGCATTTCCAGCTACATTGTTTTTCTCAAATTCCCGCCTCCCGCTTCCCATTCGCCAGAGCGGAGGCGGCGCTGTTTCGCTATTGGCTCAACTCCAGTTGAGCCCAACGTTCCATCCAATCAGCATGGAGCTGGCTGGCGCACGTGGGCAGGAAATTTGAATTTTGACAGCGCTGTATAACTATAAACATGGCATGTATTTTGAATGTAACCTTATGACTGCTTTGCGACAAGGATATTGCGGTTGTCATCTTCTTCAGTGGCATCTTCTTCCGGACTTCTTTGGTGAGATTATTTGGGCAAAGGATTGTTACTTCTAACTCGCCAGAGTCTCTTTAAAATCCTCGCTTTGGGGGTATTTCTGGGCCTCTCCCGGGCCAGGCTACTTCCAAATTGTTTGATATCACTGACGTTTCATCTCCTTCTGTGTCTGGCATCTTCAGAGGATCCTCTGCTGCTAGAACATGGCCATACAGCCGCCGTGGGACACGCTGTGGCTGGGAGACTGGAGGGGATGGTCGAGCCGCTGCTTGCCTACCTTCCGCTGTCGGGTGGATCTGACTCGAGTTTGGGTCAGGTCGGCCACCAAAAATGGCGGCCGACCTTGAAGACGCTGGACTTCTCTGGACGTCTTCTTCCCGAGAGGAGGTGGGAGCCGGAAATGACCCTCACCAGAAGTCCCCGTCCCTGGAGGACCAAAGAACCGGAAGTGGCTCATTACAGAGGTTGCGCGGCCACAGGAGAGGGCGGAGGTGGCATCGTGGAGCGAGGAGGCGCCGACACCCACCGGTTGACCCCTCTGTGGGTCACTGGAGGAAGCCAGAGCCTCGTCCAAGTGATGGGACCAGCGGGCCTCCGGCCATTCCTTCTGAAGAGAAAAGACCCAGATCTTTTAGGTCCAGGACTTGGAGGACTTCTCAGTCCAGGACGTTTTGGAACTCGAGCTTTCGGCTGGAACCCTCCCGGGCCCACCTTAGGCTCGAGAGGGAAGTAGCACCAACCAGCAGGAGTCTTTTTTGCGGACTTTTGCGTGGTGGGAGAGCTGCTCCCCCTCGCACGGACAAGCAGCTTCAGGTGCCCGTCTGGGAACCCCCAGACTGCCTCCTCCTGACTTCATAACGATCCCACTTGGTCTAACCTAGCAGGTGGTGTGATCTGTCCCTATACCCCCTCCCTCTCCCCCTTCCCTGTTGTATTGCTCTACTGTGTTATTGTGTGTTTGCATTATGTTATTGTGTATTCTGCATTATGCCTTCTGTGAACCGCCCCGAGCCCTTGGGGAGTGGCGGGTTAGAAGTTCGAATAAATAAATAAATAAATAAATAAATACAGTCTGGAAAGTACGCAACATCCCGGTCCAGGAGTTGTTCTGCAAGCCAGCCATCCGGATAAACAAAGCTAGATGTAGAACCAACCTAAGGTCAGGAAAACAACGAAAAGCACTTGCCCATCATCAATAAGATGGTCGACAGCAAGGACTCTCCAGAGTCCAGGCGCCTCATTGGCTCAGCATCTCCCGCTGAATAGCCACTGGGCATGGCACCATCTCCCCTCGCATCCTCGTTGCTCGCTGAATGGTGGCAAGGGGTCTTTAGCATCTGTAACCTCCCCCCTTTGGCTTCTCCGACTCAGAGAGACCCCCATGAGCAGGAGAGGCAGGCTCCCGTCCACCTGCCTTCTTCTCTGCCTTCTTCTCTTCCAACAGAGGATCCGTGAGGACAGTGAGCCTGTTTTCACTGCTCTGGAGCAGAAAGAAAGGACTCCAATGACAAGAAAGGAGACTTGACTCGATGTTGAGGAGGAACGTCCAGACCATAATAAATGTTCAAGAAGGGAATGGGGCATCTCCAGAGGCAGCTGGCTCTCTTGAGATCTTGTCCATTCCTCAGGGAGGCTTTAGTGGTGGGAAGCCGGGGGCCAGACTAGGTGATCTCCAGAGAGCCCCCCAGCTTAGCATTCTGAGCCTGAACCCCACCAGTACCTGGATATTTCGGCTGCTTCTCTCTCGGTCTTCATCCTAGTCTCTTTCTGAGGTTGCTCTCCAGGTCCCTCTTGAGTGGCGCCTCAACAAGCAGATGCCTCTTTGGCCCAAGTGCTCCTGATTCTGCTTTTCAGCGGTTTCTTCTCCTTGTTCTTTGCTCGGCGCAGAAGAAAGCGGCGTGCGCTTCACATCCCGGCCTATCTCTGCCTGCAGAGCTGCCGGCTCTAATGCCTCCTTCATCTAATGCCTCTTGCGCCCGGAGTCCATTTGCAAAGGCTGACGCTGCAGAGAGAGAGAGAGAGAGAGAGAGAGAGAGAGAGAGAGAGAGAGAGAGAGAGAGAGAGAGAGAGAGAGAGAGCTGCTGGCATCAGACCACGTTCCTTTGGAGGGAAGAAGAAGAAGAAGAAGCAGCTCAAAGGAAGGAGCAATTTTCTGGCCTGGGGGGCTGCAGCAGGAAGGAAGGCTTTGAGAGGCCTCCTTCCCCGTCTAAGGCTCTCCAACCCAAACACAAATTAAAAGAGCTTTGCATTTGAATCCTCGGGAGCTTCTGCAAAACGCCTTCTTCGTATGGATTCCAGAGGCTGCCTCCTCAGTGTAAACACCTGGGGGCCAATGTGCAGATCCTCTCATCCGGAGCCAGGAGGAAGCGGCCCCCGGTCAGTCGGTTGGGAGAAGCTACTCTCTGGGCCTCGGCCAGTTGCCCTCTGGGCCTGGACACTGGGCACTTCTCTCCCTCCCCTCTGTCCAGCTTTGGGGTGGAGGGGGCTTCCGAGGGAGGCAGAATCCAGCCCAGGACCAGCTCACAACATTAAGGGAGGGTGGGAGGGAGGGAGGGGCACAGAGACCGGGATCTCTTTCTTGGGAGCAGCCTCATTGCTTGTCCAGCGCTCGTCCATCAGTCATCCATCCCTTGTCCATTAGCCCATTGCTTGTCCAACCCTTGCCTATTGGTTCTCCATCCCCTATCCATAATTTCTCCATCACTTGTCCATCCCAAGTCTATCACTTTCCATTATTTGTCCTTTGCTTGTCCACTCTTCATCCATCATTGGTCCATCACTTGTCATTCACTTGTCCATCACTTAGAATCATAGGATCCTAGAGTTGGAAGAGACCTGGGGGCATCATCCAATTCAACCCCTTTCTGCCAAGAAGCAGGAAAATCGCATTCAAAGCACTTGTCCATTAATCATCCATCCCATGTTCATCATTTGTCCATTGTCTGTCCATCCCTTGCCTATTGGTTCTCCATCCCCTATCCATAATTTCTCCAACATGTATCCATCCCATGTCCATTGCTTCTCCATCACTTGTCCATCCCAAGCCTATCACTTTCCATTACTTGTCCATTGTTTGTCCATCGCTTAGAATCCTAGAATCCTAGAGTTGGAAGAGACCTGGGGGGGGGGGGGCATCATCCAGTCCAACCCCTTTCTGCCAAGAACCAGGGCAATCGCATTCAAAGCTCTTGCCCATCAGTCATCCATCCCATGTTCATCATTTGTCCATTGTCTGTCCATCCCTTGCCTATTGGTTCTCCATCCCCCATCCATCTTTTGTCCATCATTTACCCATCCCATGTGTTGCAACCTGGACCTAGAGGCTCCCTCAGTAAACCACCACGAAGCAGCCGTGATTAAATGCTTTATTTAGAATAAGTAGGAAAAAAGGAAAGAGATGAAAATGTAGTCCACTGATGCTTCCAGCATCCAAGTATTGCAAGGCAATAGTTCTTAACAAAGTTCAAAGATCCAATAAATGAAGAAATAATCTTGAAACCCAAATGGGCTAAAATCTGGGATAAGTCCCGGGCAAACAATGGCTTGGCTGAATACTTGAGTACCGTGACGTGGAGGCTCTGCGGCCTGCTCCTGGACTTGAGTTCCGTGGAGCTTGGCAATGAAAGCTGAACGTTGGCGCGAGATCCCGAGCACCAACGGGAACCAACTTAAATAGGTCCCTCATTGTTTTGGCCTCGGAGGCGTTGACTTCGGCACAACTCTTTCCCAGGAACCGTTTGTGGGCCTGACTTTCCCAAGCCTCCCGAGGAAGGCAAATATGTCAGCTCGTGAGTGGCTGCACCTGGAGAGGGGGGGGGGGAGCGAGGCTTTGCCTTTCCAGCGTTCCTTATCAGTTTGGGAAGAAAGAAGGCTGCGTCTGGCCTTGACCGCTGGCTGACGTAGAGGCCGCTGCAAAGGTTTCTTCTCAAACCTGGCTGGCGCCTGGGATTTAACATGGCTCCTATCTGGCTTGGCTATGGAGTCCGGCTGGGGCATGATACCATGCCCATTGCTTCTCCATCACTTCTCCATCCCAAGTCTATCATTTGTTCCTTGCTTGTTCACAGTTCACCCATCCTTTGTCCATTGTCTGTCCATCACTTGTCCATCAGTCATCCATCCCATGTTCATCATTTGTCCATTGTCTGCCCATTCTTTGTCAATTGCTTGACCATCTCTTGTCCACTGCTTGTATCATACACACACATACACACACACATACACACAGAAGTAAAGAGAAATAGAAAAAACAAATATAAAAAGTGGGTTTTCATTATACGTAACACTAAGATTACTACATCTTGCAAAGCTGAATCTAAAAGAGAAGCACTAACTTACGCCATGCCTAGGCCATTATAGACATAATGAACATGTGGCCGCGGAAACTATTTCACGAGCCCCTCGCTCGCGGCCTGTTGCTTGTCACCCCTTATTATCCTGTTGCTTTTAGATAACGCTGTATATTATCCACGCTCCTGCTTTTCACAGCATCCCTCTCATTCATAAACCCATCCGTTGCCCCATCGTTGTTTTGCAAAAATGACAAACGAGTCCCAATCCTTTTTGAAGTTGGTCAAGGACCCGTCCTGGATCGGCACCAGCCGTTGTCCATCTTGGACGATTTGCAGATCTTGGCCAGCTGTCCTTCTTGCCTTGGGACGGTGGGTTCCTTTCATCTTCCGTGTGCAGGGATTACTCTCTCTGCAGAGATTATCCTCTTTTGTCTTAATCTTTCCCGTTTCCTTTCCAATTGACCATCCAGCATTCCCAGCAAATAACATCCCGGCTTCCTCCTCTTCACTTGTCCATTTTGCCTTCCTTGGGCCACGATTGGCCTGAGCCCAAAAGCCCAACGGCCGGCTCCCACCAGAGGAGCCCGATCAAATGAATTGTGGAGAGGGAAGAAGAAGTCAACGCTCGCCGCATTAGTCACTGTTTTATGGATGAACCTGCGTTGCTGCCAAGTTTTCAAAATAGCCATAAGGAGCAGTCAGAACTCATGACATGAAGGGCTGACAATGAGGGAGTAGCTGTCAACAGATTTCCAATGTACCAAAATGCGGTTCCCTTGGCCACGGATTTCTCCATAATATGAGCATATTGTTCACATTCATCAATTGCAGGATACAGACTTTGTTGTCTTTGTGATGGACCACACCTCCAAAACGTGGCACTTTTCGGGCATCTGGTGCAGTCTATGTGCCACCCCGCTGCCTCCGCCTAGGTGAAGAAGCCCAGGTTGTGCTTCGGCTGAATGGCGTGGTTGCGCCATCCGTGGGGGCTCTGCCTCAATGTGTCCCTGCTCCTTGCAATGGGGAGTTGTGCTATGGGGCTGCTCCTGGCACCCCCGGGAGTCATTCTAACAATGTGTTTGTCATGCCATTAATAGCTCAATCTATTTCAATGTTTCTATATTTTTAGGTTTCGATTGTATGGCACCCACAATTCCTAACAGTCTCAGGCCACTTCCTGTCCCCCCTCAGCCGCTTAAGCAGAAAGGAAAGAAAGCAAGGGCTTGAGGCTGTGAGGAATTGTGGGAGTTGAAGTCCAAACCACCTTTGTCGATGTACCCAAAGGCGCACCTTGTGAAAATGACCGTATGACCCCTGTATCCATGGGGGATGTGATCCAAGACTCTCTCATACTAATATGGATACCTGAACACCTATACTGTGATTATACATGTGCCAGAAGCATGACCATAGACGACTAGAAAGACCCAGGAGAAGAATGGGTAAATGAAAATGTGATTTTAAGCAGAGGCTGGATGGCCTTCTGTTGGGAGGGCTTTGCTGGTGTTTTCCTGCCTGGCAGAAGAAGGTTGGGCAGGATGATTTTGGGGTTTCCTTCCAACTGGGGTTCTGTGAAACCCATGGATCAGGGCATCGTGCTGCATCCCAAGGAGAGTTAGGGAGAAAGGAAGCACACATCTTCCCGAAGAAGAGCATCCGCCGCTCTTTTCTCTGTCTCCAAAGTATGAAAAGAACGAGCAACTTCTGAGGAGGTCAACTGCCGGAGTGTGCGTGGGCACTTGGATGTCTGCCTGTCTGTCCCTCGGGGCCAGGAGAGGGGCTTCCAAGGTGGGCATCAAGGCCTTTCTCTGGCCTCAAGGGGACAGGCATCCTCGTGGGTTCCAGCATTAGAGGAAGGCGCGCAGGCATCTCGGAGCGCCCTTGGGACCGAACGCACGAAATGTCCAGGGACAGCCATCTGAAGAAGGCCCGGAGGCCATGAAAGCCTCTGGTCCTTCTTTGGATCCTCCGGAGTCCCTGGACGCTCCCACAGAAATGTCTTTCTCAGTCCCAAAGGGCTGATGTCTCCGTTTGATGGACGGCCCAAGAGAGCTCGCCTGTGGCTCTGAGTCCTCCCCCCCCCCCCGCCTCTCTTGCTTTGGCCAGGGCTCACCTGGAATAACCCTGCGTCCAGTGCTGGGCAAAGCAATTCAAGGAGGAGATGGAAGTCTATGAAACCCTCAGAGGGATCTGGGTCTGTTTAGCTTGGAGAAGAGAAGGGGACACGAGAGCCACGTCTCAGTGCTTGAGAGGAGGTCTCATGGAGGAGGAGGAGAGGAGCAAGGCTTCCTTTCTGCTGCCCTAGAGACTGGGATCCAATGGGGCCATGGATTCCAATGGCAGGAAAGGAGATTCCACCTAAACATTGGGAAGAACTTCCTGTTCAATCGTGGGAAATGCTGCCTGGGAGTCCAGAGGAGTCGCCTTCTCTGGGTGGGCATCTCTTGGGAAGGCTTGGATTGTGCCTTCCTGCCAGGCCAAAGAGGTCGGACTGGATGGCCTTGGGCAGTCCTTTCTGACTCTGGTGGAATACAGAGCGCTGCTTCTTAAACTGTGGGTCCCGTCCCAAAATGGGGCCCCTTTAGCTCAATGTTGGGGTCACCAAAAATTGGAAACGGGTTTCTGGGTGCCACCCCTTTACACAAATCTGGCAGCAAGAACATGCCATGCTTCATTGGGGAATTTTACACTTGCATTTTAATATCTCTTTTTGTTTATTTTAATATGTGTTTTCTGGAAATGCATTTTAATATGTGTATTTAAAGCCATGTTTTCAGGCGAGGGTGTGTTTTTGGAATGCTTTAACCCAGTTCAGTTCCAGTTCCTTGCTCTCCGCAACCTTGCTGCAGTTAACGTATTATTTATTGCATCCTTCTCTGTTTTCCCTAAATTCCTAACATTATAGAATGACAACCATGCAATACTTGCACTTTTTTCCATCTTCATATCCATTATTACTTCTATTTCTCTAAATTTTCTCAAGCAGAAAGCGGGTGCGAGTGGGAAAAGGTGAAGAGGCCCTGGTGCAGACGGCCTCAGAGACGGGTGGGGTCTCCCCCTGGGTGGCCACCTGTCCGGAGGGCTTGGATTGTGCCTTCCTTGCCTGGCAGAAAGAAGGGGGCTGGACTGGATGGCCCTTGAGGGTCCCTTCCAACTACAATTCTGTGATTTCTCTCTCCTTTCCTTCCTTCCTTCCTTCCTTCCTTCCTTCCTTCCTTCCTTCCTTCCTTCCTTCCTTCCAGTTGGAGGCCTTCCAGCCAAGGCTTGGCCTGGAGCGTCCCTTGGAGACAGGCTTCGTGGTGTCAGTGGCTGTGTTTGCAGAGGGACCTGCTGTTGTGTTTCAACCCAGCCAGCCTTTCTGCGCAGCGAGTGGAACGGAGCGCTTTGGGGCCCTTCATCTCAAGCCTGGAGAGAAGAGCCTTCATTCCTGGCCGGCTGCTCAGAGGCTGGCACCCGGGGTGGGCAAGGCTGGCAGGATGCCCAAGGATGCCGAAACCCGGTGCCAGGGAGCTGGGGAGGGCTGTCCGAAGGCAGGAGGAGAAGGCAGGCAGGCCGGCCCACGGCGCTGGCCTCACTCGGCCTGGGCTTGGCGTGGAAGGAAGGAAGGAAGGAGAGGCACCGCTCCAGGAAACAGAAGGAAGAAAGCGCTGGTTCCTCTTGGAAAGGCCTAGGGCCTTTGCAGAGCCAGGCAGGCGGAAAAGCCTTGGCGCTTCATGTCTCCACACGCCTGTGTTCCAAGCGAGGGATGCTGCTGGAACGCCAGGCTGGACTTGACGCCAGGAAGGCTTAGCCGAAGGGGCTGCTGCTGCTGTTGCTGATCTGGTTCCCTTCTGCCTTCCCCCCAAAAAACTGCAGGAAAAATCACACACGGAGATAACCACAAGCATGCAAAATGTTACTGTTAAAATGCCATTAGACAAGCCATTGACTCCAACCCTTTCAAAGAGCCTCCCTCAAAAGAAGGCTGGAATCGCTTTCTGGAACCTGGGCAGAATCGGAAAAGGCAATGCTTGCCAGCAGAAGTAGGCCACCAAGAGTGCCAGCCCCCGGCACTGCCTTCCTTCCTTCTGTCGCTGCCTTCCCATCCCTTGGAGTGCCAATGCATTCCCGGCAGCCATCTTTTGGAAGGGACCGCCCCAGGCCACCCTCTGCCCTCCCACTTCCTCGGCCACTTGCAACACGCCCGGTTGGTTCCCTCTTGGCTTCCACTTCCCCCCTTTGACCACAGCTTCCTCCAATGGCTTCGGACGGATTTCTTTGACCTGTTACCTCATTGGGTGGAAAAGAGAGAAAGTGGCAGAATCTCCCAACTTGGTCCTCAGCTTACGCCCATTGCTGCAAACTGAATCCAAAGGGATCAAATGCCCTGCAATGGACACATTGGGTGGAGAGAAGAGAAGAGAAGAGAAGAGAGGGGGCAGGATCTTCGTGCCTTTTCCTGTTGCTTCAGGGAAAAGCAACCGGCTGCAGCCCTTTCTCCTTCTCGCCTCTCCTTCCCCATTTGCGCCTTTGTCCATCTCGCATATGTTGGTTTATTGACCCCTGAGCGTCCACTCAAAGGCACAAAAGCAAATAACGAAGCGCGCTCCCTCGGTCAGCTCCAAAGCCCGGAGGAGCGGCTCTTCTCTTTTATTGCCATTTACACTATTTACAGGAGCAGAATAACATGCGCCCATTCACTAGCTGTGCGTCGCTGGAAGCAGGAACCACATGGCAATCTGATTTCAGTGGAATGTAAACACACAACCGGAACACTCCAAAGCTACGCTCTAGGAATCCAGCACAGCTCTATGCTGCATTTAACTTTTACATTGCACTGTTACACCACACAGTTTAAACTATTGCAATATTTCATTACATTTAAACACATATTCTAACGGCATACACACGGTGTCTGCTTTCCATCTGTGAAACATTGGAGGGCATTGCATGCGCATATCGCGGGAAGGGAAAAGCCTTCTTCCTGTTTTTCCGTTGTTGTTGTTGTTGTTATAAAATGCTGTATTTGTATTTCACGGTTATCTTTTCAGTGAGAAAATGCAATATAAATGCCCCTTTCCGTTCCGCCCAATGAAGTTTGGGGGTGTGTGGCATGGAGGGGAGCAGGGTGGGCATCTCCTGGGAATGCTCCGGTGTATCTTCCTGCCTGGAGAATGGGGATGTTGGGGTGGCCCCGGGGGTCTCGAATCTAGGAATCCACGATGGAGAAGCTAGGGCTCCCTTCCCCCTGTAGAGCTTCCTCTTTGGCCTTCTTGGGGGTCTTTGGTGAAAAGGGGGCCGCCTCCTCCTCCGCCCTCCTCCCTTTGGGTCACCTTCTCCTCTTCTCTTGTTTCCTCTTCCAGGCTGCCCCTTCTTCTTCTTCTTCTCCCCCAAAGGACAGCCGGGCTCTACCTCCGCCGCTCCCGCCGCCTTTCTCTCTCGGATCTTTTTGCGGTCTGGGCTTGCTGTTCCTCCAGCCAGCAGTCAGGAAGCCCTTACCCCAAAAAGTATTTGCGAGGGATCAACTCATCACCCCAACTGGAGAACGAGAAGGACGGCCACGGCGCCCGGGGCTTGGCATCGGAGGCAGGATCTGGAGGATGAGGCGGGACCTGGCACGACACCGGTGTCATTCCGCACACAGCCCAAACTGTGCCTTTCATTCAGCTCTTCCAGGCCTAAGTGGTGGTGGTGGTTGTTGTTGTTGTTGTGATACAGAATCTAGACCGCAGTAATTTGAGAATTCTCCTGGCAAGGGATGCTAGCATTTCAGAACCAAAGTTTCCAGATTAGAATTAACTCACCGAAGCGGCTGAAGACAAGGAGAGAGGCACAGCTCTGCGGGCGGGGAGGGGTCCACAGAGGGGATGTTGGCATGTACCCACCAGGGGCTGATGGGACTATGGGGTCCACATTCCTGAGGACAATGGAGGGTCTGCTCAGGAGGAAGCTGGATTTATTCATTTATTCATTTACTCTATTTATATTGCCAATATCCGGATGCTGGATAATTCTGGGCAAGGTGATTGAGAGGGCGGCAATGGAGCAGCTGCAGACTTTCCAAGATGTCACAACCAGACTAGATCCTTTCCAGTCCGGCTTCCATATGGGGCACGGGACAGAGACGGTTTTGGTCTCCATCACAGACCAGCTACGTTGCCAGCTTGACGAAGGCGGACCGGCACTGCTTGTGTTATTGGACCTCACAGCAGCGTTTGATACAGTCGATTACGATCTATTGACGCACCGCCTTGCTGTCGGTGGAGTGAGGGGGGCAGCTTTGAACTGGCTGGCCTCCTTCCTCCACAATCGGAAGCAACGAGTGCAGAGGGGAGGGTTGGTTTCCGAGGGATCCCCTTTACTTTGCAGGGTCCCTCAGGGAGCCATCCTCTCCCCCTTGTTATTTAACATCTATATGCGACCACTTGCTCGACTGGTTCGTAGCTTTGGGCTTGAGTGCCACCAGTACGCCGATGACACTCATCTCATTCTGAGGATGGAGGGCCGGCCAGACTCCGTACCCAATAATTTTCATTGTTGCCTTGAGGCCGTCACTGGATGGCTGCGAGCCAGCAGGTTAAAGGTGAATCCGGCGAAGACGGAGATCCTTTAGCTGGGTTGTCCGGGCGATAGGGAGATCCAACTGCCGACCCTGGATGGCGAGGCACTACGCCCGTCATCATCTGTAAAAAGCCTGGGGGTCCATTTGGACCTTCTGCTGTCAATGGAGACCCAAATCTCCAATGTCAGCAGAATTGCGTTCTTCCATCTCCGACAAGCGAAGCATTTGGCCCCCTATCTGTCCCAAAACGATCTAGCCATGGTAATCCAAGCCACGGTCATCTCAAGACTTGACTACTGTAACGCTCTTTACATTGGCCTACCCTTGATCGCGATCCGGAAACTTAAGCTGCTGCAGAATGCTGCAGCCCGGCTACTTGCGGGGGAGCCCACGACGTGCCGCATAACTCCAATCCTGCACGATCTGCACTGGCTACCAATTGAATACCGGATCACCTCCAAGGTGTTAGTTCTTACTTTCAAGGCCTTATATGGTCTGGGGCCAGTGTACCTGCGGGATCGCCTGATTCCATATAACCCCCCGAGATCACTACGCACAGAAGACCTTAATCTTCTAACCATTCCCCAGTACAAAATCCTTTCGTTTGACCTCAACTAGGCGGCGAGCCTTCTCCGTCATTGCTCCAACATTGTGGAACGCACTGCCTCCGGGGACACGAGCTCTGCAAAATTTGAACACCCTTCGCAGAGCATGTAAGACACACTTATTTAGGCAGCTTTTGAAGGCTTGGGATTCCCGTCTGTGTTCTATTGTGCTTTTATCGATTTTACTGTTTTACTGCATTTTTATCCATTTGTATTTTGACTAATTATGTTGTAAACCGCCCCAAGCCTCTGGCAGTGACAGTGTACAAATCCAATACATACATACATACATACATACATACATAAATATTATGGAGGAAGGCAGGGGGAGTTCCAGAAAAACACCTCTTTCTCTTTTATTGACTATTCTGAAGCCTTGGACTGTGTGGATCATCAAACGGTGGCAAGTTCTTGGTGGTCTGTGTGGGGAGACCAAGCCCCCTTGTCTCTCTCCGGAGGAATCTGTATAATGACCAAGTAGCAACGGTCAGAACTGACCACAGAACAACAGGCTGGTTCCAGATTGGGAAAGGCGTACGACAGGGTTGTAGACTCTCAACCAACCTATTCAACTTGGTTGCAGAACACATCATGCGACGTGCATGTGGGGCTTGATGAATGCAAGGCTATGGGTTAAAATGGCTGGAAGAAGCATTAACAACAACCTGAGATGCGCAGATGATGCCACTTTGATTGCCGAAAGCGAGGAGGAGCCGAGGAGCCTTCTCACCAAGGGGAAAGGGCAAAAGCTGGGTTGCAGGTAAACATTAAAAAAAACCAAGATGGTGGCACCCAGACTGATGGAAAACTGGCACATGGAGGGAGAAAACGTGGAGGCAGCGACAGCGTTTGTATTTATTTTATTATTTTATTTATTTATTATTCATTTTTATATACTGCCCCTTCCGGCAGCCTCTGGGCGGTTTACATAATTCACATACAATATCACAATACAGTTTAATACATCCTACTAAAAGCATAAAAGCATAGGAATACAACTACCCCTAAAAAAAAGCGTCTACAATAATCACAGATTAATTCTGACTTCATGGGCCGGTGAGGTTAAAAGCTTGTTTGAACAAGAAAGTCTTACAAGCTCTCCGAAACGGGGCTAGGTCAGTGATGGTGCGCCGTCCAGGGTAGGCAGCCGGCAGCCACTCAAACCAGGGCGACCCAGCCATAGGATCTCCGTCTTCGACGGGTTCACCTTCAATCGGCTAGCCCGCAGCCATCCAGTCACAGCTTCGAGGCATTGATGGAAACAATCGGGTACGGTCTCCGGCCTGCCATCCATTCTCAGCACCAGCTGGGTGTCATCAGCATACTGATGGCACTCCAGACCAAAGGCGTGAACCAGCTGGGCCAGCAGAGGCATATAGATGTTGAACAGTAGCGGGGAAAGGATGGCCCCCTGGGGAACCCCATAAGTTAATGGGAGCCTCCCAGAAACCATTCCCCCCCCCCCCCCACCTCCACTTGTTGTCCCCGGTCCTGGAGAAAGGAGGCCACCCATTTAAGGGCAGTTTCCCTGACTCCCGACACGGCTAAATGGTCGGTCAACAGCGCATGATCTACTGTGTCAAAAGCTGCTGAGGGATCTAACAGAACAAGCAACGCTGACCCATCCTGGTCCAGCTGGCAGCGAAGTCGGTCTGTAATGGAGGCAAGCACGGTTTCTGTCCCATGCCCAATACGGAAGCTGGACTGGAAGGGATCGAGTCCAGCTGTGTCGTCTAAGAACCGCTGCAGCTGATCCGCTGCTGCCCTCTCAGTTACCTTGCCCAGAAACGGCAAGTTCTAAACCGGCCAGTAATTGAAGGGAGCCGAAGGGTCTAAATTCGGCTTTTTCAGTAGCGGTCTTACCATGGCCTCTTTCAAACCCCCTGGGAACACTCCTGGCTCAAGGGAGCTGTTGGTTATTCTACCCGGGGGGGGGGGGGTAGAACCCATTTCAGGGAAGGCTGGGCGAAGGAAGAGAGGCGCTTTTGAGCTGTGGTGCTGGAGGAAAGTTCTGAGAGTGCCTTGGACCGCCAGAAGATCCAAGCAGTCCATCCTCCAGGAGATAAAGCCCGACTGCTCACTGGAGGAAAGGGTAGTAGAGGCAAAGACGAAGTCCTTTGGCCACATCAGGAGAAGACAAGAAAGCTTAGAGAAGAGAACAATGCTGGGGAAAGGGAAGGAAAAAGGAAGAGGGCCCAACCAAGGGCAAGGCAGGTGGGTGGGTGGCATCCTTGAAGGGACTGGCTTGACCCTGGGGGTGGCCACGGCCGACAAGGAGCTCTGGCCTGGGCTGGCCCAGGAGGTCACGAAGAAGAGTCGGAAGCGACGGAACAAATAAAGAGCAAACATATCCCGCCTTTCTTTCTTTCTCGACCCCGAAGGGACTCCAGGCAGCTTCTTCTCCCCGGAGTTGAGGCACCGGCTCTGGCTTGGGCAAGGAAACCAACATCATGCCCCTCTTTCTTTGCTGAGAAGAGAGATTTTAGTGAAGATTGCCCACCCTTTGGGCCCGAAGGCAGTTTATATATTTTGGATTTGGGCAATAAGGGCAACAAGTGTGTGTGTGTGTGCGTGCGCGCATGCGTGTGTGCCCATAATGAATGCCAAAAGGTTCCTGTTGTTTTGATGCAGAGTGCTCAAGGAATATTAAGGCAATTTAGATCAATGAGACACTTCACAGACCAAATTTGGTTTTAACACGATTCATGTAACGTTGATTGAAATACAATCACCATAGAATCACATCAGAATCACATCGAGAGAGAGAGAGAGAGAGAGAGCTCTCATGCACTCATTCCAAACATTCCCACTCACTCACTCTCTCACTCACTCTCTCACTCACAAAGGCCTTCTCTGGTGAAGATGATCAGCTTTCTCCGAGAAGGTGTGGGCGTTCCCGTTGCCTCGGATCAGGAAGCGTGCTTGACCTTGGGGTCCCGGCATTTATAGGCCAAGGTCAATCGTTCCTCTTTGATGAGCATGCTGCCCACATGACTTATGGGGCACATGACTTATGGGGCACCTCCTGGCACACCCCTCACGTGCTTTGCTGCACACCTTATTGTCCGTTGTTGTTCAGCTCTGCCTGACTGCTTCCTTGCTTTGTGTGCCAAGCCCGACCCAGATCACGCTTTGTGCAAACTCCGTGTGGCTTCTTCAGGCCTCTTTCTGCTGCTCTTCTCCATACATCCACACATTCATTCCATATATATGGAATCTCCCTCTCTCTCTCTCTCTCATATATGAGAGTGCCAACTCTCTCATGAAATGTTCTCATGGACCTTTCTTGGCCAAGCTCATTTGGGGGTGGGGGTGCCGGCCACTGCGGCCTGAGAGGGAGGCAGACTGACCCATGGTCAGTGGGGAGGGTCTGTCGTGGACGGAGGCTCCAGTCCTACCCCGCTGAGACCGGACCCAGACCCAGCGGCGCTTGGGAGGGGAGTGGGCCCGAGGCAGACGGGCAGGGGCTCTGGGCCTTCGCAGGCAGCAGCCAGTGCTGGCAGTTCATGCGCTGAAGGTAATCTCTGACAAATGGCTCGGCCTAGAAACTTCACATCTGCTTTATTCATCTCTTCTCTCTGGGCACAAGCGCCTTTGACGCCGAGGCGGCTCTGGCTCCGGAGGGCGGCCGGTTTGCGCCACAGCAGCAGAGCCCTCGCATGTGCATGCTCAGCCGCTCTTATGGGCTTGGTCTCATGTGCATGTTCTCTTATGCACTGTCTCTCGTGTACAGGCTCGCTCTCCTGCATGCTCTCTCTCACACATACTTTCTTTCTCCTGTTCAGGCCCACTCCCTCTGTTTTTCATGCATGCTTTCTCATGCATTCTCTTCCTCTCCTGTGAATGCTCCCTCTCTTCCTCTATCATATGCTCTTCTCTTATGGGCGTGTTCTTTCTCATGCTCTCTCTCTCTCTCTCTCTCTCTCTCTCTCTCTCTCTCTCTCTCTTGTGTGCACTATCTGTGTCTCTTTCATGTGAGCTCTCTGTCTCATGCACCTGCTCTGTGGTGTGCATTCACCTCTCATGCTCCTTCTCTCTCATGTGCATGCTCTCCTGTGTGCATATTCTGTCCCACGCCTGTACTTCCTCTCACCGATGCAAGTCCTCTCCCATGTGCACACTCTCCCTCATGCACCTGCTCTCTCAGGTGCATGCATGCTCTGTGCATTTCCCCTCATGAGCAACTCCCATGCTCTCTTTCTCTCATGCACATATTCTTTTTCATGCATATGCACTTTCTTTCTCTCTCCAATGCGCGCTCCCTCTCTCAGTGCGCATTTCCTCTCTCTGCTCCCAAGCACTGCCTGGTTTTGGGGAGAGTAAGAGGGAGCGCATGCAAAAGGGTGGCGGGACACCTTGGCCAAGGGCCACAGGTGAGGAGGGGGCCGGCACCAGGAGTCCCAGCTTTGCAAGGGACGGATCTGAGCCAAGGAGAGAGTTGGGAGGCTTCAGGAAGCAAGGCCTGGGTGCCCTTCCTTCCTTCCGTCTGTCAGGAGTGCTTTGCTTGTGTGCTGCTGGGTGGCCTTTGGGGGACCCTTCCTTCCAGCTCGAGGAATCGGTGGTGGCAGGTCTGGTGGCATTTCCACGGCTCCTGCTGCGGCGGCGGCGGCGGCCCTGGGGCTCCACGTGGCTGGCAAAACTAGAACAGATGGGTTTTAAATATATATACACACACATACGGTAGATTTAAACATGCAAAAGGAGAGAGTCAGAAGGGACCCCTCAGGCGGCGTCAACCGGCTCCCTGCCGTGCAAGAGCGAAGAGCGGGCAGAAGAGCCGCCTTTCTCTGTTTGGGAGGCAGCCTCGTTGTCCTCTGCTGCTCTGGGGACTGGGACACAATGGGGCCGGCCATGGGGCAGGGAAAGAGATTCCACATCAACACTGGGAAGAACCTCCTGGCGGACTGCCAGCGCTGCTTGCAATGGGATATGATGGGGCTTCCTGGGAGCCGGTGGTCTCCTTCCCTACAGTGTTTTAAGCAAAACTGGATGGCTGGCTATCTCTCAGGAGGGCTTTGAGTGGACCTTCCTGTGCAAGGGATTTGGGGCCCTTCCAAGTAGGATGGATGCGATGATTCTGTGAATGCAAAACGGCTTCCAAGAGATAGACGCCTGGTCTCTCTTTGAGGGCCTCCAATGAAGGAATGCCCGCTCAGCATGCCCGGATTACCCATAAGGCCAACGAAGCCATGGCCTAGGGGTGCAAGCCGAGGGGGGGGGGGGCGCACAAAACGGACCAAAAAAACCCCAAACTGGTCTGCGCCTCTCTTTCCCCCTTTCTCATGCCTCTCCTTCTCCCAGCAAAGTCTCTGCTCCATCCCCTCCGTCTCTCTCTCTCTCTCTCTCTTGCACTCTCTCTTGCTCTTGCTCTCTCTCTCGCGCGCAATCCCTCTCTCTCGCGCGCATGCAGGCTCTCTATCGCTCTCTATCGCGCATGCTCCCTCTTGCACTCTCTCTCATGCGCGCGCTCTCTCTCGCGCGCGCACACACTCTCTTTCTCTCTCTCTTGTGCATGCCTTTGGAGTGAGTTTGCACCCGCTGCGCTCTCCCCAAGCCTCCCGCCTCCCGAGGAGACCTTCAGAGCACAGCGGAGCTTCCCAGCCGGTGGGAATGCATGGGGACCTTGGAGGTGGCGGGAGGTTGGCTTAAAGGGGGCGTAATTCCAAACTGTGGCCTAGGGCGCAAAAAGGTGTTAATCCGGGCCTGCTGCTCAGCCCAGCCAGGCTTTTGCTTTTTTGGGCCCCTGCATTGCATTTCCCTTTCCCCCGCTGAGAAGAGAGGGTTCCTCCTGAGCCAGGGCTGAGGCTTTGCATCTCGGCTGGTGGTTTTGTGCCTAGAAATGGGGATGTGTTCGGCTTGCGCTCCTGCTGCTCCTTAGGCCATGAAGCAGGAAGGGCCACCCAAAGGGCACCTAGACCTGTCCTCTTCCAGGCAGGAATACACCCAAGAGGCGGGCCTCCGACCTCTCCTCAAACCCTCCGGTCAAGAAGAGGGTTTCATTTCCCTTTATTCGGGCCTTTTGAAACTCAGTCCAGAAACGCCAACTATTAGCGACGAGACGCGGCTCCACTGGGATATATTACACAGCAAGTCCGCATTGACTTTCCTTTTTGTCCCGCAGTGACCTTTCCACACAATGGGTTGACGCAAGACTCTCTCGTCCTCCTTGATACCACCTGAGTGACGCCTGGGAACGCTTCCTCGTCCCTGTCACCAAAGCAGACCCATCCCTGAGGCTCCCTCTGAAATCCCCAACCCCCGAAAGCGGCCTTTTGTTGGTCTGGACTGGCACCATTGTGGACCCATTGTAGCCCATGACCGCTTGCCCCATGGCATTCCTTTCTGGTTGCGCCCGACTCTTAGGCAGATCAATAAATGGACACATTCTCCAAAATAATGCAACGGGAGTTTATTAAACTTCCCCATCCAAACAAAAACTCCAGTGATGACGTTGGACGGAGCCCTGGACCGACCAGGGAATGGATCCTACCCGGACACTTTCTCAACCAATCGGGAGCTGGCATGGAATTATGAAACAGCAGACCAAATGCAACATATATGCTACACATTTGTAATTGGGGTTTTTTGGTCCTTTGGGACGCTCCCTCCTCCGACCTCCTCTCCGGCCTTGGAGAACAAAGCCCATGGTTTGGCCTTCGTCTTCTCTGGTCCTTGGGAAGCTTGGCACTCCCGGCCCCAAACCCATGATTTCAACAGGGTTCGAAATCACGTCACGCTTTCACACAATGAGGGGCAACTTTGGTGTTTGCTCCTGATCCCTTCACCTGCCTGCTGTGCAGGTAAGGACAGTCTGATCCAGTGGATGGTGAGGTTCTTCATTGCCACCTGCGGAGTGGAACCATATTTCCAAATCCCTTTCGAGATCCACCCCCCTTCACCTCTTTCTGCTTGGCTCTTCCTCCTCCTTCACAAGAGGCTGGGTGACCCTCTGCCTGGGGGGCTTGGATTGTGCTGGACTGGATGGTCTTTGTGGTTACCTTCCAACTCTAGTGGAATATAATGTGCCGGCGGAGCCTCCTTCCTCCTCTGATGGGTTTAAGCAGAGGCTGGATGGCCATCTGTCAGGAGGGCTTTGATTGTGTTTTCTTGCCTGGTCAAAGGGGGTTGGGCTGGAAGGCCTTTGGGGTCCGACTCTGGGACTCTGGTGTTCATCTCCATTTCTAAGCTGAAGAGCTGGTGTTGTCCGTAGACACCTCCAAGGTCATGTGGCCAGCATGACTGCATGGGGCGCCGTTACCTTCCCACCTATTGATCTACTCACATTTGCATGTTTTCAAACTGCCATGTTGGCAGAAGCTGGGGCTGACAGCGGAAGCTCACCCTGCTCAGATTCGAACCTGCAACCTTTTGGTTAACAAGTGTAGCAGCTCAGCGCTTTAACCCACTGGCCAGGGTTGCCATTGGTCAATTCTTCACATCCAAGTGGCCCAATTTACATATGAGGCGAAGCATTCACATTTTGCAGCGGGACATAAAATCCAATCACCTTTGCACATTTTTCAGCATGACACCGTAAAACAGTGCGCGTCGGCAATAAAGTTGCCACGTTACGGCAATTTATATAGTAAGCGGCTTTGCATAATATGCAAATCAAGCATTTGCAGCTTCCACATCATGCAAATTGGGTGCGGGAATGCCGTTGCTGCTCCAGCCCTGGCGCCTCTTGCCCGTTGGCCGGGCGGCAGGAGAGCCAAGGAGAGGCGGGCCCAAGGTCAGATCTCCGCTGGGTTACAAAATGCGCCGGCCGACCTTGGGCCAAGGCCGCCTGCGCATGGGCAGTGGCACCAGCAGCAGCAGCCACAACAATATTTTGTCACATGCCGGCGGAGTCTTCCGACACCCGTCTTCTTGCCACCCGCTCTCCGCTGAACAAATGGCAAAGGCTCACATTTTTATGAGAACACCCCAGATGGCATTTTGTCATCTGATGCATGGCAGCGATGTGGGGAAGGGAAGGGAAGTGGCGGGCTGTGGAGCAGAGAGAGAGAGAGCAGAAAGCCGGAGGAAACACAAAGGGAAAAATACAGATTGGGCCCCGTCCATCAGCCCCAGCGAGACCGGGGGGGGCTCATGGGATCCGTAGTCGTGCCAGAAATGGACAGGACAACACTCTGGGAATCACGCTGAGAGGCACAGGCACAGAAAGGGTGGGACCGGTCTTGAAAATAGTCCACAAGAAGGGGATCTGGGGGTCTCAGCAGGCCCCAGTCTGAACAAGAGCCAACAGTGGGCTGCGGTGGCTAAAAAGGCCAATGCCAATCTCGGTTGCATCAAAAGGAGTGTCGCGCCCAGACCAGGCGTGGGCAGGCACGTAAGCGGCTGAGGGGAAAAGGAAAGGCCTGAGGCCAGGAATTGTGGGAGTTGAAGTCCCTGAAGTTCAAAGCACCCCCAACAGATGGCCATCCAGCCTCTGTTTAAAAGCCTCCATAGAAGGAGCCTCCACCACACTTGGGGCAGAGAGTTCCGCTGCTGAACAGCTAGGAAGTTCTTCCTGATGTGCCGGTGGAATCTCCTTTTCCTGCCGTTTGAAGTCATTGGTGTCCTAGTCTCCAGGGCAGCAGGAAGGAACCCTGCTCCCTCCTCCCTAGGACATGTTCCCCTCACATATTATACATAGCCCTCATCCTGTCTCCTCTCAGCCTTCTCTTCTTCAGGCGAAACGGGCCCGGCTATTTAAGCCACTCCTCACAGGGCTTGTTCTCCAGACACCCCCCCCCCCCCGGGATCCTTTGAGTCTCCCTCTTCCTCTGGACACAGGATTCCAGCTTAGAGTCAACATCTCCCTCCAGTTGTGGCGCCCAGAATGGGACACGGTGGGATTCCAGGTCAAGGCAGAAGAGAGCGTGGGGAGCAGGACTTCTTCCCTGGATGTAGGCACGAGGCTCCTCTTGATGCAGGCCCAACCCCCATTGGCCTTTTTGGCCGCCAGATGACATTCCTGGCCCTCTTAGGGACACACAGACACCGCTTTCCTTTCACTCGCACATGTCTTTGGGGGAACACTAGATAGAGGTCCCCGTCTCTCGGCCTTCTCTTCTCCAGGCTCAACATGCCCAGCGTCCTCGGCCGCTCCTTTGAGACATTCATGGTATCAGGATCTTTGGCCGTGTTGGTTGCTTTCCTCTGGTCACCTTGGAGCTCGTCCCTCTCCTCCTCCAATTGCAGCGCTCAGAACTGGACGCAGAGCGACTCCAGGCTTCCATTTTGGAATTATTTTGCAAAATATTGACCAGCCATTAATGGTGGGATCCTTTGTATGCAGAGGATCGACTGTGTACATGTTATATGTACCTGTACATCCTAGTCCACCTGCTCTCTGGCCTCCGGCCCTGCATTTCCCCAAGTATCGGATTATTCTCTTCCAGCACCCAATCCTGTCCTCTTACCTGACCTTCGATGCCCTTTGTGCAGATCTATAAAAGCAGCTGTGAAACCAGTGGAAGCGGACGAAGACCTTCCGGTTAAATGGCACCAGTTGCCCAGAGAATGTGGACAAACCCACTTGTGTGGTGTAAACCTCTCTGGCAGAAACTGTGATGGGAAGCAAACTGTGGACAAACTGCAGGCTTGTTCCTTGCGAAACTGCCTCTTTGGCCTCACATCCGAGGTCCCGTCTACGCTGCCATATAACGTAGTTGCATAACGCAGTGTGGCTACATTAAGCTGCATTGTGTGACAGTGTAGACGGGGCCTCAGCCTCTTCTGCCAGGGCGAGCAGCTTATTGGATGGAGAGCAGGCAGCAGGCTTGGGATGCAGGCCAGGCCAGATGCCCACAAGCCAGCAAGGCCCATCGGCCAGCGATGCGGCCTCTTGGCCCTCTCTCTCTCTGCCCCCCCCCCACCACCACCAAAGGGTAAGATCTCAATGGGCTGCAGCAGGAGAGCCCCCAAAGGCAGCCACCCGCCACCCGCCTTGCTCTAAAAGCCATCCTGGCAGCTTCCCTCTCCTTCGGCAGCAGGTCGTTTGTAAAGCGAATAGGTTTTGCCCACTCAGCTCAAAGCGGCACCAAAATGCTCCAGATTCCCACAGGGATGGCTTGTAACCATTCATCGCTTGCTGCGAAAATCCATTTGGCTCCCAGCTGTCATTGCCATGGCCTCATTGTTGTTGTTGTTGTTGTTTTCTGTGGCTCCCCCTCAGCTTCACCTTTTCCATGGCCGGGGTGTGTTTTGCTTGCGGACCCGCAGAGCCCACTCCCCAGCCAGTATGAATGCCCAGGGCATGTGGGAAAATGCCACATATGGGTCTGGCTCTAGGGAAAAAAGGCTTACGTTTCCACTTTGTAACTGACCCATTTCAAATATTCAAAACCGCAGGGTGTGCATGAAAAACCGAGAGCGGCACGAAGCCAACTGACCACAGCTCCAGCCAGAATAAAACAGAGCAGAATGGAAAAAAGGAAGGCTGTGGCTTGGCCTGGCACTAAAACAGCATTGCCAAAGGGGGCAGGCCCAGTGCCCTTTGGGGGGTGAAGCCGTAATCCAGGGGCACTCAGCCCCCCACCCCAAAAGAGCAATTCCCTCATTCTCAGCTCCCAGTCATTCAGAGGGAGGGAGGGGGACCCAGGGAGACACCCTCCAAGGATTTGGTCATTTGGGGCTTATGGGTCTCCTCTGGGGAAGCTCTTGGCGTTCTGCACAAATTCTAAGCACTCTGTCATCCATTGGGGGGAGGGGGGAGAAAGTCACCACGGCTTTCCTGCTGTGGCCCCTTGGATGCGCCCAAGGCTCACTGACATCATCGTCACCAGCACTGAGTGTGAGGCTTGTCCGTGAGTTGTTTTATGTTCAAAATGGGCAAGTTGGTTTCTTTCAGGAGGATTGTCCTAGAAATCTCCTATTGACTTGAATCTCACCTTTTTTTTTGGCCAAACGACCTTGCCAACATTGAGGTGCGCATGAGATTGCGTCATACATTCATCTTCATACTGAGCCAGAGCCAAAGGGGAACTCCTCTTAGAGGGACCTCACCTCTCATGTAATGGCTGTGGCCCAATGCTCTGGGATTTGTAGTTTTGCAAGGTCTTAAGCCTCCTTTGGCATTGCCACAACTCTATAGCATTGAAGCCACCTTGAATCCCTTCAGATGAGAAAGGCAGGGTAGAAATGAAGTAAACAAATAAGTAAATAAGTAAATAAATAAATAGAGCCAAGGCAGTGAAAGTGCATCCGTTCTGCAGCATAGATGCATCCAGGATTTTTTTCCATTGCTTGACGCTTTGGGATTCAAACACTTTTGTTTTTAAAGAAGGGGTCCTAAGCAGGCAACCACAGGGTTGTGAACCTTTTTTGGGGCCGAATTACAAAGAGCACACTTTTTGCCACTGAGCATGATGTTCACCAGCAAACACTTTTGGTTTCAGGGTTTTGAGGTGTGCATTAGATTCAATGACACATTAGACTCAAGGAAATACGGTAATTGTATCAGTTGTCGTTTCCTATATTATGAAAAACCGTTTTCCTGATGTTGTTTGGGTTTTGTTTAACTTTTCTTTTCTGTATTTCTGAATAAAAACCAATAACAACAAAAGCAGTCACAATGGTCACGATAAACTCACTTTCTGTTGGAAGGAACGGCCGGAGGGCCTTTGAGTGGCTGGAAGCGAGCAGGAGGCTCTGGAGCTGAAGGCTACATCCCTCCAGGCCGCTTCCCCTGGAAGAAGACTAGCCCAGTGTCCAGTTCTGGGCAAAGCAGACCAAGAAGGAGATGGACCAGAGGGAAGGGCTCCAGAGAGGAGAGGCCACAAGAGAAGAAGTCTGGAAGGATGGGTCCCTCTGAGGAATGGCTTAGGTGGGAGCCCAAGGGAGCTCTCCGAGGTGCTGAAACTGCTGGAAGGCTAGGAGAAACACGAGGGGAAAAGGGCAGGGGGCACGGTGGCCTTCTTTGGCTACCAAAAGGGATGCCCCTTTGAGGAGGAAAGGGCAAGCTTGGCTTCTGCTGCTGCTGCAGAGACTGGGATACAATGGAGCCATAGATTCAAGTGGCAGGATAAAAGGTTCCACCTAAACATGAGGAAGACCATGCTGGTGGAAAGAGCGGTTCCAGCGTGGAATGGACCCTAGCCTGCCTTGGAGTGTGGCAGAACCTTCTTCTTTGGAGGTTTTTATGCAGAAGCTGCATGGACTTCAGTCAGGAAGGTTTGGGTTATGTCTTCCTGGCAGAAGGGGGTTTGGATTGGCTTCCAACTCTAGGATTCTAGGGCACCAAACTTCCTTGCTTTTGGTTTGTCAAGCCCTTGCTTCGTCCTTCCTTCTCTCCATTGCAACTTTTTGTTGTGGGCCTCCAAGTAGTACCCAACTTAAGGCGGCCCGCCCTATCATGGAGTTTCTTGGGGCTGAGAAGGTGTGACTCGACCCATGGGTTTCCATGGCTGTGGAAGTGAATCTGGCTCGGGATCTGCTTCAAGGGATTCTCTCTGCAGGGAGCAACGAGGGGAGAGTGGTTGAAAGTAGCCCCTTCCCACAACAAGAATGGGGGGGGGGATAGATTCCATTTCTGAATAGTGTTTTCAGTGGCAAGCGTGTTATAACATTCCTTGCCTCCTGAACAACTCTGATGAGACTATTGCAAATTTTATTAATTTGTAATTATGCTTTTCCCTTTTTCACATCTGTAACTTCTTTTTCTTATACATACATGCCTGTGTTGTGATTTTGTTTGTGTGTGCCAATAGAGGCTGTTGTTGTTGTTGTTGTTGTTGAATGGCTTCTCCATGGTCCATTGTAGCCACCACATGGAAACCAGAGCAAGGTGCAACTCGGCCAAGATATTTTTCACATGGGACTCTGTTGTGGGGCCCGGCGTCACCTGCCCTGTCTCTGGGCATTTCGTTTTGCTACCTAAGCGTAGTCTCGTACATTTGTCCTTATGGAAATTCACGTTGTTCGTTTTGGCCATTCCGCTCTCATTTGCTAGCACCCTCTCAGTCCCCGCAAGCCAGCCCTGGCCCTTCAAGGTGGCTCTTGCGCAGGTGCCGCCTCCAGGAAGGCAGAGCCAGTGAGGGAAGGATCCCAAGGGCCCCGGAGGGACTCCCCCCTGGCCCCCCAGCAAGAAATATTACAAACATACCACTTACAAACAACACAGAGTTCAAGTGAGGCAATAGGAAGGGAGAGGAATTGGTCCTCAACGAAGGGAAATCCACTCTTGGAAGAATCATTGTCATGCGGAGGGGTGTGTGTGTGTGTGTGTGTGTGTGAAGGGGGTCTTTACCACCAATCCTTGTTTGCACAACTGAATGTGTCAAAATCCAATCATCACAGGGACAGAAAGTAAGAGGAAATATTTGAACAGCAAAGGAAACCCCACAGCGGCGTTCAGTTCACCCTTCCCTATGCCATTCAAAGCTACACTTCGGCCCTCCCTCCAGGTGTTTTGGACTTCACCTCCCACAACTCCTAACAGCCAAAAGACCCATGCATGACTTCAAAACATGTGAGATAGAGCAACTTAGATCAACCGCGGATAGCGAGATCCAAGCCGCAGATAACAAAACCTGAAGCGCGGATACTGAATCACGATAAACTGATACCATCGGTTAGAGCAGCAGGCCGTCCATGGATCTCTGTGCTTGGCGAGACCAAGAAGCTACAACCCAATAATTCCCAATCAATAATCTCACCAAGTTGAAGAAGAAGCCCCTGAGGTATTGTATTCATGTCGGCTGAAGTGATGCCAGCTCACAGTCATCCGTCTCAGTCAGGTGAGAGGCCATAACATTGGGAAACAGACATTTGTATACAGTACAGTTCTTTGAAATTCCCAGTCCCGCCCCGGCTGGAGCCGGCTTCACAGCGATTGGCTGAGACCTGTTGATGTCATGAGCAGCTGGGCGGGATTCCCTGGCGAGGCAGGACTTTGGCATCACCAGCCAATCAGAGAGCGTTCCCCACTCCCAATGCAGATTCCCATTCTCCAATGGCCGCAGAGCAGCAGGACAGAAACTTCAGACAAAGAAGACATAGTTTTCTGATTGGATGACATTGTCCTAATTCCGGGACGAACCAAGCAGGGCCCTCGAGTACCAGGAGTTCTATTGTTGTGATGATTGTCTTTATGAGTCCCAACCTGCACCAGGATTAGACAGATTCATGGATACCAAGGGAATCAGTAGCTACTGAAATGGACATCCAAGTGCCACCTCTGTGTTGATGGAGGCAGGCAGGATTTTCCCCGGGTACTGGTTGTGGGGGGTCGGGAGCAGGTGAGGGTTTTGCCCTCCCTTCTGCTCGAGATCCCCGTGTACAACTGGTGGTCCACTGTGTGACACAGAATGCTGGACTAGATGGGCTGAAGCCCGATTCAGCATGGCTCTTCTTATGTTCTTATGTTCTTATGTTCAGGGTCCCTTATGATACAAAGCAGCATATTGTCCAGAGTGATGGGATTGTAGGATCTGTGGCTGGGAAAGGGGGAATAATGTCATTGTGGAGAGTGTGGCAAGTCTTCCCAACATCAGGGAAGGAAATGCCAGGTGCCAAATGTCTGTTCGTATGTCCATGTGTGTCCCGATTTACCCTTCAAGAGCAGCCTCAATACCACGTTGAAAGTAAATGAGAAATGCTTGACTTCAGCAAAGACAAGAGAACAGCAGACGCAGCTGAAAAATGCAAAAGGAAGCAAGGAAGTCTTAACGCAGACGCAACACTCAAGTCTCTGAGCAAGCCCAAAAGAAACAGCGGCCTTACATCAGGCAACCGGCAACGATCACTAAATCCTCAGAAGAAGACTCGAAGCAGGTGCAACGGGAGCAAAGGCATCCACACCAGAGTCATTTGTCACCAGAGAAAGCTTCTGGTTTCTACCTCTGAATTCCCCGCGCAGGAGGGGCTCGGGCGGCTCCCAATGACCTCGGTGTTTCTAGCAGCTCTTCTACTTGAACGCCGTCTGTGCTCTGTTTCCTTTTGCCTTTCCAGGAATGTGGGCGCTTGCAAGACCTCCTCCTCTGATTCTAGCGGCCCTTTTGCTTCCTGGACACTGTCCTGCTCCCCTCCCCCTTCTGAAGACGAGGGATCCCCAACATTGTGGCTGTACAAAGAACAGGTGGTCCGACTCCGAGGCCTGTTGTCTCTGGCACAGCCGGTGGTATGGGTCACAGGTCATGGCTGGTTGGGTCCTTTGTAAGGAGATGATGACCGGGAAAACTGCAGGAAGGAATTCCCAGGTCAAGGGGTGTTGAGGAAAGGTCACCAAGGTTGTGTTGAGTGGCTTCGTTCCCCAAAGTTTTACATCAAGATATAGAATCATCGAATCCTAGGGTTGGAAGGGATCTCGTGGGCCATCCGTTCTGCCAGGAAGCATAAAATATGAAATAGGACACAAAACACACACACGAGGGGCCTGTGGATACCAAGGGGGACCCCATGATTCTGGAGGCCTGGCATCCGCGAGGTAAGAGAGGCATGTACACAGAGGATCCATGGGTACTGAGGGGGGCCCCCCCGATGGTCCTGGAGGCCCTGGGTATCCACGGGGGCAGGGGTTGGCAAAAGGGGTTCGGGGAGATGGGAGGTTGGTTAGTATGGGGAAAAGGAGAGAATGAGCCCTGTTGCGAGAGCCTTCGGGACTCAGGTGGCCACCAGGCTGGCTGCAAAACGTGGAAGTGGAAGGAAAGGACTCCAGGGGTGGAAAGAGATCCAGAGTACCTCTTCGTATGCCATTCCACTGGTCCCTTCTTTTCAGGATGAGCTCAGGGCATCCAGTTTGAGGTTGGGACCCTCAGCTGAAGAAACGGTGGGCTGGGTGCCACTGGGGGTCCTTTTTGACTGCAGAGATTTGGTGCCCCTCCGCCCCTCATGTCCCCCTGAGACCCCAGCAGACGATCAGGGAGGGAGGGGGGAGGAGGAGGGTGGTGAGGGCCATCAATAATAAGCAGACCCAGAACTGCTTTTGATGATAATGGCTGGTCATTGCCATACATGCCAACAGCAAGAATGATCTCTGCTCAAAGATGACCTGGCCACAGTGGTTCATGCCACAGTAACCTCAAGACTTGACTACTGTAATGCCCTTTATGTTGGCTTTCCCTTGTCGGTGACCCAGAGACTTCGACTAGTACAGAATGCAGCGGCCAGACTCCTCACGGGGGTTCCTGCTCTATACCGATTGCACTGGCTTCCGGTTGAGCTTCGGATTACTCACAAGGTGCTAACCTTTAAGGCCTTGCATGGCCGAGGGCCGGCATACCTACAGGAGTGCCTCTCTGCGTGTCGACCCTGGAGATCTCCTCAATCAGACCACCAGAATCTATTACAGGTCCCAGGCCCTAAGGATGCCCATCTAACATCAACCCAGCGTAGAGCTTTTTCGGTGATGGCCCCTTCACTTTGGAACGCCCCCCCCTCCTTACATCAGAGCCACCCATGAGCTAAAAGACTTTGGCACGGCTTGTACAACGTGGCCGTTTGAGGGGGCGTCCGGCTGAGAACTGTTAGACTGTTAATTGTTTTTAGGTGTTTTTAGATGTTTCAGGTGTTTACCTGTGTGTTTTTACTGTAAATCGCCCAGAGCCACCTGGGGTCGGCAATTAATAAATCTCAAAATAAATAAATAAAAAAAATAAAGATGAAAAGACTCACCAATTCTGTCCCAAGGCGATTGGCTAAGGAAAATCTGCGGAAATGGATAAACTTAGTATGTTGCTGACTTTAAGAAAGACTGGGGCCCGTTCGTTGTGTTCCTCCAGCAAGAGGGGGCCAGGCCCCCATCACTGCTTTTTTGGACTGGAAGAGCGTTTCCATTATGTGGGGAAAGGGTGTGCCCATGAGTCCTTTTCACTAAATGGGTGAAAAGTGGGCACTAGGAACAATGTCATTTGAAAGCCGACGGGCACAACCTGGGGATCACAACCAGGCACGGTGAAGGCACCTGCCCTTGCGCTTGGCTACTCTGGTGCTGAGTACGCATGCCCACTGTGAAACACATATCTCCATGTGAAAACAGTGGATGTGGCTCTTAATGAGACGTGCCGCATTATCACAGGCTGTCTGCGCCCTACACCACTGGAGAAATTACACTGTCTAACTGGTATTGCACCTCCCAACATCTGCTGGGAAGTAGCAGCCAATAATGAGAAGACCAAGGCAGTGACATCTCTGGCACATCCCCTGTTTGGATATCAGCCAGCATGCCAATGCCTTGAATCAAGAAATAGTGTTCTAAGTTCTACAGGGATACTCGCAGGAACACCTCAGCAAGCGAGAGTCCAAAAGTGGCAGGCTCAAACCCAGTACCTCAAGCCATGGCTGATACCGAATGAGAGACTCCCCCCTGGGCACATAGAACATGGGCTGGCTTGGAAGGCGCTGAACGGGCTGTGCTCTGGCACCACGAGATGCAGAGCTAACCTTCAGAAATGGGGCCACAAAGTGGAGTCCGCGACATGCGAGTTTGGAAAAGAGCAAACCACAGACCACCGACTACAATGCAGCCTGAGCCCTGCCACATGCACCATGGGGGGCTGGCTCCTTAGAGCTACACCAGAGGCACTCCAAGTGGCCAGGGACTGGTCAAGGGAGGTTTAGCAGAATCCCAAGGCTTTAAACGTTGTGTTTTCTCAAGTACGTTGGTTCGCTCCTGAGACGATAAATAAAATACTAGACGCTGGGTGAGAAAACTGAGAGAATAGAACCACCAGGCCGAGAACGGAAAGCCCTTGGATGAGACCACATGGGTTGTTTGCAGTTCATGGTTGTTGGGGGTTCCTATGTTTAGGATACAGTCGACTCATTATGGAAAAAAATATATTGTTAATCTTTTGTTGTTGATGATGTTTTGTTTTTGTATGATTATATCTAGG
Source organism: Anolis apletophallus (assembly GCA_030556195.1). Classification (NCBI taxonomy): domain Eukaryota; kingdom Metazoa; phylum Chordata; class Lepidosauria; order Squamata; family Anolidae; genus Anolis; species Anolis apletophallus. The sequence goes on along the minus strand of JARBWK010000009.1, from coordinate 141,875,145 downwards.
TTTTGTTTTAATCTGTCTAAATTAAAAAATGAATTACAAAAAATGGCTGGAAACAAATAACATTGATGATGATGACCACGACGACGACCAGGAGGAGGACTGGTCCTTGGGGAACTTTCCCTCCCAAAGGAATAGCTGTGCTGCTCTTCCAGGAATGAATGGGCCAAGCCTGACCCCCCGTGGCTGCGGCAGGAACTGCAGCCCAGCGAAGGAGCCACGAAGTTCACTTTGGTTTGTTGTCGAAGGTTTTCGTGGTGGAATCACTGGGTCGCTGTGAGTTTTTCGGACTGAATGGCCGTGTTGTTCCAGCAGCATTCTCTCCTGACTTTTCTCCTGCACCTGTGGCTAATGGCATCCTCAGAGGTTCTGTTGGCAGTGAAGCAAGTGGAGTGTCTGTATACCCGTGCTCTGAAATAATGTTCTGTGTCCAGGTTACTTCATCAAGGCCTCTGCTACGGCCGGCTTCTCTGGCTGAATCCGTCTGCAGTGCCTTTCGTGTTCTTTGATTCATGTCTGGGCAATGCTGCTGCTGCGTTTGAGGGTCACTATGTAGACTTGTCCACAACCGGGCGGTATGCAATATCCTCCTGCAAGAGGATGCCCCCAAGCAACAACAGCCAGGCCACCCTTTGCTGATTGACTTTGCAAACTTCATGGCTACTCAATGCGATCCAAACTTGCTAATTGCAACATTCACACTTTCTTTAAACATACAAGGGTATTTCTCCCACCCTGGACATTATTCCACACGCGCGCGCGCACACGCACACACACGAGGGTTGAATGAAAATCAGTGCCTCCACCTTCGTGACTTGGGTTTGGATGGGAATATTTTAATAAATCGAATGCAGAAAATAAACGTTAGAATGTGCTCTTTAATGACCACATAATCACCAGACAATTGGATACGTTTCTGTCAACAATGAACAAGTTTTCTGAAGCTGTCACAGAATAAGTCGACACTCTGTTTCCGCAACCAGCGGCTCACAGTTCTCTCAACGTCTTCACCAGAAGCATAGCGATGTCCCCACAGATCTTCTTTCGTTATCAGGAACAGATGGAAGTCAGACGATGCTAAATCTGGACCGTATTGAGGATGCCGTGAGGTCCAGTCTCTGAAGTTCTGCTGTGGTACCATGTAGTAGCATCTGACATTTCAGGCGTCAGCATCCTGGGTGCCCATCGTGCACAGATCTTCCGATAGCCAAGCAAAGCCATAATGTGACCCACGCGTTCTTGTGAAATACTGATTGTGCTTGACATTTCTCTCTGAGTGATACCACGATCGTCCTGAATCAATCTGCCAACCTTTTGCTTGTGAAACTTGGTGGTTACTGCCACAGGACGTCCAACTCTTTGTTAGTCACGCAAGTCAGATGTTCCCACCTCAACATCTTTAAACTTACTCGCCCAATGACGCACAGTACTCACATCAACACAATCCCCATAAGCAGCTTGCATTCTCTGATGCGTCTCCTTTGGGGTGACACCTTCTGTTGTCAAGAATTCAATGACTGCACGTTGCCTAAGTTGCACTGACTGACCATCTGCACAGGGTTCCATACTTGGCACTTTAACAACACAACTGTTCAATGCTAAGGCTTCCTGCCAAAATGGAGCTGTAGAGGAGAGTCTCCTGAACAAGCCAGGACCTGCCCCATACCAGCACTGCCCTCTGGTGAGGAGTTACGAAGGTGGAGGCATTACTTTTCATTCAACCCTCGACTAGGCTTACTCCAAACTGTGCTAAGGCTTCCTGCCAAAATGGAACTGTAGAGGAGAGTCTACTGAAGAAGCCAGTACCTGCCACATACCAGGACTGCCATCTGTTGAGGATTCATGAAGGTGGAGGCAGTACTTTTCATTCAACCCATGTGTGTGTGTGTGTGTGTGTATACATACCACACTTGCTTCACTGCCAACAGAACCCCTGAAGATGCCATTAGTCACAGGTGTAACATCAGGAGCGAATGCTGCTAGGACAGACTTGGGCCACCTTGGGCTCTCTAAAACACCTGGGGAGCCCACGTTTGCCCACGCTTGTACTAAAGGTGCGAGATACAGAGGAGGAGGAGAAAGCGATCCAGGGCAACGCGTCAGCATGTCTCTCTCTCTGTCTGTCTGTCTGTCTGTCTGTCTGTAGAGGATGGCCCTGGCTGTAGCCTTTGATGGCTGCTTCAGCCACAATTTATTAGCCTTTAGAAAGCCACCCATTGTTCACAGTCTCCACCGCATCTTGCAGCAAGGAGTTCCACCGTTTAAGCAGGTCCCACTGGGTGAAGAAAGCTGGTCGCTGGCCTATCTTGAATCTCCCAACATCCCAATGCAATGGAATATCTCCCTGCAATATAATGGAAAGGAAGGGAGAAAGGAAGGGGGAACGGGTAGGTCTGCTTTCCCACTTTTTCTGCACTATGCACCCAAATGTGGAAAAAATCAGTTCCTGGTTTGAAGGTGTTACTTCCTGTTTAATTGTGTGACTCTTAAAATCACATAATCCTAGAGTTGGGAGAGACCAGTTCAAATTTCCCACTTCCCGCCCCCAAACCAGCTTTGTGTTGATTGATGGAATCTGGCTGGTTTCCAGCCAATGGGGGCGAAGAGGTGAGTGATGAGTAGAACAATTTATGTATTTATTTATTTATTTATTATTTGGAAAAACGTGCCACTCCCTGAGGTTACAGATTACAGGAGCCGAAGGGCACAGTAAAATACAAAGCGATAAAACAATTAAAAACAATAGCAGCACAGCAAAACAATAACACAGTTCAACAGTGAGCAGCACTGAAGGCAGAAAAAACATTTTGATGGGATTAAATATGTAGATCAAGTGGCCAAGAGTCCAGCAAGAACCCTCCTGTTCTCAGGCTGAGCCACTCTATTGTCTTTTGGTTGAGGATCAAATGTCCTCATCTGTGTTTTTCTTTGTTTGATGGACACAGATTAATACATTGCTGCAGGGCCTCAGTTCTTTGGGTGGTAAACAAATGAAGAAGCTGTAGCCATGTACCAGTTTCCAAGGCTGATAGAGGTGGCCATTTATGAAATATAGAAATAGTTTTGCCTATTAATCAATGGCACAAAGGTAGACGAAACTCAGAGGCCTTGGTCTATTGATTAGCAGAAACCAGTTTTGGCCCAAGGGGGAAAGACCCTTGTCAAGCTATTGTCATGCAAATGAGGCTAGTGGAGGAGTGATTGAATCAAGGCTTCAGGAATGCAGCTGGCAAGCCTCGCCCAAAGAGCTGGCTAAAGGTAAACAGAGGCACTTTCATATTTTTAAAATTACATGCATGGGGAAAACATGAGGGGGGTTACATTGGGGTTTATGGGGAAAATATACCATCCTGATCACCCCTGCTTACCCACCAGAATGATACACAGTTTATTAGATTCATAAAAGATAGCCCAAGGAGTCCTAGACAGAAAGGAAAAGTCTTTGGGAATGAGCAAAAGTCCATAAGAGCAACGCAAAAGGAAAATAACTGGGTGTATCCGGCGAAGACGGAGATCTTGTGGCTGGGCCGCCCGGGCGAGGTGGGTGCCCGGCTTCCGACCCTGGACGGTGCGGCGCTTCACCCAGCGCCGTCAGTGAAGAGCCTGGGTGTCCATCTGGACTCGCATCTGACAATGGAGGCCCAGGTCTCCATGGCCAGTAAGGCTGCTTTTTTCCACCTCCGCCAGGCAAGGAGGCTGGCCCCCTACCTCTCCCGGAGCGACCTAGCCACGGTGATCCAAGCCACGGTCATCTCGAGGCTAGATTACTGTAACGCGCTTTACGTTGGCCTGCCTATGTCGTCGATCCGGAAGCTCAGGCTAGTGCAGAACACTGCCGCCCGGCTCCTGTCTGGGGCTCCAGCAGGTTGCCGTATAACTCCAATCTTGCAGGATCTGCACTGGCTGCCTATTGAGCACCGGGTCGCCTTCAAAGTGCTGGTTCTTACCTTTAAGGCCATCCACGGCCTGGGGCCAGCGTATCTGAGGGACCGTCTCACTCCATATTGCCCATCGAGATCACTTCGGTCTGAGGAGGCCAACCTCTTGGTAATACCATCTGTGAAGCTGGCTCATTTAACATCTACCCGCCGGAGGGCGTTCTCCGTGATAGCTCCTACGCTATGGAACGCCCTCCCGGCCGGCCAGAGCCCTGAGGGACCTACTCCCCGTTCAGACGGGCCTGCAAAACTCACTTGTTTAGGCAGGCCTTCGGTGAGTAGGCTCGTCTATACATCCACTGGGCTATTACATCGCTGCTGCTTTTGTTTTAATTATTGTTGTTGCATGTTTTAATGATGTTTTTAAGTGTTCTGTTTTTAACCCTCTGGCGCTGTGCCACTGGTTCTTGTGAGCCGCCGCGAGCCCCCGGGAGTCGGCGGTGTTAGACGTCCCAAGAAATAAATAAATAAAATAAATAAAGTGTGGGTTACAGAGGCATTGTCATGTGGGACCATGGGGACATGGGAAGAGCCTTAGGTTCCCATGTGGGGGACAGATAGGGGATTATGGGATCACTTCCAACCTGGTGTTCTTGGGAAAACTATGAATCCCTTGGTCTTAAACTGTCTTCTACAGAACCTAAGAAAAAGGGGGGTCACCTCCGATATCAATTCTGATCCAGAAACTTCATTTTTGTGACACAAATTGTGTTGAATTGGTTGAGATTCTATGAGATAGTCATTGGAAAACTAGAGTGAAACATGCTGCAGGATGTCCCTCCCACAAACACAGTTTTTATTTTGCAGTTCGATAAACTTTTTCTGTATTTTTTATGATAGAACCAATTCAGAAACGACATCTGCAACCCAGGAGGAGAAACCGTGTGGCCTGGTGTCGTTGGACCTTTCCTTCCATCAGAGGCCCTTCCTTCCTTCCTTCCTCTCCATCAGCACCACCGGTGGCGCAAGAGTGGCCTCCTTGCACAGATGGTGCAGCATCAGGGCAATTTGCACGGCTACGCGGGTTGAGGGAATATCCCGGGTCTGCAGAAAAGCCACCGGCATCTGTTGATGTCATTTCAGTTGCAGATGAAATCAAGATGGAAAACCTGGTTGCTAACTGAGCACGCAAACCCGGCTGAGACGGCACTGATTCGGTCGATCCAAGTGGCAAGAGGAGCCCTGGGCTGCCATTCTTCACCCAAATGAATTTCCCATTTGCTTCTACAGCAATGTCAATTGGGGTCAATTGCGGCGACGATCTCTTTTTAATTGGCAAAACAGTTTGTGATAAATGTGGCACTCCTCGCGGGAAGGGGTGGGAAGAAGGCCCAGATGCGCTCAGTGGGTGGCAGCCTGCCTTCCTTCCTGGGAGTGGGGTGGAGTGTCCCCTGGAGCTCCTCCCCAGATCCAGGGCCAGAAAGCACCCTGGGAATAATGGCACAGACTGGGGAATACGGGGCGCTGGGAGGAGGCCAAAGGAGACCACCTTCCCATGCACTCCATTAAGATCCATAAAGCATGTGGGAGATACTGGGTAATGCACAGACCCCTGCCTTCAAGCTGATCTGAACTGCAGCAGGGAGTTCCACAGTTCCTGGGTGTCTGGTTGGGTCAGTATTGGTGGGAATGTGACCACAGCAGCAGCCTCAACTAAGAACCACTTTTTCCTTCCTTTCCTCCCCCTTACCCTAACATTGTAACAAATCCCCCAATGAAGTATCCTCTAATTGTGACTTTTTCCTCTCTATAGTGATACATTGTGTCCATTCACTGCCTCTAACACTCTCTAACATAAACCTTCCCTTTCCTGAGCTGCAGATTGCTGCAGGCTCACCTGGGGTGCTCTTACAGCGTCCCGGGGAGGCCGAAACGGCGTTCCTCTGAACCACAGATATGGAAACCCATTGCCCCCGTATCCGCGGGTCAACAGATCACTTCCAAACGGGTAGCATTTTCTTCCTAGACTAATTCTAACTGCTATTTCGCTTTTTGCATTATGGACCCCTGTGCCCTGGGAATAACCATTTTTGCCCCAAAATCTCATGTGGAGATCAGCTGATAGTGACCCATGACTCCATGCTGCAACGTTGTTCCTGCTGCCATCTTGTCCACAAGCTTGCCAATCCCGAGGGGGCCTGCTGCGGTCACTCCTTGGGACCCCCGCATCCCTGACTGGCCATCCTGAACCTTGGACAACATTGGATTTGTAGTTTACCTTTCTTCAGTGAATTGATGATGACCCTTGGTGCCCACAACGATGCCAGTGTGCACCCCATGGACTCTCGTGGACATTTCCCCCTTCCCATGAACTTTTTGAACTCTTTATTTGACTTTCACCAACTTTTGGGAAACTTTTAGAAATGTCCCAACTTTGGAGAACTTATAGAACTTTTTATTATGCTTCCCAGACTTTATGGACTTTGAGCAACTTTTATGGACTTTGGGAGGAAGGGTGGGTGTGGGCCCTTCTGACTCTGTATGGTCATGCCTTTATGAAATTCCCTATATGATTCTCCTTTCCCATATCCAAGTATATAATATGAAGAGATGCCCCTTTTCGTGAATCCAGCACCACGTGGCTTCAGGAGACCTTTTCTCATTTCCTGAGCCAGCTAAACCCTAGACCAGGGCTGCCCAGGAAGCCGATCGTGATCGACCAGTCGATCCCGGGACCGAAGGAGGTCAATCCCAGCCGGATGGGGTGCTTCTCAGAGGGGGTGGAGCCAGGCCGTGCCAAGCCCTGCCCCCTGGCTTCCGCTCTACCAGCAGCTTCTCCAGGCTTGAGAATGGCACTACCAAGCCAGCCTTGTGCTAGCTATGCCACCACTGGCTTGGCACTGCCATCGTCAAGCCTAGAGAAGCTGCTGGGAGCTCCAAAGCCAGAGGGGAGGGGAGGGGAGGGGCTTGGGCGCAGCCTGGCTCCGCCCCCTGTGGCTTCCGCTCTACCAGCAGCTTCTCCAGGCTTGAGGATGGCAGTGCCAAGCCAGCCTTGTGCTAGCTATGCCACCACTGGCTTGGCATTGCCATCCTCAAGCCTGAGAAACTGCTGGTAGAGCGGAAGCCAGAGGGGGCGGAGCCAGGCTGCACCAAGCCCCCGCCCCCTCCTCTCCAGCCTTGAGGAGGTAGGTAGATCTTTCTGACTTGGTTTTATTATAAGTAGCTCGCATGCTGAAAAAGTGTGGGCACCCCTGCCCTAGACAAAAGGACTCACCAGGAACTCTTTGCATGGAAAATAAAACAAAGGCTCGTATCTTCCAGACCTCGGTGTAGCTAGAATTTTATTTTATATATATATTTATTTATACTTCAAACTTGTATACCGCCACTCCCCGAAGACTCGGAGCAGTTTACAAAAGCTTGAGTGCCCAGTGGCAACACCAAACAACACAGAGTACAATAGACACGGGGGAAAAACACAAGGAGGGGGGGGGGAGGGAGGGAGGTAGTCAGCAGCGGTGCCTACTGAGACACCACCCCGCCATCAAAAGAGGGCAGGCGGGGAGCCCATCTGAGAGATATGGCCCTCGGACAATGCAATCACCTCTCACAAAAGGTGACATCTTGCCTGTGGAGGATTTAGGCATCACCACAGCCTCTTTCTTTGTTTCCATTCCTCCGGCCGATACCAGTTTGAGATACCGTCACTAAACCCATGTCCAGGACCCAAGGATTACAAAGGGTCTGACTTTCGAGTCAGATGAAGAGATATATTTCAGACACTCAGGACAATTGCCAAGCCGGCTCAAAGGCTAAAGACAGCTATCGCCGGCAACTGTACAAACATTAATTCACTTAATCCATTCTTCTTTTTCTCCCAGTTCATTGTTTCCCACCCGGACCACCTCCTTGCTTCCCATTGGCTGAGAAGACAAAGCAGTGCTGGCTTGCTAATTGGCTGAGGCACAGCCAAGCTGGCCGCACCTTCCCGCCAGCTGATGACCCCGTCCAATTAGCGTCGAGCCAGCAGAGAGGGCGGGAGTGGGAAATTTGAAGTTTGACAGCTCTGTTTCCCTTGCGTGTATAACTGTACTGTTTTACCTTGCGTGTTATGTCGGCTTTTGGCAAATGATTGCAGTTTGACTTCCACTCCGGCTGGAACGAAATAAGCAACTCCGTGGCATTTTCTTCAACTGGTGAGATTTATTTGGGAAATTTTAGGGAAAACTTATTTTTGCGTGCTTCTTTCTCGCCAGGGTAAAGCATCCTCTTTGGTGGGTCTGGCCGGCCTCAGTCTTCAAGGCAGGGCCCTCCAAATTCGTATTCGACCTCATTGGGGGCATCCAAAGGACATCTAGCCCAGCCCTTCCAATGTAGGAATGTACGTCTGCCAAAAGGGAGCTTCGTATTAACACACACCCCTGGAAGGAGGGCTCACCATCTCTTGAGACCATCTGTTCTGCGGAGCTGGAAGGCAACCCCAGAGGTCATCCAATCCAACGCCCTTCTGCTTGAAAGGAAGGCACAATCCGAGCCCTCCCGACAGATGGTCATCCAGGCTCTGCTGAAAAACCTCCAGAGAAGGAGACTCCACCAGACTCCAAAGTAGTTCATCCCACTAGAGTTGAAAGGTATCCCCAAAGGCCACCCTGCCCATCTCCAACTGAGCAAGCACTCCCGACAGATGTCCCTTCAGGCTCTGCTTCACAGCCTCCAGAGAAGGAGACTGCACCAGACTATCCCTAAACAGTTCTCACCATCAGGAAGTTTTCCCTTGGCTGTGTTGTGCAGAACACGGGAGTGTGAGCAGGCCCGCGGGTTCTCTTCTCGGTCTCCGATGCCAGGCAGCCTTACCTTCAGGAGGTTCTTCCTAACATTGAGTCGGAACCCTTTTTCCTGGACACAGTGTTCCTCGTGACGCATCCTGGAATTGCGTTGGCTGCTTAATTGCGGCACGACACTGATTTGCTTGGATGTGCCGGTGGCATCCTCGTGCTGCAATGGCAGAGTGTGAAAGGGCCCCTTTGCTCTGATTGCTGCCTTGCTGCTGCAACTCTTGCCAAGGCACCTGTTCTTCTGAGTCGCTTTCTGCAGCAGAGAGTCATGCGCTGCGCCTGGAATCCCAAGGATTACACACAGGCGCACTGTAATCCTTGGCACCATCGAAGAATACACAAATCTCTGTGTTACGGCAACACTACGCTGCACAGGCAACCATGAAGGAAACGTATCGCTTGCACAATGGCCAGCAAAGAATAACCTTCTGTGAAAGGTGGCTTGGGATGGACACACTGAATGCATTGCACGTTTGGGATCTGGCTGGGACCTATCGTTTCAATTGGTTCAGCTCGTTTCAATTGGTTCAGCTCGAGGATGTGGACAAGATCCTTGGAGAGGCGAGGCCCACCACATGCATCCGAGACCCCTGCCCATCCTGGCTGATCAAGGAAGCCAGAGGGGGTTTGGCAGAGTGGGTGAAGGTGGTGGTTAATGCCTCCTTACAGGAGGGCAAAATTCCAGCCAGCTTAAAGCAAGCTGTGATAAAACCGCTGTTGAAGAAACCATCCCTGGACCCCACTCAATTAGTGAACTATTGGCCAGTTTCCAATCTCCCCTATTTGGGCAAAGTCATGGAACGTGTGGTGGCCTCGCAACTCCAGGGGTTCTTGGCAGACACTGATTATCTGGATCCGGCGCAGTCTGGCTTGAGGCCGGGACAGGGTACTGAAGCAGCCTGGGTCGCCTGGGGAGATGATCTACGCCGGGACTTGCAGACATGGGGCTTGGGGGTACTGCATTGCAGTGGCTCCAATCCTTCCTGGAAGGTCGTACCCAGAAGGTGTCATTGGGTGACACCTGTTCGGCTCCACAGCCGTTGTCCTGTGGAGTCCCTCAGGGCTCAGTTCTGTCCCCGATGTTATTCAACATCTACATGAAACTGCTGGGAGAGATCATTCGGAGTTTCGGAGTCAGGTGTTATCTGTACGCAGATGACGTCCAGATCTGTCACTCCTTCCCACCTGTCACCAAGGAGGCTGTCCAGACCTTGAACCGGTGCCTGGCCGCTGTGTCGGATTGGATGAGGGCTAGCAAATTGAAACTAAATCCAGACAAGACAGAGGTCCTCTGGTCAGTCGCAAGGCCGAACAGGGCATAGGGTTACAGCTTGTGTTGGATGGGGTCACCCTCCCCCTGAAGACGCAGGTTCGCAGCTTGGGAGTGACCCTGGACTCATCGCTGAGCCTGGAACCCCAGGTCTCAGCGGTGGCCGGGGGAGCTTTTGCACAGTTAAGACCCGTGCGCCAGCTGCGCCCGTACCTTGGGAAGTCTGATCTGGCTACGGTCGTCCACGCTCTGGTCACATCCCGAATAGATTACTGCAACACACTCTACGTGGGGCTGCCTTTGAAGACAGTTCAGAAATTGCAATTAGTCCAGCGGGCGGCAGCCAGATTGCTAACGGGAGCAACATACAGGGAGCATACCACCCCCCTGCTGTGTCGGCTCCACTGGCTGCCTGTCCAATTCCGGCTCAATTCAAAGTGCTGGTTTTGACCTTTAAAGCTCTATACGGTTCTGGCCCAGCTTACTTGTCGAACGCATCAGCCGCTATGTCCCACCTCGTAATCTAAGATCATCCGGGAGGCCCTGCTCTCGCTCCCGCCTACATCCCAGCTGAGGCGGTTGGGGCCGCGGGAGAGGGCGTTATCGGTGGTGGCTCCCCGCCTGTGGAATGCGCTTCCTATTGATGTACGATCCACCACATCCCTCCTGGCCTTCAGGAAAGAAGTGAAATCCTGGCTGTGGGACCAGGCGTTCGTACACCAGCACAAGGCAGCATTTTAGATTGGTTTTTAATGAAAGTGGGTGATTATGGCCAATGTTTTTATGGACTGAACATTGTTTAATCCAGAGTGAATGTGTATGGTGCTAATGTAGTTGTATTTTAATGTATTTTTAATGTATTTTAATTGTTGAAGTGTTTTGGGGTTTATATTGTTATTATGTGGGCATCGAATTGTGCCGTACTGTAAGCCGCTCTGAGTCCCCTTGGGGGTTGAGAAGAGCGGTAAAACTCGAAATAAATAAATAAATAAATATATCCAGCTTTGCCAAGGCTGAAGACCCCTCCCCAAAAACGGAACCTGGAAAACTGCATTATGGGGAACAAAGAAGGTGAAAAAATGGATGAATTTGGCATGAAAACTGCTGATGACAACGAAGAGCTTTTGGGTGCCGGCAACATTGCTTACATTGACAAAGACAACCGCTCTTTAAGTTAGAGAAGTTAAACAACCTATCTGTTCCGGAACGGATACCCTGTTTCCCCAAAAATAAGATCTAGTAGAGGATTTGCTGAATTGCTAACTATAAGGCCTCCATGGAAAGTAAGACCTAGCAAAGTTTTTGCTTGGAAGGATGCTCCCCCTGGTGGCCTTAAGGTGCAATAGCATCCCTGCTGTACACGTGGTCTAGGAACTGCTGTGTGTCACACTTCAAGGACCTCAGGCATCAGTATTGCTTGAGCGGCACTTCAGCCAGGACGGCTGTAAGGTACTTTCTAAGCCAGCTTGCTTAACTCCAGAGTTTCCCCCTGGGCCTCTTTGCAATTCCCGTGTGAAACCAGTCTTGAATGCATAGCATGGGTAGACCAAGGTTACTCGAACGAGCCTCCCTGATAAGTGGAGCACCTTGTAGGTGCCTCAAGTTTGACTCCCTTTTACCAGCTGCAGTTTGCTAACGAGCTATGCATTCCAGAGAGGCTGAAGTAACCAAAACATATAGATGATCATCAATAATAGAACATTGACACTCGACGCATGTAGATCAAAGCCAGGGAACACTATAACTGCCCCAGGATACCCACTGAGGGTATCTCGTACCAACATCGCTTTGAGGGGATGCTTCTGTGAGAGAGGCCGCGTCGGGCCTTCCAGAAGCTGTGCCAGCCAGCCAACACCGGGCTGCCTTGTTCCTGCTTACTGCCACGTCTCTGTGATGATCCTGAGCTGTTCCTGCAAAGACTTTATTGCTATTGAACTCTATTGCTACTAAGAAGACCTTCCCTGCCTTTATAACCCGGTGGGGACCCTTTAAGAGACTTTCCATTGCATCTGGCTTGTTCCTGTTTTCCTCCGCTTGGTTTCCTGTTGGTGCGGATTATATACTTGCCGCACGTTCCTGTTGATTGCTGCTACCTGGTGTCACAATGCACGGACTTGACCGGCCCCTTAATCACACACACAGAGACGGACTGAAGGCTAACTACTTTATTGAATATAAAAACAGTTCAAAAGATTATGTCCAAAAAAATAGCAAGTAATCCAAAAGGCTTGAAGCAATAATGTCCAAAACAAACGTGGCAAAATCCAAAGGCTTGGCAAGGCTCCGCGCAACACTGCGGATCAGGAAACAAGACAAGGCTCCGCGCAACACTGCGGATCAGGAAACAGGACAAGGCTCCGCGCAACACTGCGGATCAGGAAACAAGACAAGGCTCCGCGCAACACTGCGGATCAGGAAACAAGACAAGGCTCCGCGCAACACTGCGGATCAGGAAACAAGACAAGGCTCCGCGCAACACTGCGGATCAGGAAACAAGACAAGGCTCCGCGCAACACTGCGGATCAGGAAACAAGACAAGGCTCCGCGCAACACTGCGGATCAGGAAACAAGACAAGGCTCCGCGCAACACTGCGGATCAGGAAACAAGACAAGGCTCCGCGCAACACTGCGGATCAGGAAACAAGACAAGGCTCCGGCGCAACACTGCGGATCAGGAAACAAGACAAGGCTCGCGCAAAGCACTGCGGATCAGGAAACAGGACAAGGCCCTGCGGCGCAGCACTGCGGATCAGGAAACAAGACAAGGCTCCGCGCAAGCAACTGCGGATCAGGAAACAAGACAAGGCTCCGCGCAACACTGCGGATCAGGAAACAAGACAAGGCTCCGCGCAACACTGCGGATCAGGAAACAAGACAAGGCTCCGCGCAACACTGCGGATCAGGAAACAAGACAAGGCTCCGCGCAACACTGCGGATCAGGAAAGCAAGACAAGGCTCAGCGCAAAGCACTGCGGATCAGGAAACAAGACAAGGCTCCGCTCAACACTGAGGATCACGAAACCTGACAAGGCTCCGCGCAACACTGCGGATCAGGAAACAAGACAAGGCTCCGCGCAACACTGCGGATCAGGAACAAGGCAAGGCAGATGCAAGGCAGGACTTGATGACCACTAGCTGACTTAGCTCCGTGGACTCACTTCGCTTCACGCCAAAAGAGACGTGGCAAGCACTGAGGATTCATTCCACGACTCCTATACTTAATCCTTGGCCGAGGTCCCCGACGCCTAGGCTTCGACGTCTCCAATCTCTGCTGACGGACCTCGGCCTGTCTAGGCTGTGGTACCATCCCCTTCTGCGGGACTCAATGCTACTTCTCCTATCAAAGGTTCCGGCCTTGCCTCTCACCATCTGGGTCACTATCTGCATGAGAGCTTCCCTCCCTGGGATCTTCCCAGCCGCTTGCTTCCATGTTTTGGCTCAAAAGCTCCTGAGAACCTTTCCCACCCGGGTGCTCATAACTCCCACAATCACTATCCTCCATTTGCACCTGGTTATCTGAATCTACGTCAGGGCCAAACATCAATTCTTCCCATGCCAGGCTCTCCGTGGGCGAAGGAGACCCACTGATGGGAAACTGTCCTTCTCCCCAATCTTCCAGCTCATCCCTCTGAATCTGGTTCTGCAGCTGCAGGGCCTAATGCTAATGGGGATATGGGTCCCAGCCCCAGTTCTCCAGGCACAAAGGAGAACTGGTGTGCTACACCTGGAGGCCTTGTATTGCCCCAGGCTCTTTCCTATACCTACCTATTCTAAATAAATCCCGTTGTACCTCAGCTGCTGTGCGGTTTATCCAGGGAGGGCAGGTTCCAAGGGCCCAAGGGGCCACACTGTGGGAGATTGTGACAGTCTCCAGGCAGTGTGTGGGAGATCCAGGGACTTTACGGACCTTATTTTTTGTGGCCCTGGGTGCGAGGGCCAGTCTATTTATTACCATGTTTTCCCAAAAATAAGACACTGTCTTATATTTATTTTTCCTCCAGAAGACACCCTATGGCTCATTTTCAGGGCATGCCTTCGTTTTATTAAGCATGATACAATAACCTGCCTTTATGGGACGATCTCTCTGGGCTCAGGAACAGGCTGCTTGCTTCCCCCGCCTATCCCCTGGTGTCTGTGTGGGATGAGACAGCCGCAGCTTCACTTCTTTCCCCCGAGGACACACAAGACCTCAAGCAGAGGAGACTTGGACTTCCACTTTCTATGTCTCCTTCTATGCCTCCTCTTGCAGCACGCACACAACCACCGCACAGAACAGCCAGGATCTGACAGGGAGAGCCAACCTTGTATGTGGCATAGCCATGACTATCACTATGCCTTATTTTGGGGGGGGGGGTATGGCTTATATTTCGCAAATGCTTAGAAATCCCGCTACGGCTTATTTTATGGGTATGCCTTATTTTCGGGGAAACAGGGAAAATCATACGAATTAGAAATGCCTGAATTCATACAACTGAGATTAATTTATTCATCACAATCAGTTAATCACTTAACATAACATGATTGGACCGTGCCTGGTGGAAAAGAGAAATCCCTTTTGTTCTCATGGAACGAGAAAGCCCATCGCAAACTGACCGCTGCAGAAAGAGTCGCAGAGATTTTTTAGGGTATATACTGACAACTACTGTACAGTATGTAATAAATGTTCATTTTTTCAGTTCAACAATATATGTGAATTATTCTTAATGGAAAAATAAGACATCCCCTGAAAATAAGACCTAGCGCATCTTTAAGAGCAAAATTAATATTAGACACTATCTTATTTTCAGGGAAATAGGAAAAATCTCCTGCAGGTCTGAGCCGAATGGCAGAGGTTATCTAAGCCAGTGTTTCCCAACCGCTGTGACGTGGCACACTAGTGTGCCGTGACAGACCTCCTGCTGTGCCGCGAGAAAAGCTCTCTGCCTCCCTTCCTTCCCCCCTCCTCCTGCCAAACTCCTGCTGCTTGGGGGAGGAGGAGGAAGGGCCGGGCAGCGGCGAAGAAAAAGAAGAAGGGGCCGGGGCGCCACCTCCTTCGGCCGTTTCCCCAGCCAGCCTCCAATCCGCCATGACTCCTGCCATGACCCTCTCCCCTTGCTCGCTGAAGCCGCGTGGAGGAGGAGCCCCGCCCACTGAAGCTCGCCCACTGCTCATGCTCCTCCTCCTCCGTGCGGCTCCAGCGAGCGAGGGGCAGGAGTCATGGCGGAGAGCGGCCCTGGCCACCGCTGGCTTGGCACTGCCCCCTCAAGGCTGGAGAAGCTGTGGGAGAGCTGAAGCCAGGGGGAGGGGGCAGGGCATGGTGCGGCCTGGCTCCTCCCTCTCGCCCCTCCCCCGGCTTCGGCACTCCCAGCTGCTGCTCCCAGCAGGCCACCCCCCCCCCCCCAGCCGTTCTTTACTGTGTTAGAGTGTCATTTTGTGTCATTGTGGTTGGTGGTGGGCCCCCGGATTTTTTTAATGTTAAAAGTGTGCCGCGGCTCAAAAAAGGTTGGGAAACACCGATCTAAGCAACCAAATAATGGATAAACAAAAGTTCCACGTAAGAGATGCTCCTCCTTTTCGAACGGCAGGGATGCAGCGCCTGCGCACCCACGCCTCTTCTCCC
>JARBWK010000009.1:141704566-141854566 GCA_030556195.1 Anolis apletophallus | reverse complement strand
CTTTCTCCCCCTCCTTGTCTGCCTCTTCCAGGTGGCGCAGGTGGCAAGAGCCAAGCTGGCAGGAGGTGTAGCTCAAGGGAGAGCCGCTGCGTCACCTGGCCCTGCTTGACCAATGCACCAAACGCCAGGGCCCACCTGCGCCCCCCTTTGTGAGAAGCCGGGCGCTTGGATGCCAGGGGCTCCGACAAACGGGAACCATGCGCCTCCAAAGGAGCAATTACTGCGCCTGGCTGGGCACCTGGCCGGGAAGGCACTAATTCCCCGCGACAGCACAAAGCTTTCCGGGATCCAGCTCAGCAGACATTGACCCCTCTGTCTTTTGCCGGGAACAGATCCACAGGGCTGGAAGCGCTCTACGCCTCTTTCTATGTGAGCTTGCACATCCAAGGCGCATCCTGGGCATCTCACCACCTTCCCGGAACTGGCAGCCAGGTGCAAACGCAGGCCAACTCCATTGTGCCAGCCTGTGTTTTTCTGCCTCTCTGAGCCAAAACGCCAGAGAAAAGAGAGCAAAGAGGGACCAGTGGGGGTCCAGGGGGTCCGGGGTCACAAACACTTTGGTCCTGGGGGTCTTGGCCATTTTAATGAGGAGATACACATGCCAGTTACACTCTCTGGGTAGTTTGGTACCACTTAAGCTGTCATGGTTTGGATCCTGGGCGCTGTTGGACTTTGCCTCCCAGCATCCACTCCATCATCACATAAGGCGTTGCAGTCCAAGAACGCCTGGAGGCTGGTGTTGTGCCTCCTTCCGAGGAAGGCGGTGCTGGCAAGGGAAATGTGCCCCCCCCCCCTTTGGGCCCAAGAACGGCAGCTTCAATGATCCGAAGGCAGTCGCTTATTTGCCAGGATGCTCGTCCGGATGCCAAAGAGCTGAACAATTTGGCACCAAAGCACAGGCGCCTTGCCCTTTATGGATATTTAGGGAAATCCACCCGGCAACAGCTGACAAATTCAGC
Source organism: Anolis apletophallus (assembly GCA_030556195.1). Classification (NCBI taxonomy): domain Eukaryota; kingdom Metazoa; phylum Chordata; class Lepidosauria; order Squamata; family Anolidae; genus Anolis; species Anolis apletophallus. The sequence goes on along the minus strand of JARBWK010000009.1, from coordinate 141,853,607 downwards.
AAACCTCATTAGTGTACTAGACGTGTTTTAGCCAATCAAGAAATAGCAACCGTTAAGCCGTAATGGAAAATTCCCAAAGCCAGCCCTAAGCAAAACCATTCATGGTGAACTTTTCCATTACGTTTCCAATTACAGGAAGAAAGCACCAAGTTAGTCAGCAGATGGGTCAGAATGTGCTGGAAATGTTTTCCTCGGGATTCCTAAGACCTGAGCAACGCTGCTGTTGTGGCCGCTTTCCTGGTAGAAGGGGCTTCTTTCTTCCATGTGGTTCTGCCTGACTTTGGCCTTCAGGGTTTCCCATGGCCTTTGCCCAACCCTCTAGATCCTGAGATCCCTTGGCCGTCCCTCTGGACTTGGGGCTTCTCTTTGGACTGTTGCTCCCGCAATCTCCTGTCCTCAGAGGGCGGTGGACTCTCCTCCTTCCATGGAGGACTTTGTTGGATGGACATCTCTCAGGGGTGCTTTTGATGTGCGTTGCTGCAGAGCAGAAGCGGATTGGACAAGATGACCCTTGGGGATCCCTCTCCTCTCTTTTTGAATATTAACTGCTTTATCGTGTGTTGAGCTAGGATCGTGGCTAGAGGGGTCTGTGCCTGGTGAGCATACGCGAAACCAGATCGGCCAGAACAGAGAGAAGCTCTCCACGTTGAAGGCAAGCCACAGATTTTTAATACGATTTGGCCCAAAACGATGCAGGTACAAGCATACATTCACAGAAAAGTACAAGACGTTGTATACTGTTCTGGCAGCTATTCGGAATTCCTGTTCCTTCTCCTGATTGGCTAGGATCTGCTCCGGGATTGGTTGGGGCTTCTCTTGACGTCATGGCCTGCAGGGGTTTTCCAGGGCAGGAAGCACAGCAGCCATTGCTTGGTCGGTTCAAAGAACCAATCCATTGCAGATACCCCCTGGGGGGGGGGCACAGTCCACGAGGAAACAATGGTGTAGAGATGCTGATGAGTCTCTGATCAACTCAAGTGTCTGGTTCTGTGTGGGACAAACATGCAGGACCCAAGAGACAACCAAGGACTTGGCTCCTGGCCTGGAAAATTAGTGAAAGTACACCAAGTAACCTCCCTCTTCCGCAGGAGTGACAGGCTCTCGGCCTCAGGAGAAATGGACAAACACCCTGAGTTTATTTTCTTAGTAAAGAGGATCATCTACCTACCTATATACAAATGTACACACATTGGGAAATGGCTGGAGGGATCCTGGGGTTGGTAGGGGGTGAGGCGGTCCCTTGCGTCCTGTGAGTCTATAGTTTTGCAATAAGGCTGGCAGCAGCCTGGCTGCAATTCCTGGCCGGCCGCTCTGCTTGGCCGCCTCCTGCTTTGCCAGTAAGGATTAACCGGCACCTGCAGACAGATGATCCCATTACGGGAAGCGGGCAGGGGGCCAGAGGGGGGCAGGCACAAGCACACGATGCCCTTTCCTCCACTGTTGTCTCGGCTCCTGGGTCAACGAGGACCTCCTGCTGTCCAAGGGCAGGCCCCCTCTGTCCTGGGGCAAGGGACAGAAGGGCCCCGTCTGTTCTTTGTGGACAAACCCTTTCCTAGAAAGCTATCCCAGCAGACGGGTTCCTCCCTGCCCAGGAGGGGAGTCCAGTCACCATTGCAACAATGCACACCGTTCCCTAGCAAAGCCCCCTCCCTCCCTCCCGCTCCAAGGCCAGGGCAGGGCTGCCAAAGGGCCGGGAAGGGGACCCCTTAGTCCCCCTGCTTACAGGCCCCTCCTGCCTTTGGTCCCAAAGAGGTCAGAGCAAGAGCCAGGGATCCCTCAGGGCTTCCTAAAGATAAACCTGCCTTACTGGTTCTCCTGTCCTCAAGGTGGGAGCAGCCGAGGCCGAGCTGAGGCTAGCTCCCACCCCAGCCTATACATTGCCAGTCCCTGGGATTGCAGTCTCCAGTTTGCTTTGGGGTCCGCTGTGGTCTTCACCTCCAACCCACCTTCTGTTTCCACAGCCTTTGCTACCTTGGGTCAGTTGACGGGATCCCCGGGGTCATCCAGTTCAGCCCCCTTCTTCCTGGAAGGAAGACATCATCCAAGCCCTCCCAACAGACACCCCTCCAGTCCAGCCTCTCCCCTGGCTTCCAGAGACTGAGTGGCCCTTCTTCTGGGCTTCTGGACACCATCGGAAAGCCAAGAGCTGCACAGCTGGGCGGACACTTTGCCATAAGGACCAGAGAGGCATGGGATTTCTTCTCAGTGATAGATGCGCATGCATTTGGCACAAAGGCTTGTTTCCGCTGATGGTGGTTCAATGGGGCCCTGTGTTATGGGACAGAAACTGCAGGTTCAGGGTCCCTGTGTGCCTTCGCTCTGAATGTCTGAATCAGACCCAAACAGGGTGAAAGCAAAGGTCACAGGTTGTATTCAATTCAGCCAAAAGTACTTTCAAATCAGACAGAAAAGCAATGGATACCTTTATAGACATTTATAGAGAGAGACGTGGCAGCAGTTCCAATAACAGACTGTTACCTGCCTGGGTGCTGGTTGGTGCAAACTATGAACCGTGCATTGGTGGAAGTGTCCTGTCCACTGAGGATTGGCTTCCTTCTCTGGCAGCAAATATAAAAAACTGCCATTGCTCAGTTTGCAGCTAGTGGTCGTTTTCTGCGTCCACCTCCTTTGGGAGGGGCTTAAGGAAAGGAATGTGGGCAAGGTCTGGGGCCGGTGGGCTTTGGCCTCACAGTGGGTCCAGCTGAGGAAACAATGGGTGCTGAACTTCCTTGATGGAAGAGACCAAGGCAGGGTCCAGCATGACTCGGTAGCCTTCCGGGCAGTTCAGGAATCGATCCATTGTTGGGTGGAAGGGTTCATTGTTGGCCAAGAAGGATTAATGCCAGGTGATTGTGCCAACTGCCTGGAGTAGAGATGCCCTTTTCTCCTCTGTTGCGTTGGCTCTTGGGTTTGAAGGATCGCAGTTTGGCCTCCCCGGGTCACTGCAGGAGCATCCCAGGTGAGCCAGCCGAGTTCTGCGGCTTGGAAAAGGGAAGCTCATAGTTGTCGTGGGGTTAGAGTCAGTAAAGGACACAATACATCACTTCAGGGAGAGAAAAAGTGGAAGGAAATGATGCTTTTTATTGGGGGATTGTTACAGTGAAGCAGAGGGAAGTTAGCAGGCAGAAAGAAAAGGGTTCCTGGTTGAAGCAGTTGCCGGAGCCACAGTCCTGCTGCCATTTTGAGAGTTCATGCTTCCAGGAACTGTGGAACTCCCTGCTGCAGTCAGATCAGCTTGAAGGCAGGGGTCTCTGCATCCGACCTCAGTTCCACTGTTGAGCAGCTCTCCTTACAGCCAGGAAGTCCTTCCTAAAGTCCAGGTGCAACCTCCTTTCTTGGAACCTGAACCCATGGCTCCCTTGAGTCCTCGTCTCCTCCGGGGCAAAGGACGGAGGCCTGCTCCCTCTCCCTTTCGTGTGTTTCGAGGTGGCTCCCCCCGTGTCCCCTCTTCACCTTCCCCTCTGCAGGCTAAACATGCCCAGCAGCTCTTTAAGATGCGCCTCGTTGGGATTATTCATGTTCTCCAGACCTTTGATCATCCCGGTTGCCCTCTTGGGACACCTTCCAGCTTGTCTGCAGGTTTTTTCCATGAGAGCATGACTAAGTGTGATTGGCGCTTAAGGCCCCTGGAGGGGGGGCTGGGCCTGGGAGCGCCTCCTGCGTCACCGGCAGGAATCCCTGGTTCACCCTCTGGACGGGGACAGACAGACAGCCACTCCTGGCAGCGCACAAAGGGAGACACCAGGGAAGCCCCACGCAGCCCTCAGCCTCGAGGAGCAACATGCGTTGGTTGCCAGGGAGGCCGGAGGTGAACGCTTTGGCCAAGCGGTGCTGAGCTGGGGTTTTCCCTTGGCCCTCAGGTCCTTACCTGTGCAACAGGTAAGGAAGGCCCTGCAACAGAGAACTCCGCTGGCGAGAGGAGGAAGGACCTCGTGCTGCTTGCTTTCCCCTCAGCCTTCAAATAACACCTGGCGTCCTGCATGACCTTTGTGAGAGAGTGGGGCCTTGTCCCCTTCAGGACACTCAGGGCCTGGGTTGGCCTTCGGTACGTGCAAATTCCCCCGTGAAAGTCTGGGACACTTTTGACCAGCCCAGAACGTTTGCGTGTGATTCAAAGCTGCGAAGGGGCCTGAGGATGTTAGGAATTGTGGGAGCTGAAGTCCAAAACACCTGGAGGGCCAAAGTTTGCCCAGGTCTGGCCTATATCTACGATACCCACGAAATCTCTTGCAAAAATAGTCTCAAAGGTGCTACCCTCCTTTCCTCCTTTCCTCCTTTGCAAGAACATAACAGGAAGCGCCCCGAGAACTGGCACACAGCCCAAATGGCCCAGGGAGACTGTGCTAAGGCATCGACCAACTGACCGACTGACCAGCTCTCCTGTGACCTTTGACAGCTTCAGGAAAAGGAAAGGACCCTTTGGCTCTTGCAGGGAAATCAGGCCGCAGGGAGTGAGGGAGCAAAACAGAAGAAGAGGCTGTTAGCAACCACAACAACAACAACAACAACAACAACAACAACAACAACAACAACCCAGTGCCCCCCCTCCCCCCCAAGGCATCTTTGTGTCTTCAGCCGCACCTGGAACGGCCCTTTTCCGAGCCCGTCTTGGGTTCTCCGGAGGCGCTTCTCATCCCAGATTCCTCTGAGCTGCAAGAAAGTAATTATCGAAACAGCCAGACTCCCTTGGGCTAATGGGCCTTGTAATTACTTTTGCGGGCGGCTCTTCTCAATCTTTCTGGGTTTTGGGGAGAAAAGCCTTATCCCGTGGAAACCCACCTGGGAATGGCAGCCAGAAAGGCTTTGGACCGGCACCGGATGCTTTGAGGTCAGCGCTGCTTTGGGGTTCTCCCCTGGTGTGGGCTCAAGCAAACTGGTTGAGGCTGGGTTACCGTTGCCGGTGAATGGGCAGCATGGATATACTTGTGTCGCATCCTGCGTAACAAGAGCTTACGGGAGCTTGCCATTAAATCCAGGCAATAAGGAGTAATTTAGAGCATATTAAGCAAGCTGGAAATTCAAAGGCACGCTAGAGAAAGGCATCGGGCTGCAAAGGCTTTACGACAGCACCATCTTTTGACTCGGCAGCAGAATGGAAGCAATGCTGTTGTTCGACACGGCACTCTACCCTTGGGATTTGTGGTACATCAAGTACGACCACATGTAACCAGGTGAAACCGTCCATCTTTGCCACTATCCAACGGGTCCCGAAGACTCCCTAACCCAGTGTTTTTCAACCTTTTTTGAGCCGCACTTTCTACATTTACCAAATCCTGGGCACACCACCAACCGAAATGACACAAAACGACACTCTAACACAGAGCCATATGTCTTTAAATGTATTTTATACACTCAGTGTGAAACCTGGGCCTGTTTCGATGAACACAACATAGATATCCTGGCAGGAATGGCAGAAAGACACACACAAAGGTCTTGCTCAACAGCTGGGAGTTATAGTTCACCCGCAATCAAAGAGCATTCTGAACTCCACCAATGATGGAATGGAATCAAACTTCCCACACAGAACTCCCATAACCAAGAGAAAATACTATAAGAGTTTGGTGGGCATTGACCTTGAGTTTTGGAGTTGTAGTTCACCTATATCCAGAGAGCACTGTGGACTGAAACAATGTTGGATCAGGACCAAACTTGGCATGATTACTCAATATGCCCAAATGTGAACACAGATGGAATTTGGGGAAAATAGACCTTGACATTTGGGAGGAAGGCTGAGGAAGGCTGGCGAGGGAGTCCCTCACGGAATACCGCCTGCCTTTCCTCCGAGGACCCTCCTGCCAGGCCCCAACCCTTTCCCCCGTGAAGGAAGGCCCCTTCTGCCCCAAGGGGCTTTGGGGGGACCGGGTTGAGGGGAAGGTCGCCCCGGGGCCTCACCTGGCACGCAGCAAGGCCGAGCTGAGCCGCCTCCGGAAGCAGCTGGCTCCTTCACTTCCTTCACCACTGCAGAAGGAAGGTGAATGCGTCTGCCACCCCTGGGACCTAGTGCGCATGCGCCCAGACAAGTGCACTTCCACTTCCGCCTCCGATCCCTGCCCTCCCTCGATTGGAGGCTGGCTGGCTGGCTGGGGAAACGGCCAAAGGAGGCGGCGCCCTGGCCCCTTCTTCCTCGCCGCCACCCAGCCCTTCCTCCTCCTCCTCCTCCCCCGAGCAGCAGCAGTAGGAGTTCGGCAGGAGGGGGAAGAAAGGGGGGAAGAGAGGTTTTCCTGTGGCACACCAGGCGCTTGCTCGCGGCACACTAGTGTGCCACGGAACAGTGGTTGGGAAACACTGCCCTAACCTAACGGACCTTCAGCAGCAGACCCCAAAACTCCATCGCTATAACATACACATACCGTATATACTCAAGTATAAGCCTGCCCAAATATAAACTGAGACACCTAATTTTACCACAAAGAACTGGGAAAATGTATTGACTCGAGTATAAGCCAAGGGTGGGAAATGCAGCCGCTACTGGTACATTTCAAAATAAAAAGAGATACCGATACAGTTCTACGAATTGAGGCATCAGGGGATCAAATGTTTTTTTTAATATTGGCATAAAACTGTAATTTAAGATAAGACTGCCCAACTCTGATCAAACCCTTATTCTCACCTTCTTCAGGGTAAATGTGCTTACATATACTTCCAATAATGATAGAGTAAAATAATAAATGTAATAATAATAATAATAATAATAATCTTTATACCCCGCCCCCATCCATCTCCCCAAGGGGACTCGGGGCGGCTTTCATGAGGCCATGCCCATGAGTACACTAACACAAAATAACACAAGATACCACAAGAACACCAAGAAAAAAATACATAAAATACAAACCAATATAAATAAGCAGCGCAGCACTATACAATCTGTGGTGTTTCAGCCTGGTGTTCATGTGCATGATGGGGATGATGGGACTGTCATTGAGAATGCTGATGTGCAAAGGGAACCTTTGATTTGATTTGACAGTTTGATTCCCAGAGCCCTGTTAGGTGACTAAGGCGTCACCACGGTGGCCAGGTCCGACTTCACCAATGACAGAGTAAAGTAATAAATAAGCTTGACTCGAGTATAGCCGAGGGGAGCTTTTTCAGCCTAAAAAAGGGGCTGAAAAACTAGGCTTATACTTGAGTATATACTCTGTGTGTGTGTGTGTGTGTGTGTGTGTGTGTGTGTGTGTGTGTAAGGACTCTCTATATTTCACTTTCAATTGTGGCCGGGTAGCTTTCTTATTCCACCCTTATCACAGTAATCGAAAGGTCAGTGGGAAAGCTGACCTTTCAATTACTGTGTCAGGGCAGGGTATCCCTCTAACCCAAACTCCCACTGACACTATCTGTTAACTTTCGCTGCCACCATTCACTATACTTGGCTACCCACTAGGAAGAAGTTGTTTTCGAGGCTTGTGTGTGAAATAACTACGCGGGGAGATATCCTTGTCAAAGAACTGCAAAGTTTATTCAAACAATGTTTGTTTGTTTATTTATTTATTTATTATTCGTTCTTATATACCGCTCCTTCCGACGGGCTCGGTGCGGTTTACACAAAAACATATAGCATAATCACAATTTAATACAGCAACAATAAAACTAGAAATCTAAAAACATACTACATCTAACCAGGCATCTACATAACAATGTTCTAAGCGTGGAGGTTCCAGAGTTCAAAGCTTGCGTGGTTACAGTATCTTCTCAGAGGCACGTATCTTAAGGTTACGATACACTAACTATGGAGATGCAACTTGATACTATATAGCTGTACTCCCAGAACCGATAGCTCAGCAGTCTTTACACTAACTGCTTGTCCTTTAAACCCAACTGCTTTCCTAGCAGTTAAAACACAGCTTTTCTTCTACCCTCTCATAGAGTAGAGTCAGAGTCTTTTTAAAAACCGGCTGACAGCTGGCTAAAACAGACTCTCTCTAACTCTCCACACACCGTCTCTCCTTCGACTTTTACTGCCAACTGCTAAAGTTTGAATTCCAAGATTCTAAGGCCAGTTGCAGGCTCCGCCTCCTGCTTCCACGGTTACGGAAAGCCCTTGGAGGTTCTGCACGCTAATATCTCTGTTAACCCTTTAGGGTTTGCTAAGTTTTTACCCCTTCAACATATATACATATATATATATAAATATCAACCATATTTAAAACCTGTAATAAAGAAATATGACTTCACCACAGTCAGGGCCTGTGGTGAAGTCAGGATTTTGCCAGGATTTTGATTCGGGGGGCTGAGTTTGGTTCGGGGGGCTGAGACTGGGTGGAAGAGGGTCTACCCTAGCAAATCTTTTGTATTGTTATCCCAATAACCCCATTAATGTGGGATATAATGAGCATGGTGATCAGATCATGATATGAATAGACATAACAGTTTAAATAATGTACCAGTCAGGCCTTTTCGTGGACCACCCTGAGAATTTGGGGGGGCTGAAGCCCCTTAGCCCCGGCTACATGCCTGACCACAGTGTGTGTGTGTGTGTCCTTCGAGCCTGTGCAAAGGATTTTTCTGGTGGAGTGCAGCGTGCACAGAGCCGGCCTCACCCTTTAAACCAAAGGTTCATCTGCCGGGGCCTGGCAAGCTGAAACGGTGGCAGCGAGGCCCTCAGGTCGTAGGTTTGGTTTGAGTTTCCTTCTCTAGATGGTTGACCTTACAGGGTTAGGCGACCACCATTAGAGTTTTCCTTCTCTTAGGATGGTTGCCAGAAGGCTAGAGAGCCCATCCTGCCCATTGATGCTCTTTGTCAGACCCTTCGGTTGTGACCTGTCCGGCATGGGAGGCCCTACCAGTGGCTATTATGCTACCGCCAGCAAAGCTCACAACTTCGGGTACGCAAGCCTTTCCCACGCAACAAGGGGGCACCAACAGAGAGGTGTATGTGTATATATGTGTGTGTGTATTATTATTATTATTACGAAGGGCAAGCAGAAGGAGAGCCTGCCCGGAGGCCACGAGACTTTCCTCAGGACGATGCTGGCCAATCTGCAGAGTGACCAAGCACCAGATTTACGACCGATCTCTAGAACATCCCATAAAAAACCTGTGAATCAACAGCAAGTAATGAACCGGAAAGGCACTTTCTGTGCTTCCCGGCTTCTGGTGACTCTTCCCTGAGTGGGGCCTTTGGCTGGAATGCGGCTCAAGGCCCAGATCCAGCCATGCACACACTCACAGCAGCGGGGAGTTAGTTGCCTGCCTCACCCCCTTTGATGCTGCTTTCACAAGTACAGCTGAAACAGACCCAATGCACTGAGCTCATGAGCAGCCGGTGCAAAGAAAGGTTGGTCGGTTCTGCCTCTGGGAGTTATAGTTTTCCAAGGACAACAGCCTTTCTCTGGGTGCATCTACACTGTAGGAATATTATATTTTGATACCTCTTGGGCTGCCTTGGCTCACTGCTATGGAATCCTGGGAGTTGTAGTTTTTCAAGATCATTAATTTTCTCTGCCAAAGAGAGCTGGGGTCTCACCAAACTACAACTCCCATCACTCCATAGCATTGAGCCATGGCAGTTAAAGGGGCACCAAATGCATTCATTCTACAGTATAATGGAGATGCAAGGACTTCTGAAACTAGAACTCCCAGGATTCCGTGTCACATTGAGCCATGGCAAAGTGGCATCAAACTGCATTAACTCTAAGCACCTTCGCAGAGGCAGACGAGGAGCTCGGCCTGTCCTTGAACATCGAGAAAGCCAAAGGGCTCTTCCAGCAGAAGGCACCAGCCAGTCCCTCTGCAATGCCAGAGTTACAGCTGCATGGCGTGACGTTAGCACATGGTGTGACGTGGGCCATTTCCGCTCCCTGGGCAGCCGCCTCTGCACAAAAGTCAACATTGACACTGAAATACAACACCGCCTGAGCTCTGCGAGTGCAGCATTCTTCCGAATGAAGCCGAGAGTGTTTGGGGACCGGGACATCCATGGGAGACCAAGGGGCTTGTCTACAAAGCCATGGTCCTCCCAACCCTGCTCTACGCCCGCGAGACGTGGTCTGTCGTACGCAACTCCTGGAATGATTCCACGAGGACTTCCCCCCAAAAACCCTGCAAATCTCTTGGGAAGAAGGCAGGCGGGGAAAGGTCAGTGTGCGAGAAGAAGTGAAGACCACCAGCATTGAAGTGATGCTCCTGCGACATCATCCCCGCTGGACTGGCCACGTTGTCTGAATGTCCAATCCCAAAGCAGTTGCTCAGGATTATTATTATTTATTTCAGCTTGGTAGACCGCTCACTCCGAAGCTCAGAGCGGTTTACAACAATAAAATACCAATAAAAACACATAACAACATTAAAACAGCATTAAAACCAATTCCACCCCCACCCCACCCCACCCCCCAATAAACTGTAACAGGACAGTAGTGATGTAGAGGCAGTGACACGGCGGGTGGCAGGTTATGGCGGGCACCGGTCAGAGCCGAATGCCTGCCTACACAGCCAGGTCTTAACAGCCTACGAAATGTCACCAAGTCCCGCAGGGCTCGCGTCTCTCCAGGCAACGAGTTCCATAGCGTTGGCACGGCCACTGCGAATGCCCTCTGCCGCGTACTGGCTAGCTTGTAGGTCTTTATGGCAGGCACTTCCAACATGTTGAGCCCCTCTGAGCGCAGTGATCTTCTGGGCATGTATGGGGATTGTGGCGCAGCTGGCTGGGAGTCAGCTGCATTAAGATCACTACTGACCGAAAGGTCATGAGTTCGAAGCCAGCCCGGGTCGGAGTGAGAAATACCGTAAACAAACAAATAAATAAAGATTCATGATTAAAACTTTTCCACTAGGAGAGGTCTTCAGGTGGATTCTCCCAGTCAGGAAGCAGTCAGGCTTTGCAGCTGCAAGGCCATTCAATGCTAACCAAGGTAGTCAATGGCAACATTCACACTTACCCCAAGAGTTCTTTCCCATACCCTGGACATCATTCCACACACACACGCACACACACATATATCCCACTTACCTAGTTTCCAACAGTTTTCACAAAACCCCTGAGGATGCCTGCTACAGATGCAGGCGAACCGTCAGGAGAGAATGCTTCGTTCTGGAATATGGCCAGGCAGGCCGGAAAACTCCCCCCAACCCAATGCCAAGGTCTTCTTCCACGAGAGCAGGCATCTTGGGCCCCTCTCAACAGGTGCCGCCCTCCTGCCTTCCTTCCTGGGAAGAAGGGGCTGGGCTTGGTGGCCCCTGGGGACCCCTTCCAGCTCTGCCTGACCCCCGCCCCCCGCCCCCCGCCCCCCGTGGGTCCTCTTTTTTGGATGGGGGTCTCAGTGCTGGCAGTCCCTTAGGAAGGAAGGAAGGAAGGAAGGAAGGAAGGAAGAAAAGAAAGAAAGAAAGAAAGAAAGAAAGAAAGAAAGAAAGAAAGAAAGAAAGAAAGAAAGAAAGAAAGGAGTTTCCCCTGGAGATTTCAAAAGAGGGGAAGAAGACCCTTCCCGGAATCCAGCCAGGGGCCAACTTGGGCCCTCCCTGCCCCCCCTGGTAGGTGTTTTGGGCTTCAGCTCCTACTAGCTGCTAGGAATTCTGGGAGTTGGCCCAGGCCTGGTTTGGGGTCTCTGGCCCCTCCGTGTCTCCAAAAGGGGCGGCGAAGGAAGGCCACACCCCCTCCAGGACCTCCATCCGTGGCTGAGGCCGGGGGAGAGGGGGGGCTCCCCGCTTCCTGGGCACACAGCAGAACACCGGAAGGCGGGGACAGGGTGCGCTCTGGCCCACGAGGCGCGTGCAGGCAGGGGCCGCCACCTGAAGGAAGGGGGCCACCAAGGGGAGTCCACGGCACGATGCGGGTGCGGAGGAGAGCGAGCCACAGGCCCCGGCAGCCACGCCACCTGAGCCCCGCCACGTGCGCCGGGGGGGCTTCTCGCAGCCACGCCAGAGGCGCCCCGAGGGGCCAGCCACTGCTCAAGGGGCCTTTCGTGGAATGCCCAGCTTGCACACTCTGCCTGTGGGCCCTTTTCAGACGAGGCAACTCTTTGGTTCGCTCCTGGCACGAGACATCAGTACACAAATAAGTAAATCGCCCCCCCATTGGCGTTCGGCCCTTAGCTCAATCCCATTGTGCGCCAGATCGCCTATGGTTCCCAGATGTTCATCATGCCCCTCCAGCCTTCGTTGAGGGCCATTGCCTCATCATGTTTCAACTGTTTCAATGTTTTAATGTTTAATGTGTTTTAACTGCCTAACTTGTTTCATCATATTCACTGTGTCTATGCTTCCTTGTAAACCGCTCTGCGCTCCGGAGTGAGCGGTACACTAAGTCGAAGGTAATAAATAAATACATAAATAAATAAATAAATAAACAAACAAACCTCCTTCAAGGAGTTCCCGGCAGGCGCCCCCCTCCCTCCCCCCTTTCTCCCCGGAAGGAGCCCCAGCAGACGCGCGTTCAGCCCGACAACGTGAGAACAGATCCCTAGCATGGGATTGGGGGGGGGGGGCGCTTTTCGGGATCTGGGGCAGCAGAACTTAAAGGGAAAGTTGCTGGAAAGTCGCGGGGCAGCGCCCCCCAGGAAAGAGAAGGAAGGAAGGAAGGAAGGAAGGAAGGAAGGAAGGAAGGAAGGAAGGAAGGAAGGAAGGAAGGAAGGAAGGAAGGAAGGAAGGAAGGAAGGAAGGAAGGAAGTTAAGCAGATCGATAAGATAGGTAGACAGACAGACAGACGGATAGATCGATAAAATAGACAGAAGGATAGATTAGATGGATGGATGGAGAGAGCGAGAGCGAGCAAGGCCTGGGCCAACTTGGGTAGGCACTAGGCAGGTAGGTAGGTGGGTGGGAGGGTAGGTAGGTAGAAGCGGAAGGCAAGTGGCGGCGGAGGGCCTGAGGAAGTGGCGGGTGATGGCGGGGCTGCTGCTCCTGAGGGGAATCCGGGAGTCTCCCTGGACCCACGACCACCCCCTCCTTCCTCCTTGGCGGCTCTTGGGGGGGGGGGCCCACGCAGCCCCCCGGCAGGGCCAGGCCAGGCCAGGCGGCGCTCTCTGGATGGAAGCGCGGAGCGAATACAACGTGACCTCCTCCTGCTTTCAAGACCCGGTTCTGGTTCTGGTTCTGGCATGGTCAGGGGGCAGGGGGCGGGGGGGGGGGGCTGGGCGGCAGAGGAAGAACCCCCACCCCTTGTGGGAAGCCCGTCTTGGAGGTGGGGGCCAAGGGGGGAGGGAGGGGGCTGGCGCAGAGAGCGTGCGGTCGCCCGCCCCTCGGAAGAAGGGGCTCCTCTTTTGGGGCCGAAGGCCGAACCCCAAAATCCCGGGAGAGGGGGCATGTGGGGGCGGGGGAGGGCGCGGGGGGCGTCCCGGGGGGGGCGGGGCCCGGGGGCGCCCCCAATTCGTTCTCGGCGAAATGCGCCCCCCCAGGAGCCGCCTTGGCTGGTGCCTTCCCTTCTCCCGTGGATGTCCGTGGGCACGACCACACGGCACGCGTGCACACGGGACTTCCGGGGGCCCGCCAGTCTCTCGGGCAGGGAGGGGGTCGGGCTGGGGGGCCCCGCGGGGTCTCTTCCCACGCCAAGGTCCTGCCACAAACGGAGGAAACACTTCCTCGTGTTGTTGTCGTCGTCGCATGGGTGGATTCCCCGCTTGATCTCCCCGAAGGGACTCAAAGGGGCTAGACATATCATCACCACCACCACCACCACCATTTCAAACACACGGATCTACGCACAGAACGTGAGAACAGGATGAAACAGAAACGGTGTTTTGAAAATCCCAGGGAAAACCCGGTTCCAAGCGAAGAAGCGCCGCCCCCCCGCCGCCCCCCCCCCGGGACCCCGAAAACCTTCGCCATCCCAATGTCCGAATGTCCGAATGCAAAAGTTTCCGCCTGGCGCCTGCTGTTCACGTGTCTTCCAGCAGAGGCCGGGTGGCCATCTTCCCAGAAGGCTTGCACGGGATCTCCCTCGCCCGCCCGCCTGCCTGCCTGCTTCGAAAGCACAGGGGGGCAGCCAAGAAGAAGAAGGACATCGCAACCACAACCACAACCACAACCACCACAACAAGGGACACGTCCAACAACTCTGGGTCTTCCGGACCCGGGCCGCCCGTCTTCTGGAGCTCAAGACTCCCGACCTCACGGTGATCGCGTTCCAATACTAAGCCTGGACCCTCGGTGTGGCCACCCCAGGCCAGAGCAGGGCTGGGGCGTCGTCATCACAACAATAACAACAACAACAACAATAATAACACACCTTATTTCTACCCCTGCGAAGGCTGAGAGAAGGATGCTGGGGAAAGGGAAGGGGGAGGGAAGAGGGGCCGGCCAAGGGCGCAAGGTGGGCGGGGGGTCTCCTCGAAGAAGTGACCGGCTTGGCCCCGAAGGAGACCCTGGGGTGGGGTGGCCACGGCCGGAGGGAGCAGCTCTGGCCCGGGCTGGTCCGGGAGGGGGGCGCCCAGAAGAGCCCGAAGCGAGGGAACGGACACACAACCACCACAAACTGGAAACGCTGGCACGAGGCAAGGACTGAAAGGGGGAAGGGCCAAGAGTCCGGCAAAGGCCAGTCCAGGGGTCCCAGTGGGGTGGGGGGGGGCACACCGGGTGCAGCGCCTCCAGGCCTCGGCCTGCCCTTCAGCACCACCGGCGCTGACCAGGCACCCCCCCCCCCCGGCCTGCCAGCTGCAAAAGGACACCCCACTCGCAGGATTCGCAAATACACCAAACAGTCCTAGGCACTTGGGAAAGGCCCCACGCGTGATGAAGAGACACGAGTGAGCTTGTCTGCTGTGGACTCATCTGGTTGTGTTGCTAATAATAATAATAATAATATAGGATTCTCCGACAAGCATTGTTGTTGATATGTTGTGAAGTGGTGCTTGCCTGCCTGCCTTTCTGCCGGGAGGGTTTGGATGTCCTTCGGGGTCCCCTCCCGGGGTCCTAGGGTCCCTTCTTTCCTGGGAGGGGCCGCCTGCGTGCTCGCTCCCTTCCCCCCCCCCTTCCCCGTGTGTTTGGGGTTGTCTTGAGGCGGAGGAGAGGGATTGTGCAACTCTTCTCTCTTTCCTTCTTCCCTTCCTTCCTTCCTTCCTTCCTCCCTCGCTCTTATAAAAAGGGTCCCGGCTGCGAGGCGGCTCCACAGAAGAGAGAGGGAAGGAAGGAAGGAGGAGGGAGGGAGGGAAGAAGAAGAGCCCGGGAGGGCAGCCGAGGTGAGTCACGGCCCAGCCCCACCCCCCATTTGGAAAGGGGAGGGGGCGGGGGATGAGGTGATCCCGGCCCAAAGCCAGGCCAGGAAGAAGGGAAGGAAGAAAGAAAGAAGAGGCATCCCAAGGAAGAGCGGCAAGAGGAAGAGGAAGAAGAGGAGGAGGAGGAGGGCGCCCCTGAGCGCATGCAGAGAGCCCCCCCTGGCCAGGTGAGGAGGGTCGTGCGGGGAGAAGGCAGGGGGAGGGGGGAGAAGAGGACTCTCTGGGCCTGGCTGGCCTGCTGGGAGTTGAGGTCCGAAACAAACACCAAGTTGGCCCATGCCCACCGCCCCAGTGGCCCCTTGACCTCTGCTCCGGCCAGGCCCCTTCCTCTCCCTGGAAGGTTAAGGCCACTCACCCTGGGCCCAGTTCTGGGCAAAGCCACTCCGGGAGGGAGGGGGGCAGGCTTTCGAGGCCGGAGCCACTGGGCTGCTGCTTGTGAGGTGTTTGGGCTGCCTGGCCACCCCCCGGCCCCAGCCCCTCCTGATGTTCCACCTGCACCTGTGGCAAGCGCCCTCCTCCCAGGTCTGTCCAGAGGTCTCTTGGAATGGAATACAGACACCTGTGGAATAATAATGGTGTCCAGGGTGGGGAAGAAAGAACCCTGGGTGGGAGGCAGCGAGGTGCCTGCCTTGTATGGCCACGTCCCAGAAGCATGCTCTCCTGACGTTTCGTCCACCTCTAGGGCAGGCAGGCAGGCAGGCAGGCAGGCATCCTCAGAGGTTGTGAGGTTTATGTACCTGTGGAGTAATGTCCACGGTGGGTCACACTGTCTGAGGAAAGTGTGGATGTTGCCATTGGCCAGCTGGATTAGCATTGAATGGCCTTGCAGCTTCAAGACGTGGAAGGAAGGAAGGAAGGCAGAGAGAGAGGGAGATATATATATATATATATATATATATATATATATATATATATATATATATATATATATATGCAGATAGATGGACAGATAGCTAGCTAGTTACCTTAATTGATTGATTGATTGGTTGGTTGATTGATAGGCAGATAGATGGATAGATAGATGATAGAGATAGATGGATGGATGGATGGAGATATAGATACACTGAGATACAGATAGATGGATGGATAGATAGATGATAGAGATAGATGGATGGAGATCTAGATACACACAGACACAGATAGATAGATAGATAGATAGATAGATAGATAGATAGATAGATAGACAGACAGACAGACCCCACTAGCCTCAAGGATGCCTGCCATAGATATGGGTGAAACATCAGAAGAGAATGCTTCTGAAACATGGCTCTACAGCCCAGAAAACTCACAGCAACCCACAGCAACCCGGCCCACGCAAGCCTTCGACAACACATAGAACCCTGTATGTTCAAAGCAAGTGTGAATGTTGCAATTAACCAGCTTGATGAGCATCGAGTAGTAGCCTTTCAGCAGTACAGTTCTGGCTGTTGTTGCCTGGAGGCACCCTCTGTTTGGGAAGTGTCAACTGGCACCTGGTTGTTTACTGCCTGGGCCCCCCTGTGTTTAAGTCTGGTTCTTTATCTAATGCCTTGAAGCCAGTGTTTTGTTAATATTGGGAGCCAGATTGCGCTCATTTCCATGGTTTACTCCTCTCTGTTGAAATTGCCCACATGCTTCCTGTAGATGCCAATGGCTTCTTCTCTGGCCTGGTGGTGGTGAGAGAGGTCCAGCATTTCTGTGTTCTCCAATGATATGCTGCGTCCAGGTTGGTCCATCGGGTGCACAGATATGGCTGACTTCTCTGGTTGAAGTCGCCTGCCGTGCCTTTTGTGTTCCTCGATGCGTGTTTGGGGGTCCCCATGTAGACTCCCACATGTCCCCGGCTGCACGGCACATCAAACAAAATATGACATAACCCATAAAATAAAGAATATACAGTAACACAATAAAATCAGGCACAGAGGGCGGGCCAAACGCATGAGGCCAAAGGTTAAAAGGTTATAGGTTGTGTTACTTCATCAGTGGTTCCCTTGATGTGTGGCAAGAGCACTTTTGCAGGCCAAAGGTCAGGAGGAAATGCTACTGGAGCATGGCCATAGAGCCTGAAAATAGTCCCAGCAGCAACCCAGTTCAAGGAGGAGATGGACAAGAGGGAAGGGGTCCCAGAGGTCAAAGGGACAAAGGTCTGGACACCAGGAATCCCACTGTTTCAACCTCAAAGGAAGCCCCCTCGGAACCTATAAGGTCGTGATAGGTCAAGGTCAAGGTTTTCTCCTGACATCGAGTCCAGTTGTGTCCAACTCTGGCGGGCGGTGCTCATCTCTACCTCTAAGCTGAAGAGCCGGCATTGTCCATAGACATCTCCAAGGCCATGTGGCCACTGGCAGGACTGCATGGAGTGCCGTTCCCTTCCTGTAGAAGCCGTACCTATTGACCTACCGACATTTGCATGTTAGGGTCGTGATAGGCATGTCATAAGTTGGGGCCGGCATAGGAGAGCCAGTGTGCAGGAGGCTAGGGTTGGGATGCCTGCTACGCTAGAGGCACTCACCTGGTGGTGGTCTTGGGTGACCTGCACTCTCTCAGCCTCAGAGGGAGGCGATGGTGGCAAGGCCCGAATGGCTACTACAGCCTTGGCACCAGCCAGGGCTTTCCATGAGTGGGGGGTCCCTGCAACCGGGGAGGCGCTGGGAGAGGTCACTGTAGGGGCCAGGCCAGGTGGGGGGAACACCTCAGGTGAGTCACCCTGGCCCCAGGCCACCCAGGGCATTCCCACGCAGGGTTTCCTCCTCTGTTTGCGGCTGGCAGCTCTTGCGCAACCTGCGGCTGGCTTGCTGGGGAGGCAGGGCAGGATCCGACAGGACCCAGGTTGCCAAGAAGGGAAGGTTGGCTCCACATGAAGGAAGGAAGGAGAGCTCCCTCGTGGCAAGAGAGAGGCGGCCCTGGCTGGGACCGCGATGGGGATTCCCTTATTTTAATATTCCCAGGAAAGAGACACCCAGGGAAGCCGCACCAAGCACCCAGGGGGTGGCCGGCCCCACCAGGTGGGGCTCCCAAAGGCCATCCATCCAGTCCAGGCAGGAAGGCACCACCCAAGCCCTTCCCACAGACGGCCATCCAGCCTCTGCTTAGTAATAATTGCGATAAGAATACAATTTTCGAGTGGGAAGGGGCCCCAAAGGCCATTCAGCCCACCCACTTCGTACAGGCAGGAAGGCACCATCCAAACCCTTCCGACAGACTCTGCTGAGAAACCTCCAGAGAAGAAGAGACTCCCCAGAACTCCTTGGCGTGACTTTTCAAACATGTCAACACAGCTCTCTGGTTCCCTTCTCTCTTTTCCAAGCCCAACACCCCCAGCTCCTTATGCAACTCATAGAAGGGATCCATAGCTTCCAGGCCTTGGGCTGCTTTGGTGTCCCTCCTCCGGACGCCTTCCTTCCTTCCTTCCTTCCTTCCTTCCTTCCTTCCTTCCTTCCTTCGTGTCCATCTTCTCCTTCATGAATTAGGATCCTAGAATCATAGAGGTGGTGGAAGGGGCCACACGGGCCACCTAGTCCACCCACCTTCTGCCATGCAGGAGAAGCACAGTCAAAGCCTCCTCGACAGATGGCCACCCAGTCTCTGTTTCAAAGCTTCTGAGGAAGGAGCTTCCACCAGACTCCGAGGCAGAGAGTTCCACTGATGAACAGTTCTCCTTCTGGTCAGGAAGTTCTTCCTAATGTCCAGGTGACATCTTCTTTCCTGTCCTCTGAAGCTATGACCCTCTTCCTTCTGGCACCCTTTACACATGGCTAGTCTCAACCTCTCCACCTTCTGCTCTGCAGCTAAACGTGCCCAGTTCTTTATAGTTTGGCCCAGGACTGGACACAGGGTTGTTATTATTATTATTATTATTATTCCAGATGAGGAAGCCAAAGCAGACAAGAGTGGGGCCAGGGCTTCCTTGGGTCTTGGGCTCCTCTTCATGCGCCCTAGGGTTGCATGGGCTTCCTAAGCTGCCACATCACGCTCTTGGCCCATGAAGCGGCTCAACGGGCAGCCTCCCATGTGGGCTACTGTTGGCCAGCCGTTGAGAGCAGGAGAACCTTGCCTGCCCTCAGGACTCTGCCTATGCTCAGGAGCTGGACGGACAGGTGTGCCTGGCATACTGGAAGGACTGGATAGCCGAGGCGGGCAGGGAATCCTCCCAAGTCCCTGGCTCTGTTGTTTTGCAAGCCGGGGTTGGCTCCAAGGAGCCAGTGGGGTGCAGCCAGTGGGTTGAGGGCTGGATCCAGAGGCTGGGGAAACACCACGAGGAGGAGGAAAAGCAGCAGCAGCGTTCTCTGGAGAGACTGCCGGAGAGGAGAGGGCCGAGTGGCACCGAGAAGACTGGACACAAGGTAATCGTTTTCAGAGAAATCCTGGACAAACTTCAAGAAAGTTTAGGACTTGTTTACGACTCGTTCACAACAAAAGACGGGGCCACATCTGTAGAATGTATGGATGGGGCGGATGTTAATAAGAGTCCAAGGGTGGTTATTATATAGCACCATCTAAAGCAGGCATGGGCCAACTTCAGCCTTCTCTCCATGAGTTTTGGACTCCAACTCCCACCATTCCTAACAGCCTCAGTCAGGCCCCTTCCTTTTCCCCTCAGGCGCTAAAGCCTCCTGCCCAGCGCTGCTTCTTCTTGGGCACCTGAAGGGGAAAGGCCCTCCAAAAGGGCATGGGCAAACTTGGGCCCTCCCTCTGGGTGCTTTGGACTTCAACTTCCACAATTCCCAGCAGCTTCGGGCCCCTTCCTTTTAACACTGTTTTGACAGTAGAACCCGGAAGTGGTGAAAAAAAATTGCTTTCCACAGAGAATATGAAGGTGAAATTCAAGGTGCTCCTTGGTGGCAGGGCTCTGGTGTTGGGGGGGCGATCTTGTTTCCCCCCAGCGGGCAGGGAGATGGGCCTCAATCTCCCACAGCCTGGAATGGTGTTTTCAGGCCTTTTCCGGCTGGACCTCCTCTTCCAAACGTTGGGAGGTTGATGACACACGGCAGGGCCATCTGTTTCCGCCAGCCAGGTGCCATCCTGCGATGGGTGGATTCAGGAACACCCGCTTGGAAAGTTTAGAGATAGCCACTAGGGAAATCAAAGAGACATTGCACTGAGGCCTTCTCATACTAACACTGAGGCCTTCCTCACGCCGAAGCCTTATCCCTCTGAGGGCTCTCTCAGATCGACACCTCTTTCACACTGAGGTGAACTCACATTGAGGTGAACTCCATCTCCTCAAGATGCTCCTCAGAGGGATTCGTGATCTCCAAACCTTTGGCCGCCCTTCCGTCCTGCCCATATTCTCCTTCTTGAATTGCTTTTGCCCAAAACCGGACGCAGCTCCAGGTGAGAAAGCCTGGCCAAAGCAGAAGAGAGTGGGACTAGGACTTCCTCTGGTCGAGTCTGTAGTCTCCTCTTGGTGCTCTCCAGAATTGCATTCCTCACCCCACCCCCACCCCAAATGCCCACTGACCACCCTCCCAATTGGCCTCCAAGGGCCCGGGGCTTTTGGACAACCATTGGTCACGTAGCGTTTTGGAAAATGGCTTTCAGAGCCTTTTAGGAAACCCAGGAATCTTTTGGAAAGGCATGGCCTGGTTAGAGATCGCAACCTTTTGTAAAGTCTGATTTCCCAGAGAAGAGTAAAAAACTCCCTGGAGGCAGCCTGCTCCTTAGTGGCAAATAAATAGCCGCTCGTATTCATGCAAGGCCATCCCGCTTCTCAGCTGTTAGACTGAAATACCTAGGTATCTCTTTGGTCCAATGGCCGGCAGCTAGATTACTAACTGGAGCGTCCTACAGGGAGCGGTCAACCCCCCCATTTAAGGAGCTCCATTGGCTGCCGTTCATCTTCCGGTCCCAATTCAAGGTGCAGGTTCTTACCTTCACAGCCCTGAACGGTTTGGGACCCGCCGACCTTCGTGACCGCATTTCTGTCTACGTACCCACGCGATCCCTTCGATCATCATGTTCCTACCGACTTCTAAACCGTCGTGTCCTGCTTTTGATGCAAACACTGACTGAAAAATGGAGCCCGAGTCTGAACAATCCCAGATCTGATCACCTGGTCTGTAGCCCCTCCCACAACATAGAGTTAAGGAAAGCTGCATACCAATACACACATGTATAATACAGTAGGCCATCTGAATTGTATGCATAACAACTTGTGGACGCTTGAAGAAGGTTGCTATTTTTTCAACAGAGGCGACCATGCGCTACCCCAGTGTCTCCTTGTGTGGGTTCCTATGGGCCTCGCTGCCCCTTCTCTACAGCCGCCCGGTGAAGATCGACAAGGTCATTGCCGACACCAAAAGCCTCACCAAGACTATCGTGGCCCGGATTCAGGAGCACCAGGTGAGTGCCCCCTCCCTCCCTCCCTCCCTCAACATGGCCGCTTGCCCACCTCTTGCGTCAAGGGTCCAGTCCTGGGTGCTCCTTCTGGGGTATTCGCTCCCACAAGGACCCTGAAGACTGGGGTCCGTTTAGATTAGCCAGGTGTCCCTGGGCGGCCTCTTGCCCTGCCTGGTGCTGCATTTCCCCTCCTGCCTCTTCCCCAAGGGAGCACTCTTCACCTGTTAGGAAGAAGGTGTTGTCAAGGGCTTTCACAGCCACAATCACGGGGGTGTGGTGTGGTTTCTGGGCTGTGTGGTCAATGTACCAACAACAACAACAACAACAACAACACTTTATTCATATTCTGCCCTTCTCCCTGAGGGGACTCAGAGTGGATTAAACAGACACATTAATTGCCTGGATTACAATGACGTACAATGACACACGAATACACAGACAAAGGCAAAGACTTCTCCTTCCATTTCCGGCATCTGGAGGCAGTGCTCATCTCCATGCCCAAGTTGAGGATGTGGACCGTAACCTCCTGGTCGTATTGCTGGCATGGCTGCATGGGCACCTTTATTACCTTCCTGCCGAAGTGGTACCTATTGATCTACTCACATTTGTATGTTTTTGAACTGCTAGGTTGGCAGGAGCTAGGGCTAACAGTGGGAGCTCACCCTTTCACAGGATTTGAACTGCCAACCTTGAGGTCAGCAGTCCTTGTGTTCTATTATTACTATTATTATTATTATCTTGGTTTATACCCGGCTTTCTTTCTTTCTCCCCGTGGGGACCCCGAGGTGGCCTACATCTACCCACACTACACAGTTGAAAAAGAGCAATACACAGGTTCAGAAAACAGTTAAATCATAACAGTGTGGTAAGAACAGGGTTAAAGTGCAGCCAAGGCATGGAAATGGCCTTTCAGACGCACGCCTCGCTTCCTCCGGACCTCTTGCCTTCCGCATCCTCTGGAGGTGCCCGCCAGGAGGGGCAGGAGACACCACGAGGCGGAAAATGCTTCTCATGTCACGTTTTATAGAATTTTAATAGTATTTGTGTGTTTTTGACGGGGCTGTGACCCGCCTCGAGCTGTGTAGAGAGAGGCAGGTGAGAAATAAAGTTGTTGTTGTTGTTGTTGTTGTAGAACACGGCCGTGGAGCCTGAAAGCTGCACAAGACCCTTTTGGGAAAAGTCTTGGGCAAATCAGGTGTTGAGTGGTTCTGCCTCTTTCCTCTCTTCCGTGTTCACATTCGGCCCCCGCCATCGCCAAGCGTTAGGGACCCCTCGTCTCCAGAAGGGGAAGGGGAGCAGGGAAGTGCGCAGGAACTGGAGGGGACGAGGACTCAGGGGACGAGGTCTTGCAAGCGCCCACATTTCTGGAAAGGTGAAAGGAAACAGAGCACAGACGGCGTTCGGCTAGAAACTCTGAGGTCATTGGGAGCCGCCCGCCCGAGCCCCTCCTGCGCGGGGAATTCAGGGCGAGACATCAGAAGCTTCCGCTGGTACCAAGCGACTCTGGTGCGGATGCCTTTGCTCCCGTTGTACCTGCTTCGAGCCTTCTTCTGAGGACTTCGTGATCGTTGCCGGTTGCCTGACGTAAGGCCGCTGTTTCTTTTGGACTTGCTCAGAGACTTGAGTGTTGCGTCTGCATCGAGACCTCCTTGCTTCCTTTTCTGGAGCAGTTCTCTTGCGTTTGCTGAAGTCAAGCATTTCTCATTGACTTTCGACGTGGCATTAGGGCTGTTCTTGAAGGGCAATTCAGGACAGCAGGGAAGGGGGGCAACGGAGAACACGAGGCCTGGGCAGGATCGTCGGGATGCTCGTAAAATCGGAATGAATTCGGATTAAATTCACTTTTGAAGCGGTTTCGAGGCAATGTAAGCAACCTGGAAATGAATTTGCCATTTCAAAGCCACCGCCGCCATTTTCGGAAAGGAATCCGCATCATATTCCCGCCCCTCCCGAGGTGCTTTTCCCTCATTGGCTGCTTAACCCAGTTTGGAGGCGGATGTCCTTCCCTCCGCGTCAGAACTGGGGTGACAGCTGCATCCAAACTGGGTCAAACAAGGCTCGCATCAGGCCGGGGGTGAGAGCATTGCTTTACCCAGTTTGTATGCGGCTGTCGCCTCAATTCTGACATGGAGAGAAGGACATCCCCATCCAAACTGGGTGTTTAACCCACTTTGGATGCGGATGTCTTCCCTCTGCATCAGAAGTGGGGCGATAGCTGCATCCAAACTGGGGTAACACGGCTGTCACCCCATTTCTGACGCAGAGAGAAGACATCGCCATCCAAACTGGGTTAAACATGTGTGTCCGCCATTAATGAAGCCATTCCGAAATTTCAGAATTAATTCAGGAAATTCCAGATTTTTTTCTGGAAAATTTCTGAAGTCATTCAGATTCAAAGCGTCAGTGCCCTCAACACCCGAAACGAGTTTTGAACCATTTTTGGGGGGGGGGGGTCAAACAGGCCTAGAGAATAGCATAGCATAGCTTGATGGTGTGGCCCAGCGATCCAGAAGGGCCCCAAGGCCTGGCCGGACCTCCTGTTTTGGTCTTTCTGGGCATCATCATGACTTGAACGTTGTTTCCACGTCCACAGTAGAACCAGATCAGTCCAAAGGAACAGGCACACTTTAGATTTCAAAATCCCAAAAGCATTGAGCCAGGTTGCCCTTGCTGTGCCGAGGCCAGGAATGGTGCTCTCCCGCCACGCCAGTTGGGACAGTGGCCGCGTCTCTCACGTAGGCAACGGCAGGGCGTTGGGGGGTGCTTCTCGACTTAGATGCCCAGAATGTCCAGGGCAGGATGGCGCTGTGCCCGTTTGGGGATGATGGGAGCGGCTGTCTGAAAAGAACTCCCTGGCCCTGCTCCTGCACGCCCAGAGTGGCGACTAGCACGAAGGGACCCGCTCGAGGTCCATTTGCTCGCCAAGGTTTTCCATCAAGGACCCTCGTTTTAGAGGAACCTAGGGTCACGGCCTCAAAGGCAAGACCACCCTAAATTCAGGTTCGACTTCAAGAGGAGAGACGTGTGGATTTGGGGGGGGGGGGAGAGAGATGAGGCGTTGCTCTGGGATGCCCCTCTGTGGATCTGCGCAGGCAGAGAGGGTTGGGCTGGATGCCCTCCTCGGGGAAACTGCGGTGGTGGTGGTAGGCGTCTCCTCAGCTGTGGATTCCACCTCAACACAAGGAGATATTATCCGGCAGTGGCGTGTGCTGCTGCTGCTGCCACCCGGGACTCGGGCAGAGTCTCCTTCTCTAGAGATTTTGAGATGGAGGCTGGATTGCCATCTGTTGGGAGGGCTTGGATGGTGTCTTGCTGGGTGGCAGAACGGAGTTAAACTGGATGACCCTTCCTTCAGGGGCCTCGTTGTATGATTGTATGATTTTGGCATTGGGAGGTTGGTCTGGACGGCCCCCGACTCTCCGATTCCCTCCTCTCCTCCCGCAGTTCCCTCTTCTGGGCCTGTGGGTTCCAGCACAGATTGGGAGGCAGGTCTAGATGGGCTCTGGGGGTCCGTTGGCCCTGCATGACCCTCTGATTCCCTCCTCTCTGCTTGCGGTGCCTTCTTCTGGGCATGTGGATTTGGGGGTTAGTCTAGATGGCCCCTGGGGTCCCTCAGCCCTGCCTGACCCTCTGACCCTCTTCTCTCTGCCTGTGGATTCCAGCTCAGATTTGGGGAGAGGTCTAGATGTCCCCTGGGGATCCCTTGGCCTCGCCTGTCCCTACAGTTCCCTCCTCTCCATTCACAGTTCTGTCTCCTAGGTTCTATGGATTCCAGCACAGGTTTGGGGGTTTGGCCTGGAGGCCTCCTCAGGGTCCCTCACCTTTGTTTGATCACCTGATCCCCTCCTTTCTACCTGTGGCTTCCAACTCAGATGTTGGGGTTGGTCTCAATGTCCCTTGGGGCTCCCTCGTCCCTGCCTGACCCCTGATTTTCTCCTCTCCATTCTCTGTTCCCTCTTCTGGGCCTGTGGATATTTGGGAGGGGGGTCTAAGTGGCCCCTGGGGGGTCTCCCGCCCCTGCCTGAGGCCCAGATTCCCTCCTTTCTGTGGATTCCAGCACAGGTTAGGGGTGGCGGTGGTGCTCTCAGTGTCCCTGTTGGGGCTCCCTTGGCCTGCCTGACCCCGGATTCCTTCCTCTCTGTCCACAGTTCCCTCCGCTGAGCCTGAGGGTGCACGGGCTGGACTTCATTCCGGGGGAGCTTCCGTCGGAGAGCCTGGAGGCCATGGACGCCACGCTGGGGGTCTTCCAGCAGGTCCTCTCCAGCCTGCCTTGGGAGGCGCCGGTGGCCCAGATCGGCAACGACGTGGAGAACCTGCGGAGCCTGCTGGGCCTGCTGGGCACCCACCTGGGCTGCCCGCTCCAGAGGGGCCCCCCGGCCGAGGCCCTGGGCAACCTGACAGAGCTGCTGGCCGTCTCCCCTTACACCACCTCCCTGGTGGCCTTGGACCGGCTGCAGAAGTGCCTCCTGGACATGGCCCGGCTCCTGGACCGGCTGCAGAACTGCTAGCCGAGGGCAAGGGCGGGCACTGCGGACACGGGGAGAGGTCAAGGGGCAAGGCCTCGGAGGGAGGCACAAGGAGACGGGCCTCGGGTGCCACGACGGCCTCCAAGCGGACACGGTCCTGCAGTTCCTGCACCACCATCACCACCACCATTGTATTCCTGGAGGGAGCTTTCCAGGACATGCTTTACTTGATTTGGGGGAGTGAGCAGAAGACGGGTGAAGGTCCTTTGGGGGGGGGGAAGGGGGGCAGCATTGCACGGCTGAGCCTGGTGCAAACTCAGAGAGAGGAGTCAAGGCTTAGGCGGCATAAGGAGCCCAAACCTCACAAGCACGGCCTCTGAAGAGGCGCCTCCCTCGCAAGGCCAGAGGTGCAGCTGGCTTTTGCAGCATCTCCACTGCATTCCTGGAAAGGGAGTTTTGGGACAGGCTACACTTGAGTGGGTCAGTGGGCCCTGGAAGTGTTACCGGGAGGGGGGGGGTCTTTGGAGGGAGGACAGGAGGCCATGGCTGAATCATAGGATAGGAGAAGCACCATCAGAGTCCGCCCCCCCCCCCCGACAGATGACCATCCATCCAGTGCCTGATTAAAAACCTCCCGAGAAGGAAGGAGATGCCGCCGGACATCCAGACCCAGCTGGACCGAGAATGGCTGCTGCTGAACGGGATGCCAATGCAGAAGGAAACCACAAACAGGTGTTCTGCCATTCTCAGGCTGATCTGTCATCATTATCTCCTGAGTGGGAGAAGCTGTGTGGGCCGGAGGCACGAGAGGTTTCCTTCCAAACACAGGGAAGTTTGGGCGCTGCCAAGGCAGCCGGGGAGCCACACCGAGCAGCAGCCGCAGGGCACAACGGCGGCGGGGCCGCTTCCTCGCTGCTGCTGCAAACCACAGAGCCTGGGATGGCTGCCCGGCCGGCCTGCGGCTGAGGTGTGGGCAGAGGGCGGGGCAGGGCGGGCGGCTTTGGCTTCTGGGTGCTGCTGTGCCATTCAGGGGAATCCCACCATTATCCCAACAGAGAGAGAGAGAGAGAGAGAGAGAGCCAGCGGTGAAGAGAAGCTCTCCATGACTGTGGACCTGTGCAGGCTCTCTCCTGCCTCGATGTTGTCGATGGGGATGTTGCTGTGTGGTAGGCCAATGTGTTCTAGCACCTTTGCA
This sequence comes from Anolis apletophallus, assembly GCA_030556195.1. Lineage (NCBI taxonomy): Eukaryota > Metazoa > Chordata > Lepidosauria > Squamata > Anolidae > Anolis > Anolis apletophallus. The sequence goes on along the minus strand of JARBWK010000009.1, from coordinate 141,826,490 downwards.
GGTAAAACGTCAGGAGAAAATGCTGCTAGAACACATGAGCCATGCAGCCCGGAAACCCCTCTCTCCTGACTGTTTATCCAGGCATGGGCCAACTTTGGCCCTCCCTCCAGGTGTTTTGGACTTCAACTCCCACACTTCCTAACAGCCTTGGGCCCTTTCCTTTTCTGCTTAAGTGGCTTGGGGGGGGGGGGGGAGGGAGAGGAAGGGGCCTGAGGCTGTTAGGAATGGTCCAGGTTGAAGTCCAAAACACTTGGAGGGAGGACCAAAGTTTACACTTCAGCCATGCCCAAGCTCCCTGCTTGAGCGGTGATGGCATGATCATCAGCATAGATGAAACTCTCTGGCCCTAAGTTCGCTCATGTCTGCTGGTTTATCCTCAACGGAAATGGGGGCAAGGAGGCTTTGGGGAAGGCTCTGCATAGGTCTCTCTTTGGTGGAGCCTTTGCCAAACGGTTAAGCACCCAGAGGTGGCCCTTTCACCAAAGCCCAGGGGTCAGCAGCTTGCCTTGATTTTCTTGACCATTCAACTGGAAACATGGGGCTATTTGCAAATTTTGGGGGGTCAATCGTCTTTGATTCCCCTCCCATGCTTCCCCAGCCTTCCAGAAGCACCAGCCAGCATTGCCAATGGGCGCCAGGGATTCTGGAGATGGAAGTCCAAAGCACCTGGTGGGTCAAGAGCTGGCCTGCAAGAGTATTGATAGGCCGCACATGGCATTGTGGTTGCAGAGAGAGGGGGGGAGCTGCCCCCTATTTATTTTGGCAAGTGCCACTGGGCCGCCTGTGTGGGGAGGGGGCCTTGCCTTCTTCCTCCCTGAGCCCCCCCCCCCTTTCCACATCTGGAATAGTATTATTTATGTTTTATAAAGAAGTGGTCTTTTCTGAACCTGTGTGTGTGTGTGTGTGTGTGTGTATTGTCACTTTCCTGGGCCGGGATTTGGGGAGGGGAGGGGGGAAGAGGGGAGGGGAAAGGCCAGGGAGCAAGCCAGGTGCGTTGGGCTCCCCTCAGGTGACCTCCTTCCTGGCTTCACCTGCATGGGACCTGTAGTGCAACGTGTCTGGGGGAGCCTGGTCTGCTCCCAGGAACTAGCAGCTGCTTGCCAAGACCTCAGGCGGAGGAAAGGAGGGGGGCGGCAAGGAGGGGGCCCCTTTCTTCTTCTTCTTCCCTTTCTTCTCCTCCTTCCTCCTTTCTTCTCCCCGCCTGCCTTGGCCTTGGCCTTGAATTCCTGGAGAGACGGGCCTGGCACGGTGCGTGCGTGCAAAGCCAAGCCAAGCCAAGCCAAGGGGTGGGTGTTCCCTGCTTTGCTCGGGGCTCCAAGGGGAGGTTCAAAGGGCCTGGGAGGGAGGGAGGGAGGGAGCCTGGCTGGCTGGCTGGGGCACCTGAGGCCAAGGCCTCCTCGCTCTACCTGCCTTCCCCGGCCCAGGAAGACCCGCCGCTGTTCCTCTCCAAGGAAGGTCACGGAAGCCGAAGCGCCACCCAGCCCACCCCACCCACCCCCAGGAGAACCAGCTCTTCGCAGGACCATGGCCGTGGAAGAGACCCCAAGGGCCACCCAGGCCAACCCTATTCTCCTGAAACTGAGGGTTGTTTCAGGGGGGTCCTGCCTTATGGACAGGGACCCTGCACCCCTAAAAGCGAGGATTACTGATGGTAAAAGACCTTGGCGAGCGATCCAAGCCCGGATCTTGGCGAGATATTGCTCTGGGGACTTGGGGTGTTCCTAGGCGCTTGGATCGCTCGCCAAGGTCTTTTAACATCAGGAATCCTCACTTTTAGGGGTGCAGGGTCCCTGTCCATAAGGCAGGACCCCCCTAAAACGACCCTCGGTTTCACTCCCATTCAGAAGAACAGTCTATATAAATAAAAGCGCAATGTTCATTTGTGGGATTCGCATAACTCAAAGACCACTGAACGAATCGCCACGAAATGTGGACACAAGGCACCTAATCCGGCCAATGAGTGACCATCACTCAGAAAAACACAGAAAAACACAGCGGAAGGACTTAAAAAGCCAAAAAACACTACAGCACATGTGCCAAAATGACTCCCCTGGCTAACAACGCACACAATCGCATATCCACACTCTCTTCCGGACTACAGCTCCCAGCATCCCCTGGGCCAGGCCCTTTAGGGGAGGGGAAGGATGCTCCAAACGCACTGCTTCCAAGGCGCAAGCTTTCTTCTCCTGGGATCATTATCAAATGATTTTCGAAATTTTCCAGAAAAATGTTTCGGAATTTCCGAAATTTCGGAATTGCGTCATTAATGGCGTTCCCGATTGCGCAATGCGCAAAAACCCGCAAACGGGCGGGCGCAAGAGCCGTGTTTAACCCAGTTCCTATGCGGATGTCCTTCTTTCCCGCGTCAGTCTGACGGGGGAGGGAAAGGGAACGAAGGGTATCCATCCACATGGGATTGAAAAGCTGAATCATTTCCGACTCTCCGTAAGAGAAATGGCGGGAAACTTCGAAATGGCAAGGATACTTCCGGGTTCCCAAATCGCTTCGAAATTGCTTCAAAAGGGAATTTGATCCGAATTTATTTCAAATTAAGAAGATTCTGAACGAACCTACCCAGGCCTGGTGGCAGTATTGAAATGGCACCCCCCCCCTCCCCACAATGGACTTTATTCCCAGCAGTCCAGCCAGGAAACTACACATCCCAACGGGGGTTAGATAATCCTTCCCTAACGAAACACCTGAGAGGAACCGAAGAGGAAACCAGGAGGGAGACCCAGTACTCCAGGGGACGGGAGCAGGATTCAAAGGGACCCCAACAAAGGAGGGGGCTCATGGGCCAGAACTAACACAATGAACCGCAACAAGGGGAAATGCAAGGGACTTCGTTTAGGCAGGAGAAAAGAGATGCAGCACCAGAAGGTCCAGCCAGTCCCTCCTCCAGGAAAGGAAGCCCGGCTGCTCATTGGAGGGAAGGGTAGGAGAGGCCAAGAGGAAGCCCTTTGGAGGCCGCGTCAGGAGGAGGCAGGAGACCTTGGAGAAGGGAATGGTGGGGGGAGGAACAAGGAAGAGGGGTCAACCAAGGGCACACGGGGGGTGGTCTCCTTGAAGGGACTGGCTTGACCTTGAGGAGCCCCTGGCTGGGGGTGGCCACCACGGCTGGCAAGGAGGAGCTCTGGCTTGGCCTGGCCCAGGAGGTCATGAAGAGTCGGAAGAGACTGAGCAAATAAACAACAACAATACAGGATGGGGGGCGCCTGGCTCCACAACACTCCACGTGAGGAAGGCCTTGGAGTCTTCGTGGACAAGAAGCTGAACGTGAGCCAATGGGATTTGGGGCTGCACCCCAAGGAGCCCAGTGTCCGGATGGAGGTAAGTCCAGGCAGGGAAACAAGGCCAAGGGAGCCAAGGCCCGGCTCCTCCTCAGCAGGTGCCCTCACTCATTGAGGATGCTATCTTCACGTTCATGGGTGGATCCCACTCAACCTATGCAAAGCAGGCTGGCTAATTGCACCCTTCACACTTGTTTAACAGACACGGGCTCTTTCCTCCCACCCTGGGCATGATTATTATTATTCCACAGGGATATGATAGACTCCACCTGCTTGACCACCACCAGGTCTTCGGAAGAACATAAGAACATAAGAAGAGCCATGCCGAATCGGGCCTCAGCCCATCTAGTCCAGCATTCTGTGTCACACAGTGGCCCACCAGTTGTACGCGGGGATCTCTAGCAGAAGGGAGGGCAGAACCCTGGCCTGCTCCCGACCCCCCACAACCAGTGCCCAGGGAAAATCCTACCTCAACCAACTCCGAGGTGGCCCTTGAATGTCCTTTTCAGTAACTAACCATACACTTGGTGCCCATGAATCTGTCTAATCCTGCCTTGAAGCTGTCCAGGCTGACCGCTGTCACAACCTCCTCTGGAAGTGAGTTCCATAACCCAATGACCCTTTCTCTGGGTGAAGAAATATTTCCCTTTATTAGTCCTAACTTTCCTACCTTGGAGCTTCAGGAGTGCCCCTAGTCCTAGTGTTGGGTGACAGAGAAAATATTTTTCTCTATTCACCCTTTCTATCCCATGCATGATTTTATACACTTCGATCAAGTCACCTCTTAAACGCCGTCTTTCAAGGCTGAAAAGACCAAGGCGTTGCAACCTGGTTTCATAAGGGAGCTGGAAGTGAAGAGGCCGGCCACAGAGGCAGGAGGGAATGCTGCTAGGACACGTTGGACATGCAGGCCGAGTGGAAACCACACCACGCCCCTAGTCAAAATCAGGCCTAGGTGGGCAAGAGGAACGGGGGCCCATAAGCCGGGCCCCAGCTCACCCTGAGGGGCTGCGGCCTGACCCCTCCTCCTCCTTCTCATTTTGTGGGTCTGACGTGGCTTGGAAAGGGGGAGGGGGTGTCCTAGTTTTGGAAGCACCTGGAGGCCCCCAGGATGGGAAGCAAAGGAAGAGAGGGTGTGATGGGGGGAGGGTGTTCTGAGCCTCTCGCCTCAGCCGCCTTCCAAGGAGCCTCTCCCACCGGCATCCTGCCTTCACCTCCTCCCCTGGGCAAGGGGCCAGGCGGGGAAAGGGGGCTTGCAGGGCTTTGAGGGGCTCCGCACAGCAGGCCCGCTTCCCAAGCAAAGCCTTCCTGGGAGGCCTTCTCGAGGGACCAAAACTGCTGGGAAGAGGTCTTCCTTTAGCCAAGTAGCCTTCGAGGCACACCTCAAGGACCCGGCTGCTCCCCTGAGCTCCTGAGCCGGCGCTCAAACCAAACAAGGAGAGCTTCCTGGTGGAATTGCACCATATAAGCACGGAACCCTTGACCCTTGACCCGAACCAACGAACGACAAGATTCTCATGCAGTCATCGTCCCCTGGTTGGACCTTCCCACCTGGAACAGTAACACCATTTTGTGTTCCGGGGCCCTTTCTACACTGCCAAATACAATCCAGGTTTGATCTGGATTATCTGTCAATGTAGACTCATATAATCTAATGTGGACTATCTGCTTAGATAATCAGGAAGATATGGCAGTGTAGAAGGGGCCTAGGAGTTAGCAGCCAAGCAGGTAGACAGGTGAGCGGCTGAGCTGACGTCACAGGTTCAGGTGAGGACAGGTGTGTGCCTGCAGACCCCCGGCGCTACCTGGGAAAGGCTGGCGAGCGGCCAGGAAGGGGGAGAGGGAGGGGGTCGCCTGCCTGCTCCACCTCCCTGCTCCTCAGGTGCCTTCCCCGGGGAGCTCACCTGGCCTGGCGGGGGGCCAAAGCACCCAAAGGAAGGGGAAGGGGCGGGGGCGCCACCGCATGACCTCCCTCCCAGGTGAGGGAAAAGGAAGCGGGTGGGCTGGGTGGCCTTTGGGTGATTTCTCTTTAATTAAAGAAATACTCAAAGTTCCTTTACAGGTGGGTTTGGAGATGCTCTTGATGGCCGAGGGAGGCCTTGCTTGCTGCTGGAGGTGTCCTGGAGGTCAAGGCCGCCCTTCAAGAAGGGCTGAAGGTCGCAGGAAGCCTTGTGGCTCAAGGTGTGTTGCAGAATAATTCAAACACATAAACACCGTGGGGGGGAACACAGCGAGTACACATATTAAACTATAAATACGCATATTAAAATGTATTTCTATTAAAGATAGAAATACACAAGGCCACGTAGGAACCGCCACTCCCACCGTGTGGAGCTCTGGCAGCGGAGAGTAGTGCCGGGCTGCTCTCGTCCGAGAGTGGGCGGCCTGCCCTATAAAGGCTTGCATGAACAACCCATTCAAAAGGAGGTTACACCACACGGCTGGGTGGCCTTTGGGGGGCCCTTCCGACACTGGGGGTCTAGGGGAGAGCCTCCCTGCGTGCGTAAACGCTGCTGTGGGTGGGCGGGTGGGTGGGGTGCAGGTGCGTGCCAGCTTTGAAGAAATGCCCGTCTGTTGTGCAACGCGGCACAAACAGGCCTCACGGTGGTGATCATCATAATAATAATAATAATTAAAAGAGGTGCTGTTCATCAAACAAGAGGTGCACCGGGCCTCCCCCTCCTCCTCCTCCTCGAAGTGCCAGCAGCGCCTTGGCTCCTGTGCCCGGGAAGTGGCGCTGCCAGCCCTGACTCAGAGCGCCTTCCCGCCCGCCGCCCGGTTCTCCCTGTTCCCTGGCTCCGCCGGGCCGCCTTCTTCCTCTTGCATAAATTATCCCCAGAATTATCGCCTTCGATTTGCATAAATTATCCCCAGAATTGCCTTCTCTCCGTCAAGCAGGGCCGTTCGGGCTTTTCAGGCGGAGGGCCTGAGTCTCCCCCTGAGGCCGAGAGAGTGTGCCTTGCCCGAAGCCACCCGGCTGGGCCTAGAGACTTAGTCCGAGGTCCAAACCAATAAACCACACTTTCTGAATTCCTTCTCTTTTCCCTTTTCCTCCCTTTCCTTTTTCCCTTCTTCTCTTCTCCCTCTCCATGCTATGTCCTTCCCTACTTCCATTACTTCCTTCTTTTCCTTTCCTCCCTTCCCCCTTCCTTTAGTTTCCTTTCTCCCTTTCCTTTTTCTTCTTGCCTTCCTCTCATCCTCGTTTTCCTTCCTCCCCTGCCGTCTTTTCGGGGGTACCCTTCCTTCCTTCCTTGCCTTTCTTTCTCCCCTTTCCAATTTCCTTCCCTTCCTGGCCTTTCCTCCTCTTTCCGTGGTTTTCCTTCCTCTCTTGCATGTCTCTCTCCTCCGTGTTTTCCTTCTCTTCCTAGCCAACGCCTTCCTTTTCCGTACGTTGTTTACAGCCAAGCCCTGGGGGAGGGGCCAGAGGACCAGGGTTTGTTTCCTTCCTCTTCCTCCTCGCATCACCCAATGTGGCATCCTCTTCTCCCAATTGCGCATCCTCATTCAGAGGCGCCAGGAGAGGAAGGCATGTGCGGCGAGACCCCCGGCGCACACGGAGAGCGAACCCCCGGGGCCTGCATCAGGATCCAAACTGACCCTCACCGGTTGGAGAGCCCATCGGCCCAAAGTAGCCCAATGCATTCCGTCCGGGAGAAATGTCCGGTGGGACACTTTGGCGATAATAAACATGAAACGCACAGAGAGAGGACGGGGGGCTTGCCCTGAACACAGTCCACGTGAACTGGGCGACGAGGAGTCTTTGTCGATGGCAAGCCAAACATGCGCCAAGAGTGTGACGCGGCAGGTGAAGAAGCAGGAGTGACCCTTGGCTACGTTGAGAGGGAAGCCGAGAGATGGAGGAGAGTCGTGGCCACGCTCTTCCACTTTGGAGAAGGAACACCGCCCGGTTCTGTTCAGGCTTCAAAAGGAAACCCTCCGGTTTGCCACATTTTGATGGACTGCCAAGGAATCCAGTGGGGCCCCCTTCCTGCGCGGGAGGTTTAAGGAGAGGCTGGGTGGACGGCCCTCTGCCAGGGGGGCTTGGGTGGTATCCCTCTGTGTTGCGGAAGGGAGTGGGTTGGCCTGGGCGGCCCTTGTGGGCGGGGGTCTCTTCCCATGGGGTGACTTCCTCACAGAACCAGCAAAGAAGTCTGACAGAAACCAGGCAGGAAATGCGAAGAGGCAGAACGGGGGACGAGGGCGATGCCTGGCTCAAGAGCAGGCCGCGCGGGAAAGGCCTTGGAGGCCTCCTCGTGGGGAGGAAGGGGAACGGCTGCCCGGAATGCCAAAAGCCAACGGGGCGTGGGCCTGCACCAAGAGGAGCCCGGGGCCTGGATCCAGGGAAGTCCTGCCCCCCGTGATACTCTCTCCTCTTCTGCCTTGGTCAGGCCACATTCCCTGGAACCACACGGCGTCCAATTCTGGGCCCTACAATTGAACACTGGAATACTGCGTCCAGAGGATCCAGGGTCTGGAGAACAAGCCCTATGAGGAGCGGCTTAAAGAGCTGGGCGTGTTTAACCTGCAGAAGAGAAGGCTGAGAAGAGACAGGATGAGGGCCTTGTCTAAATGTGTGAGGGGAAGTCCTAGGGAGGAGGAGGGGGAGGGCGCAGGCTTCCTTTCCGCTGCCCTGGAGAGAGGCCAGGACGCAATGGAGCCATGGGTTCAACCTACAAGGAAGGAGATTCCCCCTGAACATGAGGAAGGACTTCCTGCCTGTGAAGAGAGCTGTTCAGCAGCGGAACTCTCTGCCCCAGTCTGTGCTGGAGGCTCCTTCTACGGAGGCTTTGAAACAAGAGGCTGGGTGGCCATCTGCCAGGAGTGCTTTGAAGGGGGTTGTCCTGCCTCTTGGCAGAACGGGGGTTGGGCTGGGTGGTGGCCCACCAGGTCTCTTCCAACTCTTCCAGGATCCTGTGATTCTAGGAGAGGAAAGCCATTGGCCGAAAGGAAACTGCAGGGCAGGGCTTGCCAGGACGGCCTTCCTTTCGGGCTGAGAGAGTGTGACCTGCCCAAAGCCAAGTAGGGATTGGAGCCCAGTCTTTGCTCCCACTTCCTCCCCAGGGACCAAGAGGCAGGAACTGGACCACATCCGTCTGGAAAAGGACCCCCTGGAAGCCTTTATTGGTGAAAAACATATATATATCTCTCTCTCTCTTTAGCCGCCCAGGGGACCACACCCAAGGGCCATTCCCGCACCTCAGGGAGCCCGGGAAGGAGGCCCCTCCCGTTAAGTTCCACAAGAGTCCTGGTGCCAAGGAGGGGTCGGCGGGGCCCCTCTCCTTCTGCCAAGGCCCCGCTCGGAGGAAGAGGCCCCCCTCTTTGGGCCCAAGGCCCCTCTTGGCCTCTCTGGCCATCGCAAAGATCTCCAGAGTGAAGGTTGCGGAGAAAGAGGCCCCCTCCCCTGGTTTTCAGGAAGCGGCTCTGGGTCGCAGACCCCTCAAGTCCTGCCATTGGCTCAAGTGTCCGGAGGAGGAAGGGGGGGGGTTCCTTTGGCCTCTCTCTGGGCCCCTCCCTCCCTCCCCCTCCCTCCCAAGGCAGCTCAGCTCTCGAACCACTTGCCCCGCTTGGCCGGCAGACCGCTCTGGCCGCTGCCCAGGATGCGGCGCTTGTACTGCTCCACCAGCTGCTCAAAACGGGCCTCGGCCTGGCTGCCTCCCTTCCGGCGCTGCTTCTTCTTGGGCGCCTGGAGGAGAAAGCAGCGGTAGGGAAATGCCCCCCAAAAGGGCCGCGGCAAGCTTGGGCCCTCCCCACGGGTGTTTTGGACATCAACCCCCACCATTCCTAGCAGCTTCAGGCCCCTTCCTTTTCACACTGAGGCCTCCCTCACACTAAGAGCTCTCTCTCTCACGCTGAGGCAAACTAACGCGGAGGCCTTCTCATACGGACAGTAACTTAGCAAACACTTTTGGTTGAGGAAAAAATAATATTTAGGATTTTGTTTAGGATAAACTACTGTTTAGTTCCAACAGCCCAATTCCATGTTTTGTATATGAAACTAGGCATGAATTCCCAGTATGAACCAGAGCCACTGAATGTAGGAGAGCCAGCATGATGTGTTAGTTCACTGCTGTCCAACTTCTAACCGGCCAAGGGCCGGATTCCAGGTCACTGATGACCTGGGGGCCGCCGCCCCCCGGGATGCTTTGGGGGAGGGAGGAGCCACAGGGCACCCTCCCTTCCAAGGCATCCTCGCAGATGAAGCTGGTGGTTTCCGGCTTCAGCTGCTGCCCGGGATGCCTGGAAGGGAGGAGAGGCGCCGCGGGGACCCCCTCCCTTGCCATTGCGGCAGCTGGCGGCTTCAGCCGCTGCCGCAATGCCTGCTTCAGCCGGGGACCCCCCTCCTTGCAAAGCATGCCTGGGCCGAGCTTCATCCGCTGCGCGATGCTTTGCAAGGGAGGGAGGCGCCCCCCTCCCTTGCAGCATCGCGGCAGCCGCGAAGCCGACGCCAGCTTCAGGCGCTGCCGCAATGCCTTGCAAGGGAGGGGGCGCACGGGGACCCCCTCCCTTGCAAGGCATTGCGGCAGCCGCGCCAGCGCCGGCTTCCGCCGCTGCAAGGGAGGGAGGCGCTGGGGACCCCCTCCCTTGCAAGGCATCGCGGCAGCCGGGAAGCCGGCGCCAGCTTCAGCCGCTGCCGCAATGCCTTGCAAGGGAGGGAGGCGCGCGGGGACCCCTCTCCTTCCAAGGCATCGGCGCCGGCGAGAGAGGGAAGAAGAGGGCGGTGCAGGGAGGAGGAGCTAGCTCTCTTCCTCCTCCTTGTACCCCTTGTCCCTCTCTCACCAGCGCCGATGCGATCCGGTTTGCATCGGCGGCGTGGAGAGAGAGGGACGGGGGCGGTGCAGGGAGGAGGAGCTGGCTCACTTCCTCCTCCCTGCCCCCGCCTCCCCTCAGCCGCCATAAAAAAAAAAAAATTAGATTTGAAAAAAAAAAATTAAAAAGGGCGGCCGGGGGCATATCGGGGGCCGTGTCCAACAGGCTGGGGGGGGGGGCGTGTACGGGCCCCCGGGCCGCCAGTTGGACAGCCCTGTATTAGTTTGAGTGTCACTGGTGAGAAAGGGAAAGGGCCTGAGGCTGTTAGGAATTGTGGGAGTTGGTCCAAAACACTTGGGAGTTGGCCCAAGTTTGCCTGTAGCGCATTCAGCTGACAGCAAGCAAAAGCAAGGTTTCAAAACATTGGCCCTGAGCTTCCTCTCTCTTCCTCTTAGACTCCTCTAAGTTCAAACAAAAGGGAAAAAATCTCCAAAGATGACCTTTCTTCCATTCACATAGAACTAGAGAGAGACGGACTGAAAAGGGAGAGGAAGGAAGGAAGGAAGGAAGGAAGGAAGGAAGGAAGGAAGGAAGGAAGGAAGGAAGGAAGGAAGGAAGGAAGGGCCAAGGGATTCCCTCAGCCTAGCTTGGCTCTACCTACCTGCTTCTCATTGAGGGCTAGAGACTTGAGCAGAGTGAGGCTGAATTCCAACAACCAGCACCGGAGAATCTGTGCCAGGTGAGGGAGGGCGCAGAGGCAGCATGGCCCTCGGGCCCCTCCCTCCCTCCCTCCGTCCAGCTCACCTGCTTGGGCTCCTCCTGGGATGCCCTCGGCCTCTGTTGCCGGATGGGGACGGCCACCTTCTTTGCCGGGGGCAGCTTCACTTTGCCCTTATCACGCCGCCTGCCAAGAGAGAGAGATCCCTCCGAGTCAGAAGGGCCACCGTGTCAAGGGTTTCCTCCCCGCCAGCTCCAGGGCACAAGGCCCAAACGCCCCAGGGGTGGGGGCTTCTTCCTCCATCTCGCCGTGACTGGTCGCGGAAAGAGGAAGGGAAGCCCCGCCCCCGGGGCGCTGCTGGGCATGCGCAGCGGTGCCCAGGGGGCGGGGCTTCCTCCGCCTCTTCCTCCTTTTTGCCGTGACCGGTTGCGGAGAGGAGGAGGAAGGGAAGCCCCGCCCCAGGGCGCTGCTGGGCATGCCCCGTGGGAGCTTCCCTTCCTCCTCCTCCTTGTCGCCGCAACTGCCTTCCTGGTTCGGCGAGGAGGAGGAGGAAGGGAAGCTCTAGGGGGCGCTGTCCGGACCTGCCGCCCTCCCATGGCTGCCGCCCTAGGCCATGGCCTACGGTGGCCTTATGGGTAATCTGGGCCTGTCTGTGAGAGCAAAGCTGTTTATCTGCCTGGGAAAGAAGCCCAGTGTTGACGCAAAGAAGGAAACATTTAAAAAACTTGATTTGTGTTCTGGAAACCTGGTTCTTGCCAATAGTGCCGCCGCGTTATTTTGATCTGAAGGAGATCCTCCTCCCGCGGGAGAGAGAAGACTGGCCTGCCTGTGGTCCTTTTATCACTCGTGGCAACTGGTGCGGGGCCACGCTGCTGCTGCTGCTGCTACTAAGTTACCCTGCTATGCATTTATGGGGAGGGTCTTTTGTGAATAAGCCCACTTGCCCAACATGCTCTTCTGCCTGGACTGGGGCTCTTGGGGGCTCTTCCAGTTCTGTGATTCATGCGCACAAGCACATGGCAAGGCAGCAGGAGAAGCAGGAAATGGAGGAGGAAGAGGAGGGGGCTTCCTTTCCGCTGCCCTGGAGACTAGGACTCAATGGAGCCATCATGGGTTCAAATGATAGGGAAGGAAGGAGATTCCACCTGAACATTAAGAAGGACTTCCTGACTGTAAGAAGAACTGTTCAGCAGTGGAACTCTCTGCCTCGGAGTCTGGTGGAAGCTCCTTCTTTGGAGGCTTTTAAACAGAGGCTGGGTGGCATTCTGCCAGGGGGGCTTTGATGGTGCGTTCCCTACATGGCAGAAGGAGGGTGGACCGGGTGGCATTTGAGGGGGTTTCTCTCAACTCTATCCCAAGGTAGGAGCCCCAAGGAGATCCCCCAACCCAACATTCCTCCAGACACCCCACCTGCCGCTCGGCAGAGTCCGGAGAGAGAGAGAGAGCGCCCCGTCCCTACCTGATCTTGGGGCCCCGGTGGGAGGGCAGGGCCAGGACCTTGCGCCGCTTCTTGCCGTCCGGCAGCTCCACCTGCTCCACCACTCCGCTGGTCTGGAACCCGGACCACAGGGTGGCGGGGCCTCCTTTTGCAGGAGGGGGCTTCCCCACAGGGGTCTCCCTGGACCTCTTTGCGGCCGGGCCCCTCTGCTCCGTGGCGATGGCGGGTCCCTTGGGGCCCTGGGGCACCCCCTCTGCTTCTTTTGGCTTCCTTTTCCACCTCTTTGGCCCCGGAGTCGTGCTGTTCGTGGACGCTGGTTCAGGGAACCCCGGTGGGGCCCCTCGCGGCTTCCTTCTGCCTCAGCTTTTGCTGCCAAGAGAGAAGAAGACGCGCCAAGGCACCTCAGTGCAATGTGAGGGCCAACTGGCTTCTCATCATCCAAGTAACTGGCTTCAGACACGGCTGTTTCTGCTTCAACAAGCGGCTCTCGTCTTTGTTTACATTTAATTCATTGCAATGGCACTTACCGTATATTCCGGAATACAAGGCCAATGGGCGTATAAGACGACCCCCCCCCCCAACATTTAAAGATAAAATACAGAGTTAGGGATAGACTCGGCGTTTAAGACTAACTTCCTCTTCCAAGGCTATGCCCCCGTGGCCCCCGCCGCTCTCCATTCAAGGACCTCCTCGCTCCCGCCACTTACCTCCTCCGAAGGCCACTGGGCTTGCCTAGGCCCAAGGAATCGTCTCCGGTTGACCCCTGGGCGACGGTGTGCCCTGGATGTGCCCCCAGAGGCATGCTGGGAGCAGTAGTTTCCTGACTCCTACTGCTCCCAGCATGCTTCTGGGAGCACATCCAAGGCACGCCACCGCCCAGTGCTGCTAGGAGTCGGCGTCCGGAGGCCCTTCCTTGGGCCTAGGCAAGCCTTCGGAGGAGGTAAGCGGCGAGGGCGGAGGAGGTCCTTGCATGGAGAGCGGCGGGGGCCGCAGGGAAAGCCCAGCGGGCCATCACCCCCAGCCGGTCTCTGTGGCAATGTGGGCTGCTACTCCCCATGCCCTCCCCCCTCCCTCCTCTAATGGGATTTTATTTTTTTCTATAACTTTTTTTTTATTTACACCCGGCGTACTAGGCGACCCCCAACTTTCATAAGATTTTCCAGGCCTAAGAAGTTGCCTAGTACGCCGGAATATACGGCACTTGTTAGCACGGCCAGACGCAAGGGAGAAGGGCCACCAGAAGGGGAACCAATGGCCCCTCGCTTCTCATCATCCCATTTACGGACTTCAGACACAGTTGTTTCTGCTTCGGTAGCGGCTCTTCTCTTTATTGACATTTCATTCATTGCAGTGTCACTTACTCGTTAGCACGGTCAGGCGCAAGGGAGAAGAGCCCAGAGTAGAGACACCATTATGGCGCCCGCTCTATTGAGACCCCACTGCTATCACCTCATTAAGTCAGTGCCCAGCCTCCTAGTCTATTGCAACATCATCCTTGTCTGTTCCGCGCATGCCTCATAATGCTCCACAACTTAACTCTTTCGCAGCGAGCAGCATGGAGATTTCAATGTCGTGCTATATATATATATATAGACATGACACTGGTATGGCATGTGTACCCTTGGAAGCAAATGATGCACCCATACTTGTGTACATAGAGCCATTAGTGGCCGAGGGAACCCAATGGGGAATGCCTGCTGCCTTCTTTTCACCCGTGTCCTGGATCGATGTGACCCAGAGTGCTTTGCTTCCTGCCTTCATAAGGCCTAGGTCTCCGTGGTCTTCTTCTTCCCAGCCTTTAGTGCAGGCCTGGGCAAACTTCGGCCCTCCAGGTGTTTTGGACTCCAACTCCCACCTTTTTTTTGCTAGCTATCTCTGCTTTGCTTTGCAATCTCTTTTGATTGGCTGCCTCCCTCCCGAGGGGGAGGGCAAAACCCCCTCCCACACTCCTTCGTTGCCAGGAGGCGGGATTAGAACGATGCTCTAGGCCACGGCAAGCAATCATAAGCTGGGAGGCAAAAACCCGCGAAACAGCGAGGCTGCGCAAAGCAAACCGCGAAGTAGCGAGGGAACCCTGTGCTGTGATCTGCCCTGAGTCCCCTTGGGGGAGGGGGCAGAATATAAATACAGCGTTGTTGTTGCTGTTGTTATTTCATCAGATAAGGGACATCGTTCAGCCTTTCCCAGGACAGGCTCTTTAGGAACCCAATAGACTGACTGACTGACTGACTTCCTGTCTGTCTATCTGTCTGGAAAAAGGGTCCTCCTGGGTTTGTCAGCAGGCTGCCTCTGCCAAAACATGCCACCCGCCTGAAGGCGCAATGGGCAGCGCCAGGGAAAGGCCACCCCGCGCAACTCCGCTCCTCTTGGCCTTACCAGGCTGCGTTGTGCTCGCTGCTCCTTCAGCCTCAGCTTCCGGCGGTCCTCCAGGGAGAACTCCACAATGGGGCGCTGGGGGAGAGAACAGGGGTCCTCGCATCAGAGAGAGAGAGAGAGAGTCGACAACCCTGCCGTAGGCCTTTCCCAATCCTGAACCAGGTGGTTGTTCTGTGGTCTGTTCTGACTGTTGCGACTTGGTTGTTCTGCACATCCCTCAGGAGACGGGCAAGGCGAGTTGGGATCCCCAGACTAACAAGGACTTGCCACAACAGGGAATCTGAAACCGGCCTGAGCCCCTGACGTGAGCATTAGGAACTCCTTCGAGCGCATCACCCGGGGGGGGCTCCCCTCCAGCCTTCACATGTTTTGCATTAACACCCCAAAACCTCTTCCTCTCCTAACGGCCATATTGATAATGGTCTGCGGCTGCTCCCCATTTCCGCAGTGGCCCTTCCTTCCTTCCTTCCTTCCTTAAAGCACTCCAGAGAGATGGCCCGCCCACCCAAACCCCACTGAGAGGCCTACAAAGGGGGGGAGGGTGTGCCAGCTCCCCCCAAGGCAGCCTGCCCCACTCCTGCCCGGCTCCTGCAGTCCTACTTCCTTGTGTTCCGGCAAGATGCCTTTTCTTGCCCCCCCAAAGAAGGGACTGGACCCCCCCCCTCCGGAGAAGCCCCAAGCCCGGCTGCTCCACCTGCCCCTCTTGGATCCCCATCCTGCCTCTCCCGCTGCCCCGGGCCCCACCCACCCGGCCCCTCTCCTGCCCCAAGAAGGGGTCTGGGAAACCCACCTTCTGGTCCCCAAAGAGCTGGGGGTTGTTGTTGGTGTGGCGCAGAGCGGCCAGCGCCTGGTTGTGCTCCTGGAACTCCACAAAGGCATAGCCCAGCGACTGGCCCTGGCCCTTCCGGTCCCGCATCACCCGGCACTAAGGAGGGAGGGAGGGAGGGAGAGAAAGGAAGGGAAGGGAGGAAGAGAGAGAGAGAGAGAGAGAGAGAAGAATGGGTCACATCACCGTGCCACAGGGGGCCTGCAATAGGCAACAACGGCGCTTCCTGTTACAGAAGTGCGGCAAGACCTGCGCCCCACTGCCGATTCCAGGCTCACCTCCTTGACCCGGACGCCACCGCCACGGCCCTTGCCGCGCGCTGCCTGCAGCATCAGTGCCCGGAGGCGGCTGTCATCGACGCTCTTGGGCAGGTTGTGGACGCAGAGCCTCGTCTGGGACACAAAGATGTTCTGGTCCTTCAGCTTCTGCCGCTTCAGCTCCTCAAACTGGGAGAGGCGAGAAGGAGGGGGAGCAAAGCTTTGTCCGGAGCCACACAGCGCTGAGCGGAGCTTGACCTCCGAGGGGCCCAGACCACAACGGGACCGGCCCTTGGACGCGTGGGAAGCAAAGCAGCTCCAACACTCATCTTCAGAGCAATGAGGGGCAGAGGGCGCACAGGTGCCTGCCCACCGCCTGGTCTTCGCCCCCATTTCCTAGATCTATGCAGGTCAACATGTTTTGTGCGTTGAGGTCACTTCCCCCTTCTTCTTCCTCTTCTTCTTCTTCTTCTTCCCATAGGTTTTGATTGTGCCCCTTTGTGGCCCTATGCCCGAGAAGAGAGCACCGAGGGCCAGGTTGCCCCCCAACCTCCCCTCCCACCACCTATGCCTCTGGACTCACCCGCGCCCGCTTGGCCAGGTCAGCTTCGCTCAGGCCCTCTGCGGCTTGAGTTCCAGCGCGGATCACTGCAGAAAGGAGGAAGGGACACAACACGATGGCCAAGCCGGTCAGGGGCGTTCTGGCCACACAGAGCGGGAAGGAGGTCTGGTGTGTGTGTGTGTATGTAGTCTTTTGGGAAGGACCTCCAATGGCCGCAACCGAGGCGCCACGCCCTCCCCACCTCTGCTCTACAGGAAGCCCACCTGCCACCTCCTGGGCCCCAGAGCCGCCCACCCTGGACTGCCGACTGAGCCGCTACGAACAAGGAAGGCACTACATGGAGTGAACCAAGGGAAACGGTGGGCCTGTGTATCGTCAAGGGTTTTCACTCTGGGGTGTTGTGTACTTTCCGGGCTGTATGGCTGTGTTCTAGAAGCATTTTCTCCTGACGTTTTGCCAACTGAGGACCGGGTTGTGGCGCAGCTGGTTGGGAGTCAGATGCATTAAAATCACTACTGACCAAAAGGTCATGAGTTTGAAGCCAGTCCGGGTCAGAGTAAGCTTCCGACCATTTGTCTAGCTTGCTGTTGACCTATGCAGCCTGAAAAGACAGTTGCATCTGTCAAGTAGGAAATTTAGGTACCGTTTATGCGGGGAGGCTAATTTAACTAATTTACGACGCCACAAAAAACTCTCCACCAGCACGCAGAAGAATGAGGAAGGACTCCATCGGTGGCACAAGTGGGCGGTGAAGCAACAGCTCCCCCAGTGGCCAGAATGTGGAAACGGCGGTTCCCATGTTAAGCCTGGGGCGGACAAGGTGGGTTGCGCGTGACCTCAACTCCATGGGTCAAAGGACAGTCTGGCCAGCCCCACAGCCCCCTTCTCCCCCCCCCCCCCACCGGTGCCCTTGACTCACAGCCTTCTCTGGCCAGGTAGAGGTTCCTGGTGCCGGCGGGCTTCTTCTCCTTCTTGCTGCGCAGCTGCTGGGCTTCCTCTCGGCTGACGGCCAGGTCCACCCTCAGGCGGCGGCCCCCCAGGAGCAGACCCCCGCCCTGCCAGGAAGGAGGAGGGAGGGGCCACCGTGAGTGACACAAAACAGACCCCAACAGGGAGGGAGGGAGGCGTGGGGGGGGGCACTTTGGCCAGGCACGGGATGGGGGACACCCGGCTTGGAAAAGGGGGCCGAGGGAGGACTCTTAGAGGAACACAAGCAGAAGGCAGGTCAAGAGGGAGGGGCAGCAGCTAAAAAGGACACAGCCTCCAAAACAGTCAGGGCTCTTCTTATGTTCTTACGTTCTTATGCTCTTAAGTCATTGTTGAGAACAGGGCTAAAACAACAGGAAGTGGGAGGAATCTTCCCCTCGGAAGGAAGGAAGGGAAATCCACACCTGGAAGTGTCGCTCACTGGAGTCTCCACTCAAGCTTGCTCTCTAATCCTGGTTTACAAATTCCAAATTCCAAAATCCAATTCCCACAGGGACAGGAAGTGAGGTGCAATCTTCCAAACAGGGGCACAGGCGGCAGAGGACCCCCCCCCCTCCTCCCCGGAAAGCAAAGATGTCACCAACTCCTTCGGCCGCCCAGGGAGGCCATTTGGGATTTTCTGGAAGAGGGTATTTTGCCCACTGAATTCTTGACCACAGATGCCCAGCAGTCGAGAGCCCTGCCCAGGTTCCTCCTGATTTATCCCTGCCTTGCCTACCAACCTAAGGCCTGAACCAGGCGTGGCCTAGGCTTAGCCCTCCCTTCAGGTGTTTTGGACTTCCAGTAGGCCGTTAGGAATTGTGGGAGTTGAAGTCCAAAGCACCCGGGGGGAGGGCCCAACCAGCAGGTTTCCTGGAGCACAAAGCACAAAGGGACTGTGGCACAGCTGGATTACAGATCACTACTGACCAAAAGGTCACGAGTTCGAAGCCAGCCCGGGTCGGAGTGAGCTTCCGGTCAATTGTGTAGCTTGTTGTCGACCTTTGCAACCCGAAAGACAGTTGCACCTGTAAGTAGGAAATGTAGGTCCCACCTATGTGTGGGGAGGCTAACTTAACTAATTTACGAGGCCATAAAAAATCTCCAGCAAAAGCATGCGGGGAATGCGGAAAGTACTTCATCAGTGTCGCAGGTGGACGGTGAAGTGACAGCTCCCCTGGTGGCCATAAGTGGGAATGTTAAATAGCCCCTGAGTGTCTGTCTATATGCGCTGTGTGTCTATGGCATTGAATGTTTCCCATGTATGTGCACATTGTAATTGCCCTGAGTCCCCTGCAGTGGGGTGAGGAGAAGGGCGGAATGTAAACACTGTTAATAAATAAATAAATCTTCTGCCTCTGGACACGCGTGAGAATTCGGCCACGAGGAGGACAAGCACTGAGCGTCCACCTGTTTGCTCTGAAGAGAGGGCTGGGTGTCGCTTCCCACTCCCTCGAGGGCCTCACCTCGCTCTCGTCCTGGGCCTTTTGGAGGCATTTCTGGGCGCCTTCCTGAGTCAGGAACTGGGCGAAAGCACAACCTGCAGGAGAGGAAGAGGGAGGAGAGGGACTCAGGCGCAGGGGGAGGAGCAAACGGAGGCCGCAGCAAGGCCGGGCACACAGCCGCTAAAAGATCTATCAACCGAAAGGTTGCAAGTTTGAACCCCGGGTTGGCGTGGGCGGCCAACCCTTAGCCCTGCCCACTGTTGACCTGAGCAGTTCGAAAACAGCTGTAGCTTTAATTAGAGAAATTAGGTGCCGCTAATCAGGAAATGCTGGAGTGAGGAAGTCCTGACGGCTCTTCGTCACAGAGGACAGAGCGACAGCGCCCCCGTGGCACGACAAAAGCCCCCTCCTGTTCCGTCTGTGTTCTGTGTACATCTATACCAGGCCTGGGCAAACTTGCCCTCAGGTGTTTTGGACTACAACTCCCACAATTCCTAACAGCCTACCGGCTGTTAGGAATTGTGGGAGTTGTAGTCCAAAACACCTGGAGGGCCGAAGTTTGCCCAGACCTGGTCTATACAGACCGCATCACTTTAACAGAGATGCAATATAATAGCATTGAGTTTGGCCAGGTGCTGAGAATATTATACAGCTGGTGCACAGCACACACATACACACACTTTGGCCACCGCCCGCCCGCCCGCCTGACCTTTGGAGTGCTCGGTGTCGGGGTGCATCACAATCCGCACGTACTTGAGGTCCCCAAAGGGCTCCAGCAGCTCCCCCAGCTCCTCATCCTCTGTGTCGAAGGAGAGGTTCCTGCAGGAAAGAAGAGGGGGGAGGAGGAGGAGGCCCGAGTCAGAACCCTGGGGTTCGGACCGGCCCGGTTTCGCCCGTTCGTGCAACCATGTACTATGGTTCCTTCACATTTGATGTCGCCTCCTGGGGCTCGGCTGAGACCCCCACCCTGGGCCTGGAGCCCCAGACCCACCTGACGAAGACCGTCTTCCCTTCGTTGACGTCTGAAGGGAGCTTCTTCCGGCCCTTCTTGGGCTTTGAGGGGGCCTCTGCTTCTGAAACAGGAAGGAAGGAAGGAAGGAGTCAGTCAGTCACTGGGGCTCAAAGCTCTCTGCTCCAAAGGCAAATATTTGCAGGAAATACACCACAGGAACTAGCACAGGCCATGTTACGTGTGTCCTCAAGTCACCTGTAGACCGAGGGAGACCCCTTGAATCCTGTAGGGCAGGGCTGCCCAGGAAGTCGATCGCGATCCCGGGACCAAAGGAGGTCGATCCCAGCTGGACGGGGCACTTCTCAGAGAGGGCGGAGCCAGGCCGCGCCAAGCCCCGCCCCCTCCCCGGCTTTGGCACTCCCAGCAGCTGCTCCAGGTTTGTGGAGGGCAGGGCCAAGCCAGCCTTGTGCGAGCTATGCCACCACTGGCTTGGCACTGCCCTCCTCAAGCCTGGAGAAGCTGCTGGGAGCTCCAAAGCCAGAGGGGGGGGGGGCTTGGTGCAGCCTGGCTCCGCCCCCCTCTGGCTTCAGCTCTACCAGCAGCTTCTCCAGGCTTGACGATGGCAGTGCCAAGCCAGCCTTGTGCTAGCTATGCCACCACTGGCTTGGCACTGCCATCCTCAAGCCTGGAGAAGCTGCTGGGAGCTCCAAAGCCAGAGGGGAGGGGGTGGGGCTTGGTGCAGCCTGGCTCCGCCCCCCTCTGGCTTCAGCTCTACCAGCAGCTTCTCCAGGCTTGACGATGGCAGTGCCAAGCCAGCCTTGTGCATGCTATGCCACCACTGGCTTGGCACTGCCATCCTCAAGCCTGGCGAAGCTGCTGGGAGCTCCAAAGCCAGAGGGAAGGGGGCGGGGCTTGGCATGGCCTGGCTCGCCCCTGGCTTCCGATCTCCCAGCAGCTTCTCCAGGCTTGACAATGGCAGGGCCAAGCCAGCCTTGTGCAAGCTATGCCACCACTGGCTTGGCACTGCCATCCTCAAGCCTGGAGAAGCTGCTGGGAGCTCCAAAGCCAGAGGGGAGGGGGCGGGGCTTGGTGCAGCCTGGCTCCGCCCCCTCTGGCTTCAGCTCTACCAGCAGCTTCTCCAGGCTTGAGGATGGCAGTGCCAAGCCAGCCTTGTGCAAGCTATGCCACCACTGGCTTGGCATTGCCATCCTCAAGCCTGGAGAAGCTGCTGGGAGCTCCAAAGCCAGAGGGGAGGGGGCGGGGCTTTGTGCAGTCTGGCTCCGCCCCCTCTGGCTTCAGCTCTACCAGCAGCTTCTCCAGGCTTGACGATGGCAGTGCCAAGCCAGCCTTGTGCATGCTATGCCACCACTGGCTTGGCACTGCCATCCTCAAGCCTGGAGAAGCTGCTGGGAGCTCCAAAGCCAGAGGGAAGGGGGCGGGGCTTGGCATGGCCTGGCTCCGCCCCCTGGCTTCCGCTCTACCAGCAGCTTCTCCAGGCTTGACGATGGCAGTGCCAAGCCAGCCTTGTGCAAGCTATGCCACCACTGGCTTCGCACTGCCATCCTCAAGCCTGGAGAAGCTGCTGGGAGCTCCAAAGCCAGAGGGAGGGGCGGGGCTTGGTGCAGCCTGGCTCCGCCCCTGTGGCTTCCGCTCTACCAGCAGCTTCTCCAGGCTTGAGGATGGCAGTGCCAAGCCAGCCTTGTGCTAGCTATGTCACCACTGGCTTGGCATTGCCATCCTCAAGCCTGGAGACGCTGCTGGGAGCTCCAAAGCCAGAGGGGAGGGGGGGCTTGGTGTAGCCTGGCTCCGCCCCTCTGGCTCAGCCTACCAGCAGCTTCTCCAGGCTTGACGATGGCAGTGCCAAGCCAGCCTTGTGCATGCTATGCCACCACTGGCTTGGCACTGCCATCCTCAAGCCTGGAGAAGCTGCTGGGAGCTCCAAAGCCAGAGGGGAGGGGGCGGGGCTTGGTGCAGCCTGGCTCCGCCCCCTCTGGCTTCAGCTCTACCAGCAGCTTCTCCAGGCTTGACGATGGCAGTGCCAAGCCAGCCTTGTGCAAGCTATGCCACCACTGGCTTGGCACTGCCATCCTCAAGCCTGGAGAAGCTGCTGGGAGCTCCAAAGCCAGAGGGGAGGGGGCGGGGCTTGGCATGGCCTGGCTCCCCCCCTGGCTTCGATCTACCAGCAGCTTCTCCAGGCTTGAGGATGGCAGTGCCAAGCCAGCCTTGTGCTAGCTATGCCACCACTGGCTTGGCACTGCCCTCCTCAAGCCTGGAGAAGCTGCTGGGAGCTCCAAAGCCAGAGGGGAGGGGTGGGGCTTGGTGCAGCCTGGCTCCGCCCCCTCCGCACTGGCTTTGGAGCTCCCAGCAGCTTCTCCAGGCTTGACGATGGCAGGGCCAAGCCAGCCTTGTGCTAGCTATGCCACCACTGGCTTGGCATTGCCATCCTCAAGCCTGGAGAAGCTGCTGGGAGCTCCAAACCCAGAGGGGGGGGGGGGGCTTGGTGCAGCCTGGCTCCGCCCCTCTGGCTTCAGCTCTACCAGCAGCTTCTCCAGGCTTGACGATGGCAGTGCCAAGCCAGCCTTGTGCATGCTATGCCACCACTGGCTTGGCATTGCCATCCTCAAGCTTGGAGAAGCTGCTGGGAGCTCCAAAGCCAGAGGGGAGGGGCGGGGCTTGGCGCAGCCTGGCTCTGCCGCCTCTGGCTTCCGCTCTACCAGCAGCTTCTCCAGGCTTGACGATGGCAGTGCCAAGCCAGCCTTGTGCATGCTATGCCACCACTGGCTTGGCACTGCCATCCTCAAGCCTGAGAAGCTGCTGGGAGCCCAAAGCCAGAGGGAAGGGGCGGGGCTGGGCCGGGCTCCGCCCCCTTGGGCTTCCGCTCTACCTGCCGCTTCTCCAGGCTTGAGGATGGCAATGCCAAGCCACTGGTGGCATAGCTAGCACAAGGCTGGCTTGGCACTGCCATCCTCAAGCCTGGAGAAGCTGCTGGTAGAGCGGAAGCCACAGGGGGCGGAGCCAGGCCATGCCAAGCCCCGCCCCCTCTCCAGCCTTGAGGAGGTAGGTAGATGTTTCTGACTTGGTTTTAATATAAGTAGCTCGCATGCTGAAAAAGTGTGGGCACCCCTGCTGTAGGGTTTTCTAAAGCCAGGAATCCCCAGACCCCAGAGGTGGTTCTGCCAGGTCCTTCCTTCCTTCCTCTGAAACGTGACCCACACCACCTGGGATTCCTCAGCAGCCTCCCGTCTCAGTGCCAACCAGGACCGTCCCTGCTGAGCTTCCAAATGGTGCCTTGCGTCTAAATGCCAAAACTGCCCGCCAATGAGAACGCCTTGCTGCCTGAAAAGTTCAAGGCCGGAGGTCCGCCTCCAGGAAGAGGCTCAGGTGGCAAACCCCCCTTGTTTTGCTCCTGGAACATCACTCCTGTTTCACCCTCCCCGTAAAAAAATCCTGGAGGCCAGTGTTGGTCAAGAACTTTACTTCTTGGAGGGGAGGGTGAGGTCAGTCAATGAAGCGGCTCAAAGAATGTGGAGAACGGGACCACAACCATGACGGACCTCTATTCCAGTCCCGTCATTTGTGGTTGTGGTCCCGCTGCCAGTAATGGGACCGCAACCAAACCCAGAAGCCTACTTACTTACTTATTTACAGTATTTATATTCTGCCCTTCTCCTCACCCCGCTGCAGGGGACTCAGGGCGGATTACAATGTACACATACATGGCAAACGTTCGATGCCATAGACACACAACACATATAGGCAGACAGTCAGAGGCTATTTAACTTTTTTCTGGCCACCAGGGGAGCTGTCGCTTCACCGTCCATCTGCGACACTGATGAAGTACTTCCGCATTCCCCGCATGCTTTTGCTGGAGATTTTTTATGGTCTCATAGATTAGTTAAGTTAGCCTCCCCGGACAGAGGTGGCCCCTAAATGTCCTACTTGACAGATGCAACTGTCTTTCGGGTTGCAAAGGGCAACAACAAGCTACACAAAATTGGTCGGAAGCTCACTCCAACCCAGGCTGGCTTTGAACTCATGACCTTTCAGTCAGCAGTGATCTTAATGCAGCTGGCACCCAGCCCGCTGCGCCACAAGCCTAGAGGCAAGCCCGAGAGAGAGAGAGAGAGAGAGAGAGAGAGAGAGAGAGAGAGAGAGAGAGAGAGAGACAGACCCCTCCCTGTGGGCTTCTGCCCAAAGGACGCCAGAGGATTAAGGGGGATTTTGGGCCAAGGCAGCAAGGCTCTTCTGGCGTGAAGCCTTTCAAAGGGCCCAACCGTGCCTGCCCCACACTCCAGAGACCTGCCTGGCCCTCAGGAAAACCCAGCCCCACCTCCTTCTTCCTCCTCCTCCTCCTCCTCATCTCCATCCTCTTCCTCTATGTCTCCGGCCTCTTCCTCAGAGCTCTCGGGCTCCGGTTCCTCAGAGCGCTTGGCCTTGTGGGGCGCTTCCTCCTCCTCCTCCTCCTCGCGCTCCGCGGGTGGGGCGGGTTTCTCAAAGTACCTGCAAGCAGAGAGCGCTGGGTGGCAGAGACCCGTCTCCCCAGGTAGGAAGAGTCCCGGCAGTTCCAGGGCATTCCTTTCTGTATTCCCATTTATCAGCAACAACATTCTCACCCTAAGAAGCGGCCGTGCTCACACAAGAAATATAATGCGCAGATCTGGCAAATGACGAAATGCGACACGTGGTTTGAATGAATGGTGTGAGTAGTACGGGTGGGCCCAATTTGGCTGAAGACCCCATTCTAAGCCATTTTAATTATAATCCTTTTGCCGGATTATAATTGAAAGTCGCTAAACTGCCGACATTGATTGACTGTGGAACTTTTGGGGGAAAGCAATGTATTGACGCCTGTCAATCAGAGACCATGTATGCTCTTTTGAGTCAAGGCAATGTTTACAGCGTTAAGAAAGACGTCAACACAAGTCTTGGGTTGACCAACACCATCAAGGAGAGTCAACATCGGTCAGGAAACAACATGTTTCAGGACAGAAAATGCCTGTCGTCCACTTACAACTTTGGGGCAACCTCTGCACATATTGCTATTTGACAGACCTTAGAACAACCCAGAAATTGTGGCAGGAGGAGGAGGAGCCCATTTCACCCATTTCAAGGGAGATGGTGTACTTTGGGGGTGTCAGATCTGCTACGGGGAAGCAGGATTCGGGGCACTTGGGAGTTCAGGTGCCGCTGTGCGGACAACAGAGATCTGACCCCTGGCATTGGGCTTAGGGAAAGGATGCGTTGTGACGGCATGGGAGCTTGGGAACTATGCATTGGCAGATTTCCAAGGAAGCAGTCCGGCCAAATAGGTGTTCTTCACGGAGGAAGAATGGCGAAATGGTGACGGGTGCATGGTTATATGTCTGTGGGTGCTGAGTAAAAGTGCAATTCCCCTTTGCTTATTTGTTAGCCAACGTAACTGTAAGTTACGCACAACGCAGTGACGCCGAACACGTATGTATTTCCGTATGTAGTTCTTTGCCTAAACGTTGCTCTGTAAACGTTTGACGCCCTTCCTCTTAATGGAAAATGGCAAGAAAAAGAACCGGTGCTTTAGAGTCACTGAAAAGTTATTCCTAGTAGTGCAATCACCTGTAAAGTTACTGCAGAGAAGAGTAACTAGCCTACAAACAGGAGGTGACAGGCCTGGTTGACCCCAAAGCAGCCGGAATGCCGGACGTCTGACCCATGTTGCGCCTCTCTCATTGTTAACACAGCCCGCTGCTTCTTCTCTTAACCGCTGACCTCTTGAGGGAGGGGAGGCGGAAGAAGCCAGGCCCTGCCCCACCCCCTGCTTTCAATTATGACCCACTGGAGGCCTGGTTAGTTTTAATTATTCTAATTTAATTTTAATGTAATCATTCGATTTCTTGGCCGCCACTCCCGGGTGGCTCGGGGCGGCTCACAAAATACAGCAACATAAAACATCAAAATACAACAGCTACAGGAAGGCGTTACATACAGAACTCCTTTGAAAATGCTAATAAAATAGGGAGATGGCTAGCAAGACGACTAAGGAAGAAAAGGCAGTCCCATCAAATCGTAAGAATTAAAAAAGGAGAAGAATTTATAGTAGAAGATGAGAAGATAAAGCAGGAATTTCTACTCTTCTATGAACATTTATATAAGGAAGAACAAATTAATGAAGAAGAAGTAATGAAGTATTTAGGAGACCTAAAACTGGAGAAAATTACAGATGACCAGCGTCAAAGACTTAATCAAGAGATAACGGCGGAAGAAATTAAAAAAGCAATCAAGAATCTGAAAAATGACAAAGCACCAGGACCAGATGGCTACACAGCATGCTTCTACAAATCTATGCAAGAAGAAATAGTCATAGTCCTAAAAGAGATAATGAATAAGGCACTTACTGAAAAAGAAATTCCAGATTCATGGAGAGCCGCAGATATAACAATGATATACAAAGACGGAACGGATCCCGAAGATATCAAGAACTACCATCCAATTTCACTTTTGAATACGGACTATAAAATTTACACAACAATATTGGCAAATAGATTCAAAGAATTCCTAGTAGATTGGATTCAAGAGGAACAAAATGGATTTTTACCCAATCGACACATAAGAGATAATGTAAGAACAATTCTAAATGTGATCGAATATTATGAGACCAACCATCAGAAAGAACTTGCCCTACTATCAATAGATGCAGAGAAAGTGTTCGACAACCTGAATTGGAAATATTTTAAATTACTTATGAAGGAGATCGATATTGGACTTCAATTTCAAAATGCGATTGCGGCAATCTATCAACATCAAAAGGCAAAAATTTGGATAAATGGGAATGCAACTAAGGAATTCGAGATAGAAAAGGGAACCAGACAGGGTTGCCCATTATCCCCACTTATATTTATCTTTGCATTGGAGACACTCTTAATGAAGATACGGCAGAATAAAGACCTGAAAGGTCTAAGTATACAAAAGAAAGAGTACAAAACAAGAGCCTTTGCCGATGATGTGATATGTATTGTAGAAAATCCAAGAGAGAATATATTGAAATGGTTGTCGACTATTGAAGAATATGGGAAATTGGCTGGATTCAAACTGAACAGGAAAAAGACAAAGATCATCACTAAAAACATCTCAAAATTAGACCAAATGGAATTGCAGGAAGTAACGGGCGTCCAAGTGGTTAATAAAGTTAAATATCTAGGAATCTGGATCACTGCAAGGAATCTCCACCTACTGAAAGATAATTATATGGAACAATGGAAAAAAATGAAAGAAGAATTAGAACAATGGAAAAGACTCAATCTCTCCTTACTGGGAAGGATTGCTGCTGTAAAGATGAATCTGTTGCCAAAGATGTTATATTTATTTCAGAATTTGCCTATACTAAGAAATATGGAGATCTTTAATGGATGGAGAAAGGACCTGACTAACTTCATATGGAAAAATAAAAACCAAGAATTAAGTACAATATAATGATCATGCAGAAAGAAAAGGAGGCTTTGGCCTGCCTGATTTAAAAATGTACTATGAAGCATGTGCCCTGGTATGGGTGAAAGATTGGGTGCTATTAGATAAGAGTTCAACCTTAACTCTTGAAGGTTTTGACCTGCGGAAAGGCTGGCACTCGTACCTTTGGTATGAAGGAGCTAAAATAGAAAAAAAAATTGGGAATCATTTTATTAGATCCGCTTTGCTGAAAACCTGGTTAAAATATAAAGACTTTATGTACATAAAGACACCACTATGGCTTTCACCTCTAGAAGCGAATCAAAGAAGGTTATTGGGTTGGACAGAATGGCCAAAATACCAGGATATGGTGACACAAAAGGAAGGTGAACTAGTGATGAAAACACAGGAAGAAATTGCTGGATTATATCGTAATGCATTATGGCTGCACTACTTCCAAATGAGAGAAAGTTTTAACAAAGATAAGGTTAAAGGATTTAGTACGACGGAAGGCCCATGGGATAAAATCTTAAAAAGTGAAAGAAAAACTATATCCAAAACATACTCCATGCTCCTGGACTGGGTCTCAGAGGAGGAGGCAATTAAGCAAACTATGATAAAATGGGCGAAACATTGGAAGACCCATTCAGTTAAGGGAATGGGAAAGGTTGTGGACGAAACAACTCAAAATCACCTATGCAACTGATCTTAAAGAAAATTGGCTAAAAATGATACATCGATGATATATCACACCCAAGAAACTAAATATACTGTACAAAAATGTGGATAATAAGTGTTGGAAATGTGATTAGCAAGAAGGTTCTTTTTTCCACATGTGGTGGACCTGTCCTAAGACTAATGGGTATTGGAAATTAATTCATAATGAATGTAAAGAAATCTTAAAGATCGATTTCCAAATGAAGCCAGAGTTATACCTATTGGGAATTATAGAAAATGGAACATTTAAAAATGAGAATATGGAAAAACTCTTTTATATTCCTGTCAACGGCAAGGATTATATTTGCTAGAAGTTGGAAGACGAATCTCCTACCTACAAAGGATCAGTGGCAAGAGAAGATTCTTGAGATCAAAGACATGGATGAACTTACATTTTGGTTGAGACAAAATAATGGTAAAGGAAATATCAGAACAGACTGGACTCAGGTTGCTGAGTATATTAAGAACAATGGCTGAAAAACAGATGAGAATAGATAAGGTGATAAAAGGAGTTACCACGACAAAGAGTAAGAGCATCTGGGAGGTTCCAGGTTAGGAACTATCATTAATAACAATTCTAAATGGTGTGGTAAGAGAGCGGAAGTCAATTTTATTCCCCTTTTCATGTGTCTACCTTCCCCTTAGTCCCTTAGGTGCGTTACCTTCCCATGTTTATATGTTATATGTATAAAATGTGAAACTTCTTAATAAAACTTTATTAAAAAAAGGAAGGCGTTACATTAAAATTAATACAACTAAAGCCAACTAGGTAATAAAGGCCTGTCGGAATAATAACCAGGTCTGGCAGGCCTTCCGGAACGCCACGAGGTCTCAGAGAGGCCTGATCTCCGGCGGTAAGGAGATCCAGAGCGTGGGGGCAATAATGGAGTATGCGCTTCTCCAAGTTGAGGTAAGATGGTATGCTTTGACACTTGGGATGGGGAGGAGATTCTGATATTCCGATCTTCCGATCTCCGTGATCTCATGGGACAGTATGGGGTGAGGCGGTCCCTCAGGTACACTGGCCCCAGACCATGCAAGGCCTTGAAAGTCAAGACTAACACTTCGAAGGTGATCCGGAATTCGACAGGCAGCCAGTGCCGCTCCTGCAGAATAGGTGTGATGTGGGATTGCACCAGCGTTCTGCACCAGCTTAAGTTTCCGGGTCACCGACAGAGGTAGGCCAATGTAAAGAGCATTACAGTAGTCTAGCCTTGAGATGACTGTCGCTTGGATCACCAAGGCTAGGTCACGACGGGACAGGTAGGGAGCCAGCCTCCGAGCCTGGCAAAGGTGGAAGAATGCAACTCGGCTAACCATGGAGGTATGGATTTCCATTGAAAGCGGGGTGTCCAGATGGACCCCGAGGCTCTTTACTGATGACGACGGGCATAGAGCCACACCATCCAGGGTTGGAAGCTGGAGACCCCCACCACCCGGGCGACCCAACCAGAGGATCTCCGTCTTCGCTGGATTCACCTTCAACCTACTGGCTCGCAGCCATCCAGTGACGGCTTCGAGGCAGAGATGGAAATTATTGGGTACAGAGTCGGGCCGGCCCTCCATCCTCAGAATGAGCTGAGTGTCATCAGCGTACTGGTGGCACCCAAAGGTGCGTACTCTTTTGGCAAAGGGAGGGCGATTGGCCCAGTTACACACCTGCCCAGAGCAAGCGATGCACCCAAGGGCCGCTCTCTCACACCAACCACTCACAGCCATAAACCCCCTTCTGTCCGTTGCATGCCGCCCCCCTGCTTACCTCCCCTTCTTCACTGGCTTAGGAGGCGGCACCACATCCTCCTCCTCTTCTCCTTCCTCCTCCTCCTCTTCCTCACCCCCGCCAGTGTCTTCCTCCTGCAGGGCCTTGCGAGGCTTCTTCTCGGCCGGCCCTGTTGCGGATCACAAGGAAGCGTGAGACGGAGGGGGGCCCTGCCTGGCCTGTCTGCACTTGGGGGAGGCCCCCTGCCAGCCCCGATTAGGATCTGCCGGGCTTGATGGTTCATGCTATTATTATGCCAGATCGTCACTTCATGCTTGATATGGAACCTATAGTTTGATACCGAGCGTCACCTGACACGCAACTGTTGTACTGCTATGGTGTAAATGGCCAATGGCAATTCAATTAGCCATTTTGACCATAAAGCAGGCCTGGGCAAACTTTGGCCCTCAGGTGTTTTGGACTACAACTCCACAATTCCTAACAGCCGGTAGGCTGTTAGGAATTGTGGGAGTTGTAGTCCAAAACACCTGGAGGGCCGAAGTTTGCCCAGGCCTGCCGTAGAGTCTTGTCCAGCATATCTCCTTAACTCATTGACCCGCGGGTCATGGGCAGGATGAGCTGCAGATCTGTTTTGAGAAGGAACTGCTGCCCAGGGCTGTTCTCTTGCAACCCAAATAGGGAACTGAGGCGGCGTTGTGACTGCTTGGCCAATCACGAAGAAGACTGTGGCGAGCGTGATGGACCTTTAGGTGAACGGGGACAGGGCACGCACAATATTTAAATGCACACTAAGCTCTCAGATCTGACCATAACTTGCTCTGGTTGCCTGCACATGCCCTTGTTCAATATGGCTGTTCTGTCTCAACGTGTCGTGCTTCTAAGGCCTCAAACGCTGCAGTGGACGGCGGCCCCCTCCCTGCCCCCTCCTCCTCACCATCACTTCCAGGGCGCAGGGGTCAAACACACCGCCTCTCAAAGCAGGCCAAACCGAAGCAGAGCCCTGCCCAGTGGCACTTACCAGCCGGAGCAGTCGCCGCTTGCATAGCCTGGTACTTCTCTCGGGCCACAGCCCAGTCTACGGCCACCGGGCGCTCTAGGAAAAGAATGGGAAGAAGAGAGGCTGGCTTGAATCAAGACCCACCTGCGGATGGGACACGAGGCAACGCAAACCATTGCTGTGTGTGCGAGGAAACGGGGGCCAGGAAATGCTCGGGACACTTGAGATCCTATGTGGCCACTCCACCCTCAGGTTGAAGAAAGGTTCAAAGCCCTTGCGCATAGGATGGCATGGTTTCTTTGTGCACACTCTCTCTTGCACACCCCTCCCTCATGCCATCCCCCTCAAAATAATGTAAACATTCCACAAACACACAAAACTACTTTCAAATTTGCCACAAAAGTTCTGGACGACACAAGTAGCCCCAAAGACTCAAAGGGCTGCGTTCCAGTTTCCCCGAATGACACCAACGTCAGAACCAACGAAAAGGCCTTCTTCCCAGAATGCATTGTCCCTCCCACAAATACACCTCCCCCAGAGCCAAGAGCCCCAAGATGTTGGATACGGGTCTCACACCTGCAGACTGAGTAGTCCAGCAAACCAGTGTCTGGACCGGAACCACTACTAGGTCAGTGTTTGCCAGGCCTCTGAGTCCTTCTGTGCATCTCCCGGCATCACCAACGGAGAGGGAGGGAGGCCCAAACCCAGAAGCCCCAAGGCTGGTGGTCCATCGAGGGCCGGCCACTGACCTCCCACTTTAGGGAAACCTAGAAGGACTCACCCTTGATCTCCTTCATGTTCATCCCCTTCAGGGCCTTCCCGGCCTCCAGGATGTTTTTGAACTGCACAAAGGCAAAGCCCCGCATCTTCCCATCTGGAAGAGAAGACCGCTCTGTCACGAAACGGGCGGCACGACTGGAAGGTGGAAATCAGCTCCAAAGCCCAGCATCCTTGAACGGGGCTGATGCCTCAGGCTGCCTCAGAACACCGGCTTCTCAGGCCTGCCATCCCTCCCGGCCTGCAGAGCAAACCAGGGCACAAAAGAAGGCAAGAGGAGGCCTGATCCGGACTCCTCCATAAGCTTCCAACAGCCATTTGTGGGAAAGAGGCCACAGGAGAGGGTCTTGTCCCCAGAGATGCCCCTGGAAATGCCTGGAGATTCTGTGTTCGTTCTCTGGCAATATCAGACAAGGAGCAGGAGGACCGATTGGACAAAGAGGCCTAACCAGTCCAACTTTGTCTTCCCAGTCAGCTCTCATGGAAAATTGTGGATGGGATTTGTAGGGGGGGGCGGATTTCAAATGTAATTGTATTTTGTTCATTTTTTGGCACTGGTCATTGGCCGTAATATATCGTTATATATATAACAGAGGCTGTCCGCCATGAGGATTAAGCAACAGCACCCCCCTGTGACGTAATGACGCAATCACACGCTGTGACGCACCCTGTGATGCAGCCTGAAGAAAATCCTTCTAAAAATTGTACTTGTCATATGTTATATGTTGTATGTAATTGTATGTGGAACCGGCAGGGACTGTCTGCCATATGTGTGATGTAATCCGCTCTGAGTCCCCTTCAGGGTGAGAAGAGCGGAATATAAATAAAGTGTATTATTTATATATATATATATGTGTGTGTGTGTGTATATATACATACGCACACATACACACATACACACACACACACAGAGTATTTAGTGTATTGTATTATTTGGATTTAACTTCCAACTAGTACATTAGTATTTAGTTGGCTTTGTTTTGATTTTTATTACATTGTGTGGTTGTTGGCTGCCTTGAGTCCCTCTGGGACAGGAGCGTGACTGCGCCCTCCATCATCCACACCCTGCAGCACCTTCCCTATGGCAGCCGTCTTGACCTCGGACACGGATGACCTCTTGGCTGCTTTCCCTCCGTCCACCCCCCCCCCTCTCCCCCCTTGCTCCAGCCAGCCATACCTGGTTTCCTGGGGAGGGTGACTTCCAGCACAGTCCCAAAGGGAGAGAAGGCGCTCTTCAGGTCCTCTTCTGAGCACTGAGGACAAAAGGAGGGACGTCAATGGCGGAAGGTGCCTTAGCAGCACAAAGGCAGCAAATATCGCCCAAGGCCTTTGAGGAGCCCCGGGTTCTGTTCAGGGTTCAATAGGGAACCTCAAAGCCCCAAAGTAAGGGATCGGCTGGAATCGCAATTATAATCAATGCAGGAAACCACAACCACAAAAAAGGCAAAAAGCCAAAGGAATCTCAGGCAAGAACTTCAGCAAAAACTGTCAATCTGTCAGCCCAAAGAAATGGGCCTGATTCACACAAACAGAACCGGGAATGGAAGAAGTCGGTACTACATGTGGTGTAAATGTGGTGAAAATACTGTTTATAGAGTTTAAACTCTGTGTTCGGTGTAGAAATGCAATGCTGTGCAAGGGTTAAATGCAGAAAGCCGTCCTTTATGCCTAGAGCGTAACTCTGGACCGTTCCTGCCACGTCACGCATTCCAGAGACAAGGTAACAGCACTGTCCTCTTCCAACGATGAGCAGCTAAGAGAACA
Source organism: Anolis apletophallus (assembly GCA_030556195.1). Classification (NCBI taxonomy): domain Eukaryota; kingdom Metazoa; phylum Chordata; class Lepidosauria; order Squamata; family Anolidae; genus Anolis; species Anolis apletophallus. Next base: position 141,793,519 of record JARBWK010000009.1, on the reverse strand, counting down.
GGCACATGTGGTTTTGCTCTGGTGCTATAGACTAAATAGCAACAAATCTTTAGGAGCTGCTCTGGGCTTCGGAGTTGAACAAAGGCCGCATGCTTCCTTTGTTTTGTGCCTCTTCGCAGTTGCTCTGAGGCCGGACCCCGTACCCAATTATTTCCACCGATGCCTTGAAGCCGTGACTGGGTGGCTATGGGCCAGCAGGTTGAAGGTGAACCCGTCGCAGACGGAGATCCTATGGCTGGGTCGTCCGGGGGAGCTCCAACTGCCTGTTATGGAAGGTGAGGCAATTTGCCCGTCGTCCCTTGTAAAAAGCCTGGGGTCCAATTGGACCCTCTGCTCACCATGGAGGCTCAGGTCTCCACGGTGAGGAGAGCGGCATTTTTCCATCTGCGCCAGGCCAGGTGGTTGGCGCCCTACCTCTCTGGGAACGGCCTAGCCACGGTGATCCAGGCCACGGTCATCTCAAGGCTAGACTACTGTAACGGCCTCTACATTGGCCTTCCCTTGTCGGTGACCCGGAAACTCAAGCTAGTGCAGAACGCTGCTGCTCGACTGCTGGCTGGAGTGTCATCGACGTGTCACATCCCACCAGTCCTTCAGCGTCTGCACTGGCTTCCCATCGAGTACCGGATTGCCTTCAAAGTGTTGGTGCTAACCTTTAATGCCTTTCATGGTCTGTGGCCAGCGTACTTGGAGGACCGCCTTTCCCCGTATATCCCTCAGAGATCTCTATGGTCTGAGGACCAAAACCTCCTGGAAATTCCATCTATTCGAACTTGCCGGCTATCACCCACGAGGCAGCGCGCCTTCTCGGTGGCAGCGCCCAATCTATGGAACGCCTTACCGGAGGAAGTCCAAGCTATAACAGATCTGCCCTCCTTCCGAAGGGCTTGTAAGACCCACCTCTTCCGGCAGGCGTTCAGTTTGTAATTAGTTTGTAATTGGTCCGGCCTTCTAATCTCCTATCTGTATTAGTTATAATGGTTTTACTGTGTTTTAAATTGCTATTTTATGATTGTTTCTGTATGTATTGTGAACCACCAGGAGCCACTGGGAATGGGGGGATGTACATTTGAAATAATAAATAAATAAATAGCCGACAGAAGCATGTATCACCCAGGGGGTGCGGAGTTGTTGTTGTTGTCATTGTGCAACATGGTATATGGTTTGAATATAACTGAATGAAAGATTAATGAATGAGCTTATAATTTTGGAGACACCATTCTAAAATATTAAAGCCTGCAAAGACCGACTACATGCATGCCGGGCTGTAATTAGAAGTTGCTAATGAGAACTGAAATGGCCGACCTGCTATCGTAAACTGTGATAAGAACTGTGACAGTAATAGGATACGTGTTTTCATCTGTTTACATCTGTCAGCATTAGCTGACCAGGAACCGGATTAACTCCAAAGGGAATGATCTGTGTTTACATTAGTCTTTCGAGTCATACCCAGAACACAAGGGCTTATTACCTGAAGACAAACATCTCAGTCGGGAGGAGAAGACGCAAGATAATTTCACACAGGGCCATTATGTATGGCATACCTATAAAAGACTCAATCTAATAATTCTCAAGTGTGACAGAGCGAAGGCGTCTGGTTCAACGGCTATGATCTGCTCCATTGGGAAGGAGAGAGAGAGAGTGTGCCGTGGAGAGTGTCAGACCTGCTATGAGAAAGCAGGATTCTGTGCACTTTGGGCCCTTTCTCATTGGAAGAGGAAGGAGCATGTGTTTTGGAGTCACGATACCTTTGCAGGGAGTCGGGTTTTGCTGCATGGAAAACAGGGACCTGACCCGTAGCACTGTTCTGAGGGAAAGGGAGGTTTTGGTGTTTTGGAAGCGTTCTGCAAGTGTGCGCTGGGAGGCTACGAGGAACGCAGGGCCTGGCCTAGACAGGTGCCCTTCAAGGAGGGAGACATGGTAATATTTGGGTGCATGTGGGTGAATGAACGTATTCTATGCGTGTGAATGCTGAGTAAAAATGTCGCTCTCCTTTGTCAGCAACTGATGCCAGTGGCCTTGGCCAGCGGGATCCAGATCCTGACATAGACTGAACAACCTGACTGGTGTGAGAACGTACTGGCCGGCAAGCATTTTGGCGCCCAGCAAAAAAGGCGCAATTCCAAGATTTGAACAGGAGGGGAAACCTATAAATTCTGGGTGTTGGTGGAAGAGAATCACTTTCGGCTTTGGATATGTTTGTTTCTTGTAGTAAAGTGACTGACCAGAGGCCTTCTGCATGGTTATTTGCACCTCACTGCAGTGAGCTGACACTCCTTTGCTTGTTAGCCAATGCAACTGTAAGTTGTTTGTGACCCCAATGCAGTTGCGCAGAGTCTGCCTGTCTGTATGCCTAATGTCATTCTTTGTCTCACAGTCTTAAAGTTCTCTGAAAGTTGTGACACCCTCTCACACTGGATGTTGCCATGAAAAGAACGTGTGCTTTAAAGATATTGAAAAGTTATTCATGGCCTTGTAATTATTTTAACAGTTTTTAATTGTTTTTATGTGATTTCCCAACAATTCTATGTTTGATTCTAATTTGATGTTTACAATGCTGGCAGCCACCCTGAGTCTTGTTTCGAGAGAGAAAAGAAATATACAAATACAAATACAACAACAGCAACAACAACAGAAGGGACCCCCCACACACGATCATGCAGGGGGCTCCACTGCCTTCCCTCCTACCTTGAAACTCAGGTTGCGAATGATCAGCCTGGCCTTCTTGGACGCGCCTTTCTTCTTTGGAGGCTTCTGCTCTTCCTGGGAGCCTTCGGGGGCCTCTGAAACCAAGGAGGAGCCGCGTCAGCAGGTCACGCAGGGGGGAGGGAAGGCGCAACGCCGTACAAGGGCCGTAAACAAAGCGGCATCCCTGGCAGGAGACCCGGGGCAAGTCCCCTGGCTCCGTCTCGGGAAGAAGCTGCACCTTCCGCCTCTCTCAAAGGATCGCTGACATTTTATCCCACAGAAGTGATGTAAGACCCACCCAGAAGGAAATCCCACCCAGCCACTCGGCAGCTTGTCTCACCACTACAATACTTTGGCAATAGGATCAGGCCTGTGTATTTGGTCACCGCGCCCCCAATCTATCTCCTCACGAACACGTGGCTCCAGCCGTTTGTCTCGGCCATTTCTTGCCAACAAATCTTCATCTTATGAACTAATCTTCTTGGCCGAAAATATCCGGAAGAAACAGCAAAACGTGGCCAGAAGGGCGTTATTTTGGCCACCGGAAATGACAAGAGCTGAAGAGACTGCCTGGGAAGAAGCATCACCCGTGCGTCCCGTTCCAGCAACACCAAAGGCAAGAATTGGCGGAGGCGCCGTTTGCGCTTACCGGCTTTCTTCTTCCCTTTCTGCCTGGGTTTTGGGTTGGCAATCGTCGCGCTGATCTTGCGGTTCCCAAAAGAGGTGACCTCCCGGATGGCTCTCTGGGCGTCTTCTGGCAAGGAGAACGTGACAAACCCAAAGCCGCGGCAGGCTTCGCTGCCTATCAGAGAGGGGGGCAAGCAGGGGCCAAAAGTTAGCACCTCACCGTCAGGAAGTAGCAACCAATAGTGAAAGGGCCAAGGCAGTGGCATCTCCGGCCCATCCTCTCTTTGGATATCGGCCGGCAAGCCAACGCCTTAAATCCAGAAATAGTTTTCTAAGATCTACAGAGACATTTCCTGGATCAGCCCAGGCAAGCAAGAGCCCAAAAGTGGCAGGCTCAAACCCAGCACCTCAATCCATGGATGATAACTAATAAGAGACTACGAACTGTTTGGTTCGCTCCTGATATGATAAATAAATAAATGTATGTAATTATTTACTGTACTTATACCCTGCCCTTCTCACTCCGAAGGAGGACGCAGGGCAGCTTACAAATTATGGCAATAATTCAATGCCAGATTCAGATCACAACAGGATCAATAGGACACAATATTTTAAAACTGTATTAAAAAAACCATATATATATATCAATCAAATTAATCTTTCAAATGATTAAAACATATCAAAACATTTCAAAGGTATCAAACTTAACATTGCATTGAAGGACGACGACAGGCCTCACGGTCCAGTGGCTTAAACTGCCAAAACCTTGATAAATAAGTGCTCAGCACCCTCAAAACATTGCCACACGCTGCCCACCCACACCTAAAATCAATCCAATCCACCTCACACCAACTGTCCCCAAGGAATGCCCCACGGGATGATGAAAGATTCCCAGAAGGCATCCAGCTGGTCCAGTCTATTTAGCCCAGACCAGTCCTTTTGGTCTGGGGTGGGGGCTTGTTAATAAACGTTCGAACCCTGAGCGATGGTGAGCTACAGCATCTCCTGCAAGGACATACAATGACAGCGGTGGCTGAACAAGACTTGACTACTGTAACACTCTTTACACTGGCCTTCCCTTGACCGCGATCCTGGTGCAGAATGCTGCAGCCCGGCTGCTCGCGGGGGAGCCCGTGACCTGCCATATAACACCGATCCTACAAGACCTGCACTGGCTGCCTATTGAATTCCGGATCACTTTCAAGGTGTTAGTTCTTACTTCCAAGGCCTTATATGGTCTGGGGCCAGTGTACCTGCGGGATCGCCTGATTCCATACAATCCTCCGAGATCACTACGCTCAGAAGACCTGAACCTTCTGAACATTCCTAGTGTAAAATCCTTCCACTTGACATCCACCAGGCGAAGAGCCTTTTCTATCATCGCTCCAACACTGTGGAATGCCCTGCCTCCAGAGGTACCCAAACGGCATTCAATAATTCTATAGTGCAAAGGCCAATCCCGATGTAGAATTATTGAATGCCGTTTGGGTACCTTTCAATGGGAACTAATAATATGGATAGCACTAAGCCTTGAGAAAGACTGACTCCGGTCAAAACGAGAGATGGGATTCCTCAATTAATGGTCCTCGTCGGCTGTGTATATCCTACCTGATTGTCCTCACCACCCCCGGCACCTTATACATCAAATTGTCGTTAGATTGGATTCCTGGGCGCGTGGGGCTGGGCTTTGGTGTTTCCAGAAAGAATTGCGTATTTTGCGTATGGATTACTGATTTGCAACCGTGTATCACAAAGAGTGCCTATACCTTTAATTCACATTTGTGACGGATTGTTTATTTTGACACCTGAAGTACATATATACATAAAGAAAGACTTTTGATTTATGGACTTGAGATTGGACTCTATATTCATTCCCAGCACGGTATTATTACTTGATTTTTTAACATTGACTGGGACCTTAGGCCCTGTGCTTTAATCTGTGTGATTGGCACTCCCCTGTTGCAGTGTTTACGTTTCGCCTGCATCCCCAGAGGTCGAGAGGCCTGTTGGAAACCAGGCCAGTGGGGTCCATAGATCTGTGGAGTGGCGTCCCGGGTGGGAGGGAGAAGGAAAGAGCTCTTGCCCCTTGGAAGGAGGTGCGCGTGTTCCCATTGGCCGCCTTGGTTAGCGTTTCCCAGCCTGGCCTTCTCGCGCCCTGGGCTTTGTTTGTTTACTTACTACGCTTCCACCCCGCCCTTCTCAAACCCCCCACCCGGGGACAGACGGACGGACGACGACTCAGGCCCACTTTCCACAGGGAGGTCACCCCAATTTTTCCCAACAGACCTCACGACCCCCGGGGACGCCTTTAGCCGCGGATGTGGGCGAAACGTCAGGAGAGAGTGCTGCAGGCAGCCCGGAACACTGACCGCAACCCAACAACACGATTCACTCTGGTTTGTGGCAGCCACAAAAGCAATGTTTCTGGACCAGAACCCCCCTCCCTCCCTCCGGGTGTTTTGGGCTGTGGGGAATTGTGGGAGTTGTAGTCCAAAGCGCCCGAATGGGCGCTTTGGACTACAACTCCCACAATTCCCCACAGCCCAAAACACCCGGAGGGAGGGCCCAATCTGGCCCAGGCCTGCCCTAGAGTGAGTCCTCTCAGCTGTGAGGAGTTGTGGGAGTTGTAGTCCTAGGGCAGGCCTGGGCCGGATTGGGCCCTCCTCCTTCCTTCCCTCCGGGTGTTTTGAGGTGGGGGAATTGTGGGAGTTGTAGTCCAAAAGCGCCCTAACTCTAGGGCAGGCCTGGGCCGGATTGGGCGCTTTGGACTACAACTCCCACAATTCCCCCACAGCCCAAAACACCCGGAGGGAGGGAGGGAGAGCCCAAACCGGCCCAGGCCTGCCCTAGAGTGAGTCCTCTCGGCTGTGAGGAGTTGTGGGAGTTATAGTCCTAGGGCAGGCCTGGGCCGGATTGGGCTCTCCCTCCCTCCTTCCCTCCGGGTGTTTTGGGCTGTGGGGAATTGTGGGAGTTGTCGTCCAAAGCGCCCTAACTCTAGGGCAGGCCTGGGCCGGATTGGGCGCTTTGGACTACAACTCCCACAATTCCCCACAGCCCAAAACACCCGGAGGGAGGGAGGGCCCAACCGGCCCAGGCCTGCCCTAGAGTGAGTCCTCTCGGCTGTGAGGAGTTGTGGGAGTTGTAGTCCTAGGGCAGGCCTGGGCCGGATTGGGCCCTCCCTCTCTTCCTCCCTCCTTCCCTCCGGGTGTTTTGGGCTGTGGGGAATTGTGGGAGTTGTAGTCCAAGCGCCCTAACTCTAGGGCAGGCCTGGGCCGGATTGGGCGCTTTGGACTACAACTCCCACAATTCCCCCACAGCCCAAAACACCCGGAGGGAGGGAGGGAGAGCCCAAACCGGCCCAGGCCTGCCCGAGAGTGAGTCCTCTCGGCTGGGGGGAGTTGTGGGAGTTATAGTCCTAGGGCAGGCCTGGGCCGGGTTGGGCCCTCCTCCCTCCTTCCCTCCGGGTGTTTTGGGCTGTGGGGGAATTGTGGGAGTTGTAGTCCAAAGCGCCCTAACTCTAGGGCAGGCCTGGGCCGGATTGGGCAGCTTTTGGACTACAACTCCCACAATTCCCCACAGCCCAAAACACCCGGAGGGAGGGAGGGCCCAATCCGGCCCAGGCCTGCCCTAGAGTGAGTCCTCTCGGCTGTGAGGAGTTGTGGGAGTTGTAGTCCTGGCTCCCTCCCCCCTCTTACCGGGCTTGGTGACGGCCACCGCCCTGCGCACGGGCCCCACGCGGCCGAACTCCCGCTCCAGGTCCGGGCCCTTGGCCGAGGCCGGCAGCCCGCGCACCAGCACCGTCCTCGCGGCCTCCGCCATGGCGCCTGCCTCCCTCGGACTCCCACGCGCTACCTGACCGTCCCAAGCGCCGCCATCTTGGTCCTCTCTCGAAATAGGCACGGCCGGAAACGCAGGCAGCGCGCTTCCGGTTCCGTCCTCAATAGAGAGTGCCAAGAAGGGGGAAAAAAAAAAGCCGGAGCGGCGCCGTCCTCTTTTCCCACCGCCAGGGGGAGCCGGCTCTGCGCATGCGCAAAGCACCTCGTTCGGAATGACTCGGCCCGCGCTCTCAGGCTGGGGCTTGTTCGCTGTTCTCACCGCTAGGGGGAGCAGGTCTGCGCATGCGCTCTCGTGCTGCCCGGACCCAAACAGGCGGTGCCCTGCAGGTGGCTCAGGCGGTTCCCTTTTTGCCAGGCTCTCTCTCACTCATGAGCATCCCACTTTGAGCCGGGTCTGGTTAAGGCAGTTTGGAACCGCGTCAGACGCTCAGTGCAGACCCTGCTAAAGCGGGGTATAAATAAATATTGTTATTTTTTTAAAAGTGGGGTATTAATAATAATAATAAAGCAGGGTATAAATAAATATAATAATAATAATCTAGCAGCATTCTCTCCTGACGTTTCGCCTGCATCTGTGGCAAGCAACCTCTGAGGATGCTTCTAGAACAGGCCTGGGCAAACTCTGGCCCTCCAGGTGTTTTGGACTCCAACTCCCACAATTCCTAACAGCCGGCAGGCTGTTAGGAATTGTGGGAGTTGGAGTCCAAAACACCTGGAGGGCCAGAGTTTGCCCAGGCCTGTTCTAAAACTTCTAAAAACCCACCACGACCCAGTGATTCCGGCCATGGTAGCCCTTGACAGTAACAATACTAATAATACAATGCTGTTAAATATTTGGCAGGGCAGGTCCAGAGAAATTCTGCATTAAATGCCCCCTCTACACTAGAAATCCCAAAACTCTAAGGAGTTAAACTGTAAGGCATTGATTGTTATAGTTTTAATGTTTTTTTTAATATGGATTTCATTATGTAATTTAAATGTTTTTAATTGATGTATGTCTGTCTGTCCTCCCTGTTGGCACCCCCTTGTCGTGGGGGGGGGGGAGGGGGGGCTTGCACACCCAAAGGAAGTTGTGAATGATGCTGGCGGCGGCATAACGGTCACTCCGGCCCTCCTCTGACCCACTCGGGGCGGCTTACAAACCGGCAACAATTCAAGGCCGCCAACACAACAAATATGACAAACAATTTAAAACAAAGGCCATGGTAGTCCACACTCTGATTACATCCCGTATAGACTACTGCAACTCTCTCTACATGGGACTGCCTTTGAAGACTGTTCGGAAGCTGCAACTAGTCCAACGGACAGCAGCCAGGTTGATAACAGGAGTGGCACTCAGGGAGCGCACTACTCCCCTGCTGCACCAGCTCCACTGGCTGCCAGTTTGCTACCGGGCACAATTCAAAGTGCTGGCTTTAGCCTTTAAAGCCCTAAACGGTTCTGGTCCAACTGACCTGTCCGAACGTATCTCTCCCTATGAACCATCAAGATGTTTAAGGTCATCTGGAGAGGCCCTACTCTCGGTCCCGCCTTCTTCGCAGGCGCGATTGGTGGGGACGAGAGACAGGGCCTTTTCAGTGGTGGCTCCTCGGCTTTGGAACGGCCTTTCTAGTGACATCAGATCGGCCCCCTCCCTCCTGACATTTCGCAAGAAGGTCAAGACCTGGCTGTTTGACCGGGCATTTGCAGATGTAGTATGATTATCAAATTGAGGCCTAAGGAACGATGACGACGCAATTGGAAATCGATTTAATAACAAGACACTGATATTGTGTTTAATTTTAATTGCTATTTTTATATGTATATGATGTGATTGTGTTGGTAACTATTGATGTGTTTATCTTGGGCAGTCCTTGCCATGTGTACACCGCCTCGGGCTGGGAGGGGCCCTATGGAAGCAGATTAAGTAAGTAAATAAAGTAAACAATAGATAAAACATGAAGTTAAAAACAATTTAAATCCATGATCATCAAAACCCAAGTGGCCATTTCCAGTCCAGTTCGACAACCAAAGGCCCAATTCGGAGCCTGCCCATAGTCCGTAGTCAATTCTTCGTTATTGATTGGGTCAGCTTCACAAATGCATCCAGGATGCTACCCACAATATATATGCAATCAAAACAATTGGCTCAATTAAAAACATTATAAAATCATCCATGAAATACCTTAACGTTCAGAATTAGCGTCCCCTAAACCAGAGTCCAGCCGGATAAATCGAATATCGTCACGTCAAAATATTCAAGTCCAGATTCCATTGTCCACTAATCAGTACCATTAGTCGAATGCCTGGGCCCACAGCCAGGTCTGTAGTTGTCTCCTGAAGGACGGGAGGGAGGTGGCCAACCTGATGTCCTTAGGGAGCGAGTTCCACAGACGGGGGGGGGGGGGCACTGCTGAGAAGGCCATGTCCCTCATCCCCTTGCAAAGGTGGCGGGACCGCGAGTAGGGCCTCCCCGGACAATATTAACGTGCGAGGCGGGACACAGAGGGAGATACGTTCGGACAAGTATGCTGGGCCGGAATCGTATAGGGCTTTATAGGCCAAGACCAGCACTTTGGATTGTGCTCGGAAGTGGACCGGCAGCCAGTGGAGCTGACGAAGCAGCGGGGAGGTGTGCTCCCTGTATGTTGCTCCCGTGAGTAATAGAAGTTACTCCCTTCCCAGCATTGGATAGACCATCGTCCTCGTGCAAAGAAAGTATAAGCCCTCTTAAAGAGAGGCCTGGCTTGACCTCATCCAGCAGCAGGACTGTGGCGCAGCTGGCTGGGAGTCAGCTGCATTAAGATCACTACTGACCGGAAGGTCATGAGTTCGAAGCCTACCCGGGTCGCTGTGAGCTCTTGACCAAATTGTGTACCATCTGTCAAGTAAGAAATGTAGGTGCCACTTTGTGGGGAGGTTAATTTAACTGATTTACGAGGCCATAAAAATCTCCAGGAAGTATGCAAAGAATGAGGAAGCAACAGCTCCCCTGGTGGCCAGAAGCTGGAATGTTAAATAGCCTCTGAGTGTCTGTCTATATATGTTGTGTGTCTATGGCATTGCTGTCCTTGAGCAAGCAGGGATCACCAGCATTGAGGCCATGCTATTGAGAACACAGTTGCGCTGGGCAGGGCATGTCTCTAGGATCGAGGACCGCCGCCTCCCAAAGATACTACTCTATGGTGAACTCACCACGGGTCAGCGCAAGAGAGGCGCCCCCAAAAAGAGATACAAGGACTCCCTGAAACAACATCTCAGGCTCGGCCAGATTGATCACCAACAATGGTCCACCCTGGCCTCACATCGGGAGGCATGGAGACGCACTCTCCACAATGCTGCGGCCCCTTTCGAGAAGACACGCCGAATGGGTCTTGAAGAGAAACGGCAACGCAGAAAGAACCGCAGCTTGGAAACAACATCACCCAAGGAGACTTTCTGCTATGCTTTCTGCAACCGGACTTGCCTATCTCAGATTGGCCTTTTAGTCATCAACGCGCTTGTAGAAAGCGTGGGATGAGTCCTTCCAAAGAATCTTCGTTTGTGAAGTAATGCCGAGAGAGAGAGAGAGATGGCATTGAATGTTTGCCATGTATGTGTACATTGTAATCCGCGCTGAGTCCCCTGCGGGGTGAGGAGAAGGGCGGGATATAAATACTGTAAATAACCAGAAGTAGCCCAATAATCTGCAGGACCAATGGTCAAGCAATTCTGTGACATGACGGAGGACTGGGACTCGAGCGCCAGGAGTCGTCCTCAAGGTGGCCAAAACGAGCCAGGCCCCAAGCTCACCAAGTCAGTCTGCGCCCTAAGTTTTACTCTCCAGGGGTTTGGACTTCAACTCCCACCATTCCTAACAGCCGGTGCTAGGAGCAGCTCTCCTGCATTGCACCGCTCTCGCCAAAAGAGGGCGCCCGTGCTCTCTGGATTCCAGGATTAATGACGCATCCATTGGGCACCGCTTGGGCGGCCACGGGAGCCGTCTTCAGTCTCCTTTGCAAAAATGCTGGCCGGTCCTTGCTGAATTACAACTCCTAGAATCCCAGAGCACTTCCAATGGCCATGCTCTCTCCTGTGGCACCCTGGAATTTGTAGTTTGGAAGAGTGCTAGGGGCCTCCGGCAGGGAGTTCTGCATCTCCCAAAGGCGCAAATCCCGGAATCCCAAGTGAATTTGCCATGGCATTTCAAGGGGAATTGCTATTATTGTCATTATTATTATTATTATTACGGGTACATAACATGGCAGCACACGTGCACATTTAAGTCCAAGGATCAGGATATCTGGCTCTTCCCAAGGGAATTATTGTTATTATTATTATGTTATGAATTTGACATCAGTGAAGCCAATTTTCTGGTGGTGCAGACGCCAATTACAGCCAAACCCAGATGTAAAAGGGGGTAACAAAGGGTTTATTATACAAGGAATGGGAATGGGACTAACAAAAAACTAGCCTAACCGGCAAAAACCCACAAATTCCCAGGGAAAGCCCAAAAATCACTGCAGGAGAACCCAAAACAAACTCACGACGTCCTCTGTGACATCCTTCGAGGGATGATCCAAAAACGTAGTCTGCAACCAATCCAGAGTCAAGGGCAGGAGAACGACGGAGGAAACAAGGAGACAGTCCAAGGTCCAACAGGAGCTAAACGTATAGGGACAGCAAACATCGTAATCCCCATAAAACACATTGTCAACCTCCCTCTGTTGTAATACAATACCAGTCTTGCAGCTTGAAACTCACAGAATGCCCAGTGGAGTTCAAACCCCGCCACTAGGGACACACGGCTGTAGCTGGACAGAAAACAGAACATGGAAACCCAAGCACACGCACCCTTTCCCAACTGCAGCAGCAGCAGCAGCAGCAGTAAAACAGCAGAGTAAAACCTTAACTCACAAGTAAACTGGATCAGGAACACAATGAAAGATAACAGGATACCAAACAGGAATGCCAAACAGGGTACCAGAAACAACTCCTTGCCCGCCGTAAGGAGTCTCTCCCAAAGCCACATGATATGACCCCAAAGATCACACTCGCCCGAAGAAGAACATGTAGCAACCCAGTTCCCTTTCGTGCCTGGGGGCAGGGGCAGCCCGGGGGGTCCCACTTGCATTAGGGCCAATTGCAGCTGATGAGGACATGGAGGAAGGGGATGACGAGGCAGCGGGGCCTTCCTCTCCTACAGAAAGCTTAGCATGGGATGATGGCTGGCCGGATGGCTATGATAGCTGGGAAAGTCAGGCCAGCACTGAAAGTGCTCATTCAGATAATCTGTATGAGAAACCAGGTGGTTTCGGGTCGCAGGAAAGGGTCAGGGAGATAGCGGAGGATGAGCCCATGGAAGCTGAAAGGGAGTCCGGCTCTCATGAAGATAGCGACCCAGGTGCTGGGAGGCAAGGACGGAGCTTTGATAGGGAGACAGAGCATCGAGTCCAGCAGGAGGGAATGGCACCGGGCCTAGAGCGCCAGAGGAGCGCTAGATCCCGTAGCACAGATTGGCGCCGGAGCCTAGGGCGTCGGGGTCTCACCAGGGAATTAAGTATAGGATCCGTGGGAACGGATCCTCAGTAGCTCGGCCACTTCTGATCTGAAGGGAGTGAAGCGAGCGAAGATCCACGGAGCCAGGTTGTCGGCTCGTGCCTTGCCAAGAAGTTTCTTGGGCCTTGATTCCTTGAACTTTGCCTTGTTTGATTCGCCACGGACCAAGTCTGTTTTGATCCGCATTGCTCTTTGAACTTTTGCCAAGCTTTTGCCTTTGGAATTATCTAAGAACTCTTTAACATTTTGATTGCAATTTTGATATTTTTATGGACAATTATCCTTTTCACCTGTTTTTTATTATCCAATAAATAGTTAGCTGATTACCGTCTCTGTGTGTGTGATTAAGGGGCTGGGCCGAGACCCTGCATCGTGACAGAACACTCCCCGTGATCAGGCGTTGCAGCTGCTTCCCTCTCTGCAGCTGGCACCCTTTGTGAGTCTCTCCAAGCTCCCCAGCGTCTCTGAAAACTTAGTGTTTTCCAATCATTCCCAGAAGTTTCAGAGGGCCAGTCTTTATCACTGTCAAATCCCATAAAAGTATCACTACTAGAGTCTGCATTACACACATCCCTAACTTCCTGTACCAAGGTCCAATCTAACTCAGTATCACTTCCTTCTGACTCATTTCCCCCCATCTCTGTGAAAGCCCTCAAAGGATTCAGAGTCAGTGGGAGACATAAGTATCTGCTGAATTCCTTCCTTTGTTCCAACTCTTCTCTGCTGGAATCGCTTGCATTCCCTCTTTCTGCCTGCTCCAGCGTTACTCTCAGCCCCACCCAGTTGCATACTACACTCAGACGCTGATGACTCAGCGTCTTCCTCAGCCCTACTATCAGGCAATGCCAAGGGCTCAATTGCAACAAATTTGGTCCCACTTATGGATCTGTTCTATGGGACTTGTAGTTTCACCACGCATTTAGAGTCCCTCTTCCTTGGAGGTCCAGTTCAGGCCAATGGAACTACAATCCCCAGGACCTCTTAGGAAGGAACCACGGCATCCAAAGCCGTCTCAAAGTGCGGAGGTTCAATAGGACCAGCCTGCCCCTCGTCAGCCATTGGAGAGCATCAAACTGCATTGGAAGCGGGGAACACGTACTTATGGGCTGGCGGGCACCGCAGTCCCACCTCTGCAAGGAATCCTCCCTCAGCTGTTCACGATGTCAATGGAGCTCAGCCAATCACTGTGTAGCTGGGGCGGGGGCGGGAATTTCAAAGGGTCTTACTGTACAGAAATGCCTGCTTTTCAATGTTATGGCATCCCAGCTTCCTTTGGTGGATGACCGCTAGCTGGCCTCCCTTCAGCTGACGTGGACAGAATATCTCGGTGGCTTCTTCTTCATCTCGTGGTGAGATGTCTTGATTGGAGGACATTGGGCTCGCATCTTCGTCTCACCTGCTGCACCGCGGTCTTGGCCGGCCACTTAACAGGCCCAAGTAGCCACACTTTGGGTTTCGCTATCTGCGGCCTGGGTCTCACTTTCCGCGGCCGCTTTAAATTGCTCAATTTCAAGTGTGGAAGGATCCGTGGGAAAGGAGTCTCTGAGTGAAGTGGACAGAAGGTCCCACAAGGCCCCAGAGCATGTGCAGAGTGTCTTGGCTGTATCATTCGTGTTCTACTTACCCCCAAACCCTGCAGAGTTGGCACGAGGCTGCCAGGCTTGTGTCTGTGTGTGTTTGTGTGTGCAATGATCCCCCTTGGCGTCACTCCCAGATAGACGCTTGGATGGAAGCGCCCTTGGTGCCTGAGTGACCGCCCCCATTCAGCTTGGTGCCCCCAGTGTGTCTGCGGCCTGAGCAGGAAGCCAGTCCCGGAGCTGCCTTTGCACACACCACTAATGCAGGCCTGGACTGGCTTCAATGCCAAAAGAGGTGGCTTTGGAGTGGACACAGCTTCTCAGAAAGTAGCCCAGCCACAAGGCCCCGCAAGGGAAGCCCGGGCTTGGAAGGAGCAGCAGCAAGGGCAAGCGTGGAAAGAAGCCCGGCCTGGGTTGCGGTGAGTCTTTCAGGCTTCATGCTGTTTCCCAGCAGCCTTCCCTTCTGACGTTTCACCTGCACCTGTGGCTAATGGCGCCCTCAGAGGTCTGTTGACAGTGAAGCAAGTGGGGCTACACCTTGGGACACCTGTGGAATAATGTCCAGGGTGGGAGAAAGAACCCTTGTCTGTTTTTAGAGCAACTGTAAGGGTTGCCATTGGCCATCTTGAGTAGCATTGAGTAGCCATGAAGCTGCAAAGTCAATCGGTGAGGGTGTCTGCATAGAGGTCGCCTGGCTTCTGTTGCCTGGAGGCACCCTCTGCTTGGGAGCTGTTAACTGGCCCTTGACCGCTTACGGCCTGGAGTTCTCCTATTTTTGTGTGGTGTTGACTACTTATTGTTTTGATTCTGGTGGGTTTTTAAAAATACTGGTAACCAAATTTTGTTTATTTTCAAGACAGTAAACCGTGAGCCCTCTTGCTCTGGCCCTGCCGAAGGGTTCTCCAGGCGGTGCCAAGCAGATCCTGTGGATCGCCTGGTGTGATCATCTGGATTCTATGGCAGTGTAGAAGGGGTCTAAGGCTGGATCTACACTGCCATATAAAATCCCAATGGTCTGCTTTGAACTGGATTATATGGCAGTGTAGACTGGCTCATAGTGAAGAGGCCTCTGGCTGAAGTATAATAGCAGGTAATGTGGATTATCTGCTTTGATAATCAGGATTATATGGCAGTGTAGACGGGGCCTGTGAGCCCTGGATCCTAAACCTTTGCCTGCCGTTCTTTCTTTTTCCCACCCAAGTGCAGGACTGTACGTTTCTCCCTCCTGTTGGCCTTGACCCTGCTCTCTAACCTGTGAAGGTCACTCTGGGTCTTGGTCCAGTCCGGTGGGCATGGGGAGCCCGTTCCAGGTCCGGGTTTTGCTCCCTTTGGCCACTCCCAGGCGTCATGGGCAGCTCTCTTTCTTTGAGGCCAAGTTGGCAGCCCTTTCGGCAGCTGCTGCCACATCCCAGCCATTGCTTGCTGCATGCCATCGGCGGCTGAAGCCAATACGGATGAGGCCAAAGGGTCCCAGGAATGCGCTTCCAGGCCACACATTGCTGAATGGGAATGGGCGCTCCCCTTGGCAGAGCCCAGAGCCCACCTGCCTCCTGAACCGCTGGCAATGCCGACCACAGGCCAAGTGTTGCCATCCGTCACGGCTGGGAAGGAGACCGGGATTCCTGGGCAGGGAGGGCAGTGGCTGCAGCAGATTCGGCCCTCAAGGCCCATGTTTGGATCCCTTGACATCTGAAGCTGCGGGGATTCAGCTGCTCCCTTCACAACATTATCAGAAACACAGCAAACAAGGCCACCCTGCTGGCTGTTGTATTGGATCACCCGCCGGACCCTTCTTCCCAAGTGCCTAGGCTGTGTCATGTATCGGTGTAAACTGCGTCCAGATCCCAGGAAGGTGGCCTTTTGCAGCTGACAAATGGTAATTTTTGTCAGCGCCGATTGTGTTTAAAGTGCAGGCCAAGGCCTCGAGGTGCTGCACCCAGTGTGCCGACCACCTCTGGGACCCCCTTGACTGGCTTGTGCCAGAGTCTTTGCAGTTCGATATTTAAATCCTCGTTTTGTGCCAGCTTTTCCAATGCCTTCTCTTCAGTCCTGCTCTCGCCTGGGATTCCGACATTGACGATCCATGCTTGGGTTTTGAACACGATGGTGACGTCAGGAGTCTTGTGCCCCAAAACCCTGTCACTCTGACTCCGGAAGTCCCAGAGGAGCTTGGCCAGGCCCGGATTAACACTTTTTTGCGCCCTAGGCCACACTTTGGAATTACGCCCCCCCCCCCCACACACACACACACCACTCAGACCCACACTTGGCCGGCTTTGGCCATGGTGCCTCCGGAGCAGAAGAGAAAGGCGAGTAGGCACCACCACGCCACCTCCCAGGTCCCCACGCATTCCCATTGGCTGGAAAGCTCCGCTGTGCTCTGAAGGTCTCCTGGGGAGGCTTGGGGAGAGCGCAGTGGGCGCAGACTCACTCCAAAGGCGCGCATGAGAGAGTACAAGACAGAGAGAGTGTGAGAGAGCGCGACTGTGCGCGAGAGAGAGAGACCGAGAGAGAGTGCGAGAGAGAGAGAGATGGAGCAGAGACTTTGCCGGGAGAAGGAGCGAGGAGGGGCATGAGAAAGGGGGAAAGAGGGGCACAGACCAGGTTTGGGGGGGGTCTGTGATCTGCGCCCCCCCCGGCTTACGCCCCTAGGCCAAGGCCTCGTTGGCCTTATGGGTAATCTGGGCATGAGTTTGGCGCATTCATTTTCTGTAACTTTTTCCAGCTTGTGACCCCCCCAGTCCTTTGTCGCAGGCAGACGGTGTTTGTGGCACAGGTTCCAGTGGATCACCTGAGTGAGGGTGTTGTGCCTCTGCTTGGAGTCGGCCTGCGTGATCTTCTTGCAGCAGCGGAGGGTGGGCTCCATTGTTCCGCCTGCGTCCTCGCAGAGACTATGCTTGGGATCTCTCGTCGACGGCCTCTCAGTTCTGGCTTGGACAGCCTTGGTTCGTAGATGTATTGATACCCCGCTTGAACTCTCTCCTGAAGGAGGCTCAAAGCGACTTAACGTGAAAACAGGATTGCCCGGGGCCTCTCTTGGGTGACCAATCATCACCATCATCATCATCATCCAAATAATGGAGTCCTGGAAATGGCAAAGGCCGCAAAGGGCCGCTTGCGGGGAACAGGAGAGAGGAAGAACAACCGCACCTTGGCTTGGACGGCCTTCTTTGTTCGTAGGTTTATTGATACTCCGCTTGAACTCTCTCCCAAAGGAGGCTCAAAGCGACTCAACATGGAAGCATGCGCATACCATTTACAATAGACAAATATGCAAACATTAAAACAGGATTAAATATCAAACAGCATTAAAGCAAATTCCCAGTTGAAAACCATTCAAAGTGAAAAGCCACACCGTCCCCCATTGGCTTCTGTGGGCAGGCTCGGATTAAGCCCTTTTGGCGCCCTAGGCCACACTTTGGAATCACGCCCCCAACCAACCTCTACCCCCCCACACACACACATTCCTTCTTTCCACTGCCCGCGCTTTGCCCCCCAAAAGGAAGAAGGAGCAAGGAAAATCCTGGCCTAATTCCAACCCTGCTTCTCCTTTTCCCCCCGCAGGCGCCGAGCCCTTCTTCCTGCGCTCACGTGACCTTTCGGCGTGAAGGCTGCTGCTGAGCGGCAACTGCCCCGGGATCCAAGCCGCCTCTCTGCCTTCTCCAGGGGCGGGGCTTCCCTCCGACTCCTCCTCCTCCTCGTGCCCTCCTTCCTTAAGCGCCTCTGCCTCCTCAGCCATGTTCCTGAGTGCCACGCATGGCCGGCAGTGGCCCCGGGGGCTTCCCTCCCCCTCCTCCTCCTCGTGCCCTCCTTCCTTGACAAGGGGGTGGGGCGATGGTGAGGGGGGGCATTCCCTCCTCCCCCTCGCAGCACTCTCCCCCCGCCCTCCCCCGAGAAAGAGAGAGAGAGAGAGTCATCTCCATGCTGCGCATTGCGGTTTTGTTTCAACACCTTTTTTGGTCCGTGAACTGCGCCCCCCTCGGCTTGCGCCCCTAGGCCATGGCCTAGGGTGGTCTTATGGGTAATTCGGGCCTGTCCGTGGGGTCTTTCCCATTGCTTGCAGGATTGCCCCGGGGCCTTTACTGGGTAACAAATCATCATCATCATCAACTGAGTCCTAGAAATGGCAAAGGCCACAAAGGGGCGCTTGCAGGGAACAGGAGGGAGGAATAACAACAACAACAGCAGCAGCAGCAGCAGCAACCATCCACTACTACTGCTACTTCTGCTGCTACTACTATTACTAGGCCATGGATGGAAAAAGACTAGTTGCCTAGGTTCTGATGAGTAGCACTTCATCCCCAGCATGCCCTTGGAGCTGCCTGCCTCTGGAGGTTCCTTAGCAGAAGACTGATCTGGGCATCTGCTGGGAAGGCTCGGATTGTGGCAGACAGAGGTTGGACTAGATGGCCCCTGCAGTCCCTTAGGATTCATTCATCCATTCATAAGAACTAATTGATAGAAGGGTATCTTGCCAGGGAGTCCGGTGGCGCCCCCTCCCTTCTCTGGAGGCTTTTAAGCAGGGTCAGAATGGTTGTCTGTTGGGGGGGATCGGGTGGTGCCTTCCTTCCTGCCTGGCAGAAGAAGGGTTGGGCTGGGTGGCCTTCGGAGGTCCCTCCCAATTCAGAGATTCCATTATTCTCTTATTATTAATATGGTTATTATAATTCAGCCGAGGCTGGGGGGGGGGACAGTCGGAGGAAGGGCTTCTGCTCTGGATTTCCTGCCTGGCAGAAGAAGAAGAAGAGGGCTGGGCTGGGGGGCCCTGGGGGCCTCGCCCAACGATTATTCTAGTATTGTTGGAATTATTATTATTATTATTATTATTATTATTATTATTAAGCAGAGACCAGATGGCCATCTGTCAGGAGGGCTTGGGGGTGCCTTCCTGATTGGCAGAAGAGCCCTTGTGGTCTCTTCCAAGTATTAAGTTATTGTTATGGGTGTTGTTAAGCCGCCTGAGGGCTCGCACTAAGACTCTAAACTACCTCGTCCGTGAGCTGCTTTTTGCAGACGATGCTGCCCTTGTTGCCCATTCAGAAGCAGCCCTGCAGCGCCTCACGTCCTGTTTTGCAACAGCTGCAGAGCTGTTTGGGCTGGAAGTCAGCCTGAAGAAAACGGAAGTCCTCTACCAGCCCGCACCACAGGAAGAACACCATCATCCCCACGTCAGCAGAGGCACATCTGTGCTGAAGTCCGTTCAGCAGTTCACCTCCCTGGGAAGCATCATCTCTTCAGACGCCAAGATTGACCAAGAGAGAGATCATAGCTATCTCTTGCTATTGCCATGCTATTGAGAACTCAGCTGCGCTGGGCAGGGCACGAGGTCTCTAGGATGGAGGACCACCACCTCCCAAAGATACTACTCTATGGTGAACTCGCCACAAGTCAGCACAAGAGAGGCGCCCCCAAAAAGAGATACAAGGACTCCCTGAAACAACATCTCAGGCTTGGCCAGATTGATCACCAGCAATGGTCCACCCTGGCCTCACATCGGGAGGCATGGAGACGCACTCTCCACAACGCTGCGGCCTCTTTCGAGGAGACATGCCGAATGGGTCTCGAAGAGAAACGACAACGCAGAAAGAACCGCAACTTGGAAACAACATCACCCAAGGAGACTTTCTGCTGTGCTTTCTGCAACCAGACTTGCCTATCTCAGATTGGCCTTTTTAGTCATCAACGTGCTTGTAAAAAGCGTGGGATGAGTCCTTCCTAAGAATCTTCGTTCGTGAAGCAGAGGCTGGGTGGCCACCTACGTGAAGAGCTTGGGTGGCGCCTTCCTGCCTTGCCGAAGAGGGTTGGGCTGGGTGGCCTTTGGAGGTCCCTTCCAACTATTATTATTATTATTATTATTGTTTTAAAAGACATTAAGTCCAGTCGTGCCCGACTGTGGTGCTCATCTCCATTTCTAAGCCAAAGAGCCGGCGTTGTCCGTAGACACCTCCAAGGTCACGTGGCCAGCATGACTCATGGAACGCTGTGATGATGATGATGATGCTGCTGAAGCAGAGGCTGGGTGTCCACCTGCCAGGAGGGCTCGGAGGCTGCCTTCCTGCCTGGCAGGAGCGGGCTTGGGCTGGCTGTCCTGGGGGGGGGGGGGGGGGCGGGGGCGCCTTCTGCCTGGTGGGGCTTCTCCTGGGAACACGGGGAAAGCCAGCCCGGCAGGTGCGCGCGCGGGAGGGGGCGTCGGGGGCGCGCGCGGGAGGGAGGCAGGCAGGGAGGCAGGGAGGGAGGGGGCGCCTGCTGCGTCAGAGGGGGGAGGGAGTGCGGCGGATGCGCCGGGAATCCGACTCGGCTCCGGGTCGGGGCTGCTTGGCTCCGCGCTGTCCGTCCGTCCTTCCTGCCTTCCTGCCTGCGAGGGAGCGAGCAGAGGCGGCCAGGTGAGCAGCCCCCAAGACCCCCGCCCCAATGGCCCTCCCGCCCCCCCAGGGCGGCGGGACCCTTTGGCCAAAGCAGAGCCCGGCAGCGGGGCTTTCCTGGGGTCTCCCCCCTCCTTTGCCTGCCCCCTCTCCCCCCTCCCCGCTCTTCCAGTAGCGGAAGCTATTCGAGGGGAGGGGGGGTCTTTTTCTCTGGACGGTGCAGCTTGGCTCGGTGGCCTGAGCCCCCCACCCTGCCCCCCACAACCCCCCCAAGGCGACCTTGGTCGGACTTCAGGTCCAGGCAGCCAGCCCTCATCGCTTTCCAAAGGGGGGTGTCCTGGAGCGGATAGGGCTGCCCCCCGACAACACCGCCGGGAGCCCCCCCCCCCATGCGTGCAGACATGCAGGCAGATGCGTGTCTGCCTCTCTCTCTCCATGAATGCCTCCCCCTTCTTCCTCTCTGACCTCTCTGGGTTAGAAGCCCCCCCAACATGCCAAGGGGCGCTTCAAGGGGGGGGGGTTGTCCGTCCTGAGTGGGAAGCCCCCCTCCGCTCCATCACAGGAGACCGAGGCGCATCTACACTGCAGGACGGGTGGATGCGCTTTGGCACCGCTTTCCACCGCCGTGGCTCAGTGCCGGGGGAAGAGACGGGGTGTCCTTTGCTGAATGGATGGGGGCCTTGCAAAACTACACCTCCCAGGACCCCACAACATGGAGCCGCAGCCCAGCCGCATCCCTTCCTTCCTTCCCAGGCCCCATCTGCACTGCCATACAAACAGGCATGTAGCCCGGGGGGGCTTAGGGGCTACAGCCCCCGAAATTCTCAGGGTGGTCCTTCCGCGAGAAGGTTTTACTGGTACAATTATTTAAACTGTTATGCTTATTCATATCATGATCTGATCACCATGCTCATTATATCCCACATTCATGGGGTTATTGGGATAACAATACCAAAGGTTTGCTAGGGTAGACCCTCTCCCACCCAGTCTCAGCCCCCCCGAACCACACTCAGTCCCCCCAATCAAAATCCTGGCTATGGCCCTGCATACAAACATCCAGATTATGTGGCAGCGTAGACTCCTATCACCCAGTTCAAAGCAGACCGTGTGGATTTCCGAATTGATAATCTGGATTATATGGCAGTGCGGAAGGGCCTTTATTGGGGAGGAAGCCCCACCTGGATCCCAAGCCCAGGGCAGCTGCCCAAGCCTCGTCCATTGCAGTGAAGCCAAAGGCTGTGGTCAAAGGCTTCCATGGCCAGAATCACTGGGTTGCGGTGAGTTTTCCAGGCTGCCGGGCCATGTTCCGGTAGCATTCTCTCCTGACGTTATGCCCACATCTGTGACAGACACCCTCAGAGGTTTTGTGAGGTCTGTTGGAAACAAGGCAAGTGGGGTTTATATCTCTGTGGAATAATGTCCAGGGTGGGAGAGAGAACTCTGGTCCGCTTGGGGCAAGCGTGGATGGTGCAACTGGCCAGCTTGATTAGCATTTAATGGCCTTGCGGCTTCAAGGCCTGGCCGGTTGCTGCTTGGGGGCAGGGGCGGATCTTAGTGGAGACAAATTAAGTGGCCGCCTCAGGGCACCACGTGGGCTAGGGGTGCATCCAGCCACAGCCACCAGGTTCGGCGCATGCCGTGCCATTGTTGCGGGCCGGTGTGCGGGTGCGACTCCAGGTGGACGTTTTACAGCCGGGGCAGTGCCTCCTGGAGTGCCTCCTGGAGTGCGTTTTGCATCACCATCCACTTGGTGTCGCACCCGCGCAAATGGCACATGCGCCGGACTAGCTGGCCCAGCACATGCGCACACCGGCGAGCATGCGCGAAGCTGGCCCTGCGCATGCACAGAACTAGCTGGTCTGCGCATGCACACACCGGCGCACCACCAGCGCACATGCGCACAGAGAGTGAGGGAGTGCCAAACGAAGGTTTGCATACCATTTGTAATTACCTTCGTCCGGTCCTGCCTGGGGGGAATCCTTTGTTGGGAAGTGCTAGCTGCCCTTGATTGATTCCTTGTCTGGAATTCCCCTGCATTTAGAGCGTCGCTCTTTATTTACCGTCCTGATTTCAGAACTGCGAGTCCATTCAGTGCCAATCGAGGTGGCCATAGGCAGCATCCACACCTACACCAAGCCGACCAGGGTCCTTTCTCCCTCCCGCCCTGGACATCCTTCCACAGGTGTATTTATTTATTATTTTAAGGATTTCAGTTATTTGTACCCCCCCCCCCTTTCTCTAACCCTGAAGGGGGACTCGGGGCGGATTACAACTGGCAGCAATTCGATGCCACACATATACAATCAATAAGACAACAATGACACAATAAATCACACAATAATCAAATTAAAAACCAATTAAAAGTAATAATAGTCTGAGTTTTCCCATCACAAAACAGACTTCTGAGGATGCCTGCCATAGATGTGGGTGAAACGTCAGGAGAGAATGCTTCTGGAACATGGCCAGACAGCCCAGAAAACTCACAGCAACCCAAGCAAAAGGGTTTTACATAAAATGGCAAAAGCAAGGCCTGCCTTTGGGAATTTTTTTTTGGGGGGGGGGGGTGATCCCTACCAGTGGATGGTGGAATCCATGGGTGCAGATCCCTTAGATCAGTGATTCCCAACCAGTGTGCCGTGAGCGATCCTCAGGTGTGCCGTGGGAAATGGAAACCTCCAACCCCCTTTCTTCCCCCTCCTGCCGAACACTGTTTCTTCTCCCCTCGGGCTCCCTTCTTCCCAGCCTCGCTCTGCTCGCTTTGCCTCGCTTTGCTCTGGGGCGAGTCTGCGCATTAGCGCCCACACGGGCCAAGTCTCCCTCCCCCCCTCCCCTCCTGAACACGCTCACGCCGCCCCCTTGGATCAAAATGGCGGCAGAAGCAGCAGTGTAGAAGAAAAAGTAAGTGTTGGGCAGGAGGGGGAAGAAAGGGCGCGAAGGGGGAGGGAGAGGTCTCTGTCCAAAGCTGGCATGGGCAAACTTGGACCTTCCAGGTGTTTTGGACTCCAACACCCACCATTCCCAGCAGCCTCAGGCCCTCCCCCCCCCCCCCCTCAGCCACTTAAGCAGGAAAGGGCCTCAGGCTGTTAGGAATGGTGGGAGTTGAGTCCAAAGCTTCAACCCAGAGGGCCGAAGTTTTCCCATGCCTGTTTGAGGGACCTTAAAGTGGTGAGCCTCCTTCCAACATTGTGATTCTGGATAGAAAACAAACAACAACATCACATAACATTGTTTGAGTCCACAGTGCTCTCTGGGTGTAGGTGAACTACGACTTCCAAACTCAAGGTCAATTCCCAAGCAAACCCTTCCAGTACGTTCTGTTGGTAATGAGAGCTCAATATGCCAAGTTGGGTTCAATTCCATTGTTGCAAGAGTTCAGGATGCTCTTTGTTTGTGTGTTAACTATAAATCCCAGAAACTACAATTCCCAAATGTCAAGATCTATTTCCCCTGAACTCCATCTGCGTTCATATTTGGGCATATTGAGTATTCATGCCAAGTTTGGTCCTGATCCAACATTGTTTGAGTCCACAGTGCTCTCTGGATATAGGTGAACTACAACTCCAAAACCCAAGGTCAATGCCCACCAAACTCTTATAGCATTTTCTCTTGGTTATGGGAAGTTTGTGTCTTTCTGCCATTCCTGCCAGGATATCTATGTTGTGTTCATCGAAACAGGCCCAGGTTTCACACTGAGTGTCTAAATACATTTAAAAACATATTAACTAGATGTATTACTGTGTGAGAGTGTCGTTTTGTGTCATTTTGGTTGGTGGTGTGCCCCAGGGTTTTGGAAATGTAAAAAATGTGCAGCGGCTCAAAAAAAGGTTGAAAAACACAGCCTTAGATTGTGGAGGACTGACACTATTTGGCTCACATTTGTGCAGGAATACTGATGGTGATGATGACGACTTAATATGAAGCCATGGATGCCGAGTCCATGGATACGGAGGGGCGACTGCACTCTTGTTATTTCTTCAGTTAGATGCCGATGCTGACGATGGATTTAGTGCAGCCATGGGCCAACTTTGGCCCTCCCTCCAGGTGTTTTGGACTACAACTCCCACAATTCCTAACAGCCGGTGGGAGCTGTAGTCCATGGCTGGTGTCGAAGCCATGCATGCTGTGTTTCCATAACCTTGACCTCAAAGCCATTTCTGGGTGTTTCAGTGAACTCCAAAATGAAGCCTTGTGGCCAGTTGTGGACATTGGCTGGAGGGAGGGCAGCAGGTTTGGGCTGTCCTTAAAAAAGTAGCAGAGGATCCGTTTATTCCTTGCGATTGCTGTCTTGTTTTGTTTGTTTGTGTGCTTGTGTTACAAAGGGAAGAGTAGTATTTGTGGGGTTTGCTGCCTTGTGTCTCAGGGAGAAGAATGTGGATACTAGTTTGGGTCACCTGGAGCAGTGGGAAGGGCCATAGGACCAGAATCTTGGAATGTGTAAGGGAACCCCAAAGGTCACCTAGTCCAGCCCCGTCCCACCAACTAAAGCTTCCCGTCTCTTCCTAGGAGGCTTCCAAACAGGGAGAGCTCCCCTGTTTTTCACTTTTTCGAAAAGCTCTGACAGCCAAGAGGTTCAGGGGGACTCGGACGGCGTCTAGGGTCACGTTCTTGCCTCGTGAGCCTTGTTCTGTGTGAGATTCCTTCAAAGGCGTCCAGATAAAGAGAGCTGCCGTGATACCTCCCAGGCCTCCCTTCTCCGGCACAGCAGACACAAGATGCCGCCCTCTTTCCCTCCTTCCCGCAAGCCTTTGACCCTTTGGGATGTGTTCCCTCTTGTCCATCACTTCCTTGAGTTGCTTGGGCCAGAACCGGACGCAGCAGCAGGGTTGAATGTGGGTGCCCAAAAATGGACACAGGGTCATGATTATCCCAGGACAGGGCTGGCCAAAGCAGAGGAGACTTCACCCTGTAGTCTTCTGAGCGCAGCCTAGGATTGCATTGGCCTTTTAAGCTGCTGCATGGCACTCTTTTGATTCGTCCAGTGGTTTTTGAGTTAGGTTAATCCCACAAACGAACACGACATTTTTATTTACATATCAAAGATGGCTGCTTTTATCCGTGAGTGTTCATGCTAAAATAAAAACCATTTATTTATTTATTTATTTATTATTTCGATGTATATACCCCCCCCCCCCCTTCCCTTCCCAAAGAGGCTCAGGGTGGTTCACACCAGTGAACAACATAATCACAACATAATTAAAAACATAATGAAACAGATTGAGGCAAGAGTGGAATTTAACAGCCTTAAAGGTTAAATGCCTGTCTGAAGAGGTTGGTCTTGCAGGCCCTCCGGAAGGCCTGTCGGTCAGTTATTGCTCAAGCCTCCTCCGGGAGGGCGTTCCACAGGGTAGGCGCTGCTACAGAGAAAGTACGCTGCCGCGTCAAGGACAGGCGGCAGATCTTGAGTGATGGAACCTCCAATAGGTTTTGATCCATGGACCGTAGTGCAGGGAGAGGCAGTCCTTCAGGTACACTGGCCCCAGACCATGCAAGGCCTTAATGGGTAACACCAGCACTTTGAAGGCAATCCGGTACTCGATGGGGAGCCAGTGCAAACGCTGTAGGACTGGAGTGATGTGGCATGATAGTGCCACACCAACCAGTAGTCGAGCCGCAGCGTTTTGCACCAGCTTAAATTTCCGGATTGCCGACAGAGGAAGGCCAATGTAAAGGATGTTACAGTAGTCCAGTCTCGAGATGACTGTGGCCTGGATTACTGTGGCTAGGTCGCCACCGGAAAGGTAGGGCGCCAGCCGCTTTGCTTGGCGCAGGTGGAAAAACGCTGCTCTGCTCACGGTGGAGACCTGAGCCTCCATCACCTGCAGAGGCTCCAGTTGGACCCCCCAGGCTTTTAACCAGGGCCGACGGGCTAACCACCTCGCCGTCCATTATTGGCAGCTGGAGCTCCCCCCTCCCCCAGGGCGACCCAGCCACAGGACCTCCGTCTTCGACGGGCTCACCTTCAACCTGCTGGCCCTTAGCCACCCAGTCACGGCTTCCAGGCACTGATGGAAGTAATCGGGTACAGAGTGCATCTGCTCTGTAGGATGAATGCAGTCTGACCCCACTTGAACTGTCGTGGCTCAATGCTATATACCGTGTTTCCCCGATATTAAGACACCCCCGATTGTAAGACGTATCAGGGGTGTCAGGGGGGTCGGCTAATATAAGCCGTACCCCAAAAGTAAGCCGTACCTCGTCGCCGCAGCGCCACGTCAGAGTGACGCACCGCCGCTTCGCCACGGCTCTTGCTCTTTTCCCCCTCCCTTCCTTCGTCCAAGGAAGGGAGGGGGAAAAGAGCAAGAGGCGTGGTGAAGAGGCCAGGCAAGAGGCGTGCTGCGCAAGAGGCGTGCCGCGGTCGGCCCGTGTGGTACTACTGGTACTACTGGGTGAAGAATTCTTTCGGGGTATGTCCAATATAAGACGTACCCCGAAAGTAGGACGTAGTGGGGCTTTTGGGGGTAAAAAGAAAGTAAGACGCTGTCTTACTTTCGGGGAAACACGGTAGGTGGAGTTGCAGTTCCACAAGGCCTTTTTGTGGTTTGGTGTCCCACCAAACTACAATTCCCAGGACTGCACAGAGCTCCATCAGTGAAAGTGGGGTCAGACTACCTTATTTCCACAAATGTAGACGGATGCACCCAGAGGAGGCTAAAGGCTTTGTGAAACTACAACTCCCGTACTCCTCTAGCATTGAGAAATGGGAGCTCACGTGGGGTCGGACTGCATTATTTCTGCAGGGTGGGTGGGTGGGCGCCCCCTTGTTGGGAATGCATTCCTTTTCTCTCCCCGCCAACTCTCCTTTTTGTGCTGCAAAAGGCTAACCCAAGAAGGGCTTCTTTGAACACAACATTTGGTGAGTTAGATAACGGAACAGAACTGAGTGGGATGGAGCCGTGAGTGAGCCGCCTCCCAAAAGCACGGCTCTCCCGGACGGCCACCTGCTGCTCTGCAGCTGAGTCCAAAGAGGAACTTGCAAAGGTGCAGGGAACAGGGGCAAGGTGGGTGGGTGGGCTCCTTTGGCCTGGCTTGGAGAGCAGGGACAGGGGGTCGGGGTCAGAACAGTGGGCCGCTTAAGTTCTGGGTAGACCTGTTTGATCAAAAAAAAAAGTTCAAAATTCATTCCGGATGTAGGGGCGCTGTCGCTTCAAATCTGAATGACTTCCAAAATTTTCTGGAAAAATTCTGAAATTTATTCGGAAAAATTCCGAAATTTCGGAATGGCTTCGTTAATGGCGGACACGCATGTTTAACCCAGTTTGAATGGGGATTTCCTTCTCTCCTGCGTCAGTCGTGGGCGAGAGCCACATCCAAGCTGGGTTAAAGGCAGCTCCCGCCACAGGACGGACGCAGGAGGGAAAGGAAAGAAGGGAATCCATCCACACTGGCTTGAAAAGATGCATCATTTCCGACTCACGAGAAATGGCAGAAAAACTCTGAAATGGCTAGGATACTTCCGGGTTGCGTACATCGCCTCGAAATTGCTTCAAAAGCGGATTTAACCCGAATTCAGTCCGATTTTATGAGCATTCTGACGAGCCTAACCAGGCCTAGTTCTGGGCTTTGCTGGAGAAAGAGGAAAGCAGGGCCAGGGACAGCAGCAAAGGGCCCCCATCCCCCACTCCCCCCCCCAGACTTTGCAGTCATCCTCAGGGCAGATCGGCCTGTCAAGCAATGGAAGGAAACTGTCAATCAATACATGACACCCCCCCCCCCAAGCCTAGATCCCAGCCAAAGCCCTCTCTTTGGAGGTTTCTTCTAAGCAGAGGCCGGACTGCCATTTGTCAGGGGTGCTTTGACTGTATTTTCCTGCGTGGCAGAAGGGGGTTGGACTCACTAGATCAGGCCTGGGCAAACTCCGGCCCTCCAGGTGTTTTGGACTCCAACTCCCACAGGTCCTAACAGCCGGTAGGCTGTTAGGAATTGTGGGAGTTGGAGTCCAAAACACCTGGAGGGCCTAAATTTGCCCAGGCCTGCACTAGATGATCTCTGGAGGCCCCTTTCACCTCTATTAAGATATGGGATAGGGTTGGTGGACTCCACTTCTTTGGTGGCCTTTAAGCAGAGGTTGGGCGGGCATCCTCCAGGGGTGCCTGGCATTGTGTACCCCAGCACAGCAGAAGAGGGTTGGGCTGGATGACCTTTGTGGTTCCCTTTCAGCTCTAGTGGAGTCCAGAGAGTGCTGGACGATCCGTCTCTGGGTTATCCTTCTGACCTTTTCAATGTAGGTTGGGTGGGCATGATGGGGGAGTGCTTGGCCGGTGCATTCCTGCATTGCAAAATGGGGTTGGACTGGATGTCCTTTGGGGATCCCTCCCATCTCTGGTCCCATGGGCACAAGCGGTCCTACTCCTGCCCGGGCTTGCCTGCTCGTGGGTATCTTTTGGAGCTGGAGGACCACCTTCAGATGGGGGTTGGACTGGGTTATCTTTGGAGACCTCTTTCAGCTCTAAGGGGATGTGGACGTTGGCGGACTGACTCCCCTCCTTTGGAGGTCTATGAACAGAGGTTGGGTGGGCGTCTTTCAAGAGTGTTTTACTTGTGTGGTCCTGCAAGTTTTGCAGGTTCCTCTTTGGATGCCAAATGGGGTTAGACGGGGTGCTTTGGCTTGCATGCTTCTGGGCGCCCTTTGGAGCGAGGCGATCCCCTTGGGTGTCTCCTTGCATAGAAGAAGAGGGTTGGACTAGATCAGTGTTTCCCCACTTTTTTTGAGCCGCAGCACACTGTTTACATTTGCAAAATCCTGGGGCACACCACCAACCAAAATGAAACAAAATGACCCTCTAACACAGCAATATATATAGTTAATATGTTTCTAAATGTATTTATACACTCACACCGCATGGCCTCACCTCCCGGGAATCCCTTCGTCTGGCTTGTGGCACCCGCAAATGGGGAAGGCCAGGCGAGAAAGGCACCTCAGCACGACCTGACCTTGCGGGAAGCCCCTCGCCCTTCTCGCACCATTGGCTGTGTCTGGCAAACAGCGAAAGCCATGTGGGGCAGTCCCCCTCGCCCCTGGCTTTTGGCGATTGCCAGACCCGGCGGGTGGCGCAAGCCAGGGAAGGGAGGCACCACTGCGTGGCCTTGCCTCGCGGGAAGCCCCTCGCCTGGCTCGCGCCATCTGTTGGTTCTGGCAGGTAGAAAAAGCCAGGTGAGGGAGGCACAACCGCGTGGCCTGGCCTCGCGGGAAGCCCCTCACCTGGCTTGCACCGCCTTCCGGGACTGGCAAGCAGCGAAAGTCAGGCGTGGGGTTTCCCCTTGATTGGAGGCTGGCTGGCTGGCTGGGGAAACGGCCGAAGGAGGTGGCACCCCGGCACCTTCTTCTTCGCCGCCCGGCCCTTCCTCCTTCTCCCCCAAGCAGCAGCAGCAGCAGGAATTTGGCATGAGGGGGAAGAAAGGGGGGAAGAGAGGTTTTTCTGCGGCACACCAGGTGATCGCCCACAGCACACTAGTGTGCCACGGAACAGTGGTTGGGAAACACGGGACTAGATGACCTTTGGCAATCCCTTTCAGCTCTAGTGGAAGATCGAGGGTGACGGAGACTTCTTTTTCAGGGGTCTTTCTTTAAACAGAGGTCGGATGGGCAGAAGTCAGACCGGATGAGCTTTGGTGACCTCTTTCAGCTCCAGTGGAATAGAGAAGGGATTGGGGGCTTCCTTTCCGCTGCCCTGAAGACCAGGACTCAGAGCAATGGTTTCAAATGACAGGGAAGGAGATTCCACCTGAACACAAGGAAGAGCTTCTTGACCGTGCAGAGAACTGTTCAGCAGTGGAACTCTCTGCATCGGAGTCCGGTGGAAACTCCATGAAACAGAGGCTGGGTGGCCATCTGTCGGGGGGGGAGTGGTTTTGAGGGTGCTTTTCCTGCATGCAAGTGTTAGGGAAAACTGTTGCAGAGCACCCAAAAACGAACAGGATACGCACCTTGAGCATGGGCTCATTTGCAAGCAAGGCATGAAGGTGCCGACTGACGTGGCTGAAAAGAATGAGAAAGGAGAGAGAAGGGAACGAGACATTCCCAAGGGTCCTTATTCAGGAGACTCCTTGGGGAAGGGAAGCCCCCAGCCTACACTCAGCTCATTCACTCTTCCTCGTGGAGGACTGGAGACTTGGGCAGGGCGGGGTTGAATTCCGACCGCAAGAAGGGCTTGGGCTGGTTTCCTCCCGCTCTATTATTGTTCTATGAAGCGATGATGCCAGGTCTTTCCACAGAGGTTGGTGGCTGGGCATCTTTCAAGAGTGCTTGACTTGTGCATGCCTGCATTGCAAGGCAGGGTTGGACCGGGTGCATCGACACAAGCCCACTGGCTCACGGTCCCGCTCCTGCCTTGGCTTGCCTGCTGCTCACGGGTGCCTTTTGGAGCTGGATGTCTTTCAAGGACACTTTAGTCGTGTATCTGAAGATAAGAAGGGGTTGGACTGGATGGCCTTTGGAGATCCCCGTCAGCTCTCGTGAAGAATGGAGAGCCTTGGGCTGTCCTCCTCTGAACTACCTTCCTCACTCTTTAAACAGAGGAGTTATGTGTGGCTTCCGGGCTGTATGGCTGTGTTCTGGTAGCACTTTCTCCTGACGTTTCCCCTGCATCTGTGGCTCTCTGTAAACATAGGTTGGGTGGCCATGTTGCGGAAGTGCTTTCCCTGTGCATTCCTGCATTGCAAAATGGGGTTGGACCGGATGACCTTTGGGGGTCCCTTCCAACTCTAGTTGCACAGACACAAGCATTCCTGCTCACAGTCCCGCTCCTGCCTTGGCTTGCCTGCTGCTCATGGGTGTCCGTCCTTTGGAGCTGGATGACCACCTTTTAAAAGGGATGCTTTAGTGGTGTACTTCCATATAGGAAGGGGTTGGACTGGATGACCTTTGAGGGTCCCTTCCAACTCTAGTTGCAGGGACACAAGCATTCCTGCTCATTGTCCTGCTCCTGCCTTGGCTTGCCTGCTGCTCATGGTGTCTTTTGGAAATGGATGTCTTTCAAGGATGCTTTTGTAGCGTGCCTGTGTAAAAAGGGAGGTTGGACTGGATGACCTTTGGGGACCCCTTTCCATTCTAGTGGAACATAGAAGGCGCCCTTTGGAGCTCTCTCTGCCTGTGAGCCAAGCGGGGGCCTTGCTGCTGTTGCTGGTGCTGCTCAAGCGCGGCGAGACCCCTGCTGGGTGCGAGGGCCTCTCTGCCTGCCTGTGAGCAAAGCCTTGCTGCTGCTGCTGCTGCTCAGGCACAAGTGCCTCTCCGGTGGGTGAGCATCCCGTGCGGGGTCCCACGTGAGGCCCCCTCCTGCCACCCTGCCACTCGCACCTGCCGCCTGAAGGGAAGGTGCCTCCCTGCATTGGGCCCTGTCACTTCACATCCGGCTCCGGATGGGCACCGGGCATCCTTGATGTGACACCCTGGAAGAGGCAGGGAGGGTGCGCACGCCCCGGGCCCAGCGCTGTCCCCTCGGCACCTGTCAGGCAGGGAGGCCACCAAGGGGAAGGGATGCGAACGCTGCCTTCCACTCACGCTCGGCCCTCGTGGGCACCCTTCCAAGGAGCAGGCCGCGCTTCATTCATTGTGCACACGAAGGCTCATGATACGCATCTAGTTGATCTGAATGAATGTTGCAGCTGCGGAATCATCAAACTAGAAGGAGTCCACCCAGCCCAACCCTATGCTGCAAAACACAACTCAAGCCCTCCCGACAGACGGCCATCCAGCCCCTGCTTAAAAACCTCCAGAGAAGTAGGGCCCTTCCACACAGCCATAGAATCCACAATATCTGCTTTGAACTGGATTATCTGAGTCCACACTGTCCAGTTCAGTGGGGATTTCATCTAGCTGCGTGGAAGGAAGGGGCCTGAGACTCCATTACACTCGGAAGTGTTCGGCTTTTGCCAATTGAAGGTAAAGGTAAAGGTTTCCCCTTGACGTTAAGTGTGACTCTCCATTTCTAAGCCAAAGAGCCGGCGTTGTCCGTAGACGCCTCCATGGTCATGTGGCCACTGGCATGACTGCATGGAGCGCCCTTACCTTGCTGCCCGAGCGGTACCTATTGATCTACTCACATTTGCATGTTTACAAACTGCTAGGTTGGCAGAAGCTTCGGATAACAGCAGAAGCTCACCCTGCTCCCCGGATTAGAACCACCAACCTTTCGGTCAGCAAGTTCAGCAGCTCAGCAGTTTAACCTACTGCACCACCGGGTGCTCCGATAGAACCAATTAGGAAATGACCATTATAACCTGATCACATTGTTCATCGGGCGCGTCCTGTATCAGCGCATTTCACATTTGTTGCCTAAGTGTCGTTCTGTACATTTCTCGCTGTTGAAATGGATTTTGTTTGTTTTGGCCAATGGGCCCTCTGAGCTGTTAGTGGGACGTGTTAGGAGCCCACAAGCCAGACCTGAGCCGAGAGTGTGAGGTGGCAGCTTCAAAACAAGCCGGTGCGATGGCGGCGGCATCTGCGGCACCTTTGGCTCCAGCGGAATAAGATCTCCTCTTTGAGTCTCAACCAAGTCAACGTAGTTTGCGCCAGAAAAACAAAGTTTCAGGCAACCACTGGCCAAGCCAAGGCCAGAGCAGGAAACAGGAAGTAACACTTTCAAACCAGGAACAGAAGTTTTGCTACATAGTGTAATCCAGTGTTTCCCAACTAGTGTGTCGTGAGCGATCCTCAGGTGTGCCGTGGGAAACTGGAACCTCCAATCCCCTTTCTTCCCCCTCCTGCCGAACCCTTTTTCTCCACTCGGGCTCCCTTCTTCCCAGCCTCGCTCTGCTCGCTTTGCCTCGCTTTGCTCTGGGGCGAGTCTGCGCAGTGGCGCCCGCATGGGTCATGCCTTCCTCCCTCCCCCCTCCCCTCCTGAACACGCTCAGGCTGCCACCTCAGATCAAAATGGTGGCAGAAGCGGCAGTGGAGAAGAAAAAGTAAGTGTTGGGCAGGAGGGGGAAGAAAGGGCGCAAAGGGGGAGGAAGAGGTCTCTGTCGAAAACTGAATATGCCAAGTTTGGTCCTGATCCAACATGGTTTGAGTCCACAGTGCTCTCTGGATATAGGTGAACTACAACTCCAAAACTCAAGGTCAATGCCCACCAAACTCTTATAGCATTTTCTCTTGGTTATGGGAGTTCTGTGTGGAAAGTTTGTGTCTTTCTGCCATTCCTGCCAGGATATCCATGTTGTGTTCATGGAAACAGGCCCTGGTTTCACACTGAGTGTATACATACATTTAAAAACATATTAACTATATGTATGACTGTGTTAGAGTGTCATTTTGTGTCATTTTGGTTGGTGGTGTGCCCCAGGATTTTGTAAATGTAAAAAGTGTGTCGCGGCTCAAAAAAGGTTGAAAAACACTGGTGTAATCTACGATGGTGATGGATATTTGGGATACTTTGGTTGTGCTTTTCCTGCGTGGAAGGAAAGGGGGGTTGGACTCAATGGGCCACGGGGCCTTTTCCCACTAGGATGCTGTGAAGGTGATGGTGGAGCATCCTTCTCTGGAGGTCTTTAAGCCGAGGCTGGAGCCCCCGAAGGTGGCGCAATGGGTTCATCCCTTGTGCCAGCAGGACTGGTGACCGAAAGGTTGGTGGTTCTTACCCGGGGAGCGGGGTGAACTCCCACCTGTCAGCTCCAGCTTCTCATGCGAGGACATGAGTACAGCTTCCCACAGGGTGGGAACACGTCCAGGCAATGTTCCCTGGGCAACATCCTTGCAGGCGACCTGTTCTCCCATGCCAGAAGTGACTTGCAGTTTCTCACACAAAAAAGCAGAGGCTGGATGGCCGCCTGTTTGTGGGGTTTTCCTTGTGCCTTCCAGTCTGGTGGGAGGAAGGGGGTCGGGCTGGATGGCCTTTGGGAGCCCCTTCCGACTCCAGGGTTCTAGGATCCCAAGATTGTATGATCATTTGATAACTTGCCTTCTGGGGGTGGGCTCCCTGCGAAAGTGGGGCCGCCCAAGTTGAAGTCGGCTGGGAGCCCGTGAGCATGCCACCCTTGCCAGGTGCCCACTCTATTGGGAGCCTGTGTTGTCTGCTCAGCCCCTGAAGGGCTGGCTGGGAAAGTGTGTGTGTGTGGGGGGGGGGGGTGGCACGGCTTGGCCTGCCTGCCTGGCTGTCACTCCTGGTGGCAGGTGGGCCTCCTGATCCAGAGAGACTGCGAAAGAGAGGGAGAAGAGAAGAGAGTCTCCTTGCCACTTCTCAATGTGAATGGGCGCATGATCCCCTTCCTTCCTTCTCTGGC
Organism: Anolis apletophallus; assembly: GCA_030556195.1. Lineage (NCBI taxonomy): Eukaryota > Metazoa > Chordata > Lepidosauria > Squamata > Anolidae > Anolis > Anolis apletophallus. Next base: position 141,758,698 of record JARBWK010000009.1, on the reverse strand, counting down.
TGTCACGTTTCCTGCTCCAGTGCTCCCCCGTCTCTCGCATCTCCTGCTCTCCTTGTCACATCGATGGCACAGCAGCCCCTCAACAACGGGCAAGGCGAGGGGCACTCCCGGCCAGTTTCCAGGAGAGGCTTTCCAAGTTCCACTCACCGCTGTGCAGGGACCCTCCCTTTGCAAAGGAAGCCAAGGGGACTTGGTTGGTCAGCAGCCGGCCAAGAAGAAAAGCCTGGACCCCTTCGGCAGGGGAGACTTGGGCCATCACTTGGAGGTCAACTCCCACCGTTCCTCACAGCCACCGTTCCTTCTCCCCCTCAGCCACTTAATATACTACCTTATATTTACCTCTCCTCCGCTCTATCTCTCCCAAAGGAGAACCAAAGTGGCTTAACATACAAGTGTGGATATGCCTTGATTAGGTTTCAATGGCCATAGAATCATAGAGTCATAGAGTTGGAAGGGACCTGGTGGGCCACCATCCAGTCCAAAGCCCTGCCGCCAAGAAGCAGGACAACCTCATTCAAAGCACACACACACACGAACAGATGGCTATCCAGCCTCTGCATCAAAGCCTCCAAAGAAGGAGCCTCCACACACTCCCTCCAGGGCAGAGAGTTCCACTGCTGAACAGCTCTCTCTCACAGCCAGGAAGTTCTTCCTCATGTTCAGGTGGAATCTCTTTTCTTATAGTTTGAAGAATGGCTCCCTTGCATCCTAACAAATGGACCTCCTTGAAGTACTGAACTTCAAAGCAATCCGTCTTACATTGACCTGGCGCAGAGCCTTTTCTGTAGTGGCGCCATCAACATGGAACACTCTTCCTAACGATGTATGGGCCACGCGGGACCTTCTTCTGCAAGGCCTTGCAAGACTCATCTTTTCGGCACACCCCAGCTTGTCAATATCAGCTTGATGGATTTGTAGTACTCTTTACATTTAATGTTTGCATATTTTGCTTTGTTTGCATGTTTTAATGTTTGCCTATTTTAAGTGGCGTGCAAATGCTTTTATGCCAAGCGCCTTCAAGTTCCTTTGGGAGAGATAGAGCGGGGTGTCAATAAGCATAAATAAACTTTGGTGCAATGGATGAATCCCGAGGGTGTTTCTCCCAAGGCTTCCCCCTCTTCATCCTGGGCAGCGGAGCGCCACCCGCAGGGTCCCGTCCTGGGGGTCCTGGTCCTGCTCAGGATCTTCATTCATGACTTAGATGAAGGGTCAGAGGGCACGCTCATCCAGTTTGCAGATGGACCAAATTGGGGCGGGGGGGGGGGCTAATACAGGAGACCGGAGCAGGATTCAAAACCATCTTCACAGATTAGAGACATTTCTCTTATTTGTTGTGTCAGAAGCGATGATGTCAGGGTACAGTTGTGAAGTATTGGACCTCACGGCAGCATTTGACACAGCCGACCATTCTCTATTGATCCACCGTCGTTCAGCCATGACGGGAGTGAGGGGCCTGCTCTTACATGGGTGGCCCCCTTTCTCCAAGATCGGGGACAACGGGTGGAGAGGGGAGGGATGCTCTCGGAAAGGGTCCCCCTTGATTGTGGGGCCCCCAAGGGGCTATCCTCTCCCCTCTATTATTTAACACCTATATGTGTCCACTGGCCTAACTGGTGTGTGGTTTTGGTCTGGAGTGCCATCAGTACGCTGACGACACCCAGCTGGTGCTGATGGAAGGCCGGCCGGACTCTGTACCCAATTATTTCCATCACTGCCTGGAAGCCGTGACAGGTTGAAGGTGAACCCGCCGAAGATGGAGATCCTGTGGCTGGGTTGCCCGGGAGCTCTGGTTGCCAATAATGGACGGTGAGGTGGTTAGCCCGTCACCTCTGGTTAAAAGCCTGGGGGTCCAACTGGACCCTCTGCTGACGATGGAGGCTCAGGTCTCCACCGTGAGCAGAGCAACGTTTTTCCATCTGCACCAGGCAAGGCGACTGGCACCCTACCTTTCCGGTGTTGACTTAGCCGCGGCAATCCAGACCACGGTCATCTCGAGACTGTTGTCGAACAACCGGGCAAGTTCCGCAGACCGACTGCGGAACAGAGACCGCGAGGGTTCAGTTAACCTGCCGAGCCCGGAGCGTCTAGGTCCCCGAAGCCTACCCGCCTCCCTTAGATCCAATTATGCTCACCAATACTGCAAGGTAGATGCCACGAAATTGTTTATTCTGCTCAGCTGAGAGGATGCAAACTGCAATTCCCTGATTCCCGCAAAGAACGCATGCATGTACATTTAAAACATTGGTTTTTAAAGGCTACAGAACTGTCAAAACAATTGAATTTCCCGCCCGCCCTCTTCCGGGCCGGCTCCGTCGGTGATTGGTTGGAACGTTGAGACCAGCTGATGGGCGGGACGTCGACCGGCTCCAGAGGGCCTATCGATGCTTACTCCCATTCGCTGGCTCAGCCAATCTGGGTCCGTGGCCATATAAGGAATGTCCGGGAAGGAGAGCTTAGGCGGAGATTACTGTCAGGATGGCATATGGATGAAGACAAAAGAGTCCGGGCCAGGTAACGACCTGGGGCAACACCTGGGAATGATGAAATCATTGGGTTGATGTGTCTCATCCATACATGTGAATGAGGGAGAAAAGGGAAGAAGCCTGATGAAGGTGATTCACTCAGACCCTCTGGTGACAAAGGCACTTATTCTGGGGCACACCTTGGTTTCCGAGGCCAGGTGTGTCACCCGCTGTGAAGAACAAATATTTATTGTCCAGGCTCCAAAGGCTAGTTTAGTTAGACTAGAAATCCGACCGTTAAACCACCTCAGGACCGGTGAAGCGTGGGGTCAAGACAAAGGGCTTGACTTTACCATAACAAGGAAACGCATGCAATATGAATATGGTGGTCCATAAAGGTGTGGGACAGGGCCCAGCAACATTTCCTCTCGGCAGATACAGTAAAACATTTCCAAAGCAATCCTTTTCTTAATTTCACAAAGATGGGATGGGGAAGGGAAGCATTACAAAGAGACAAGGGAGACATGAGGGCAACAATGTATAGGTACACAGATACAGAGGTGAATCCATATTTATGATTTCCGCTTCCCAGCTGTCAGTCCAATACAAACAGATGAGGCCCCCTGCTCCAAAGCCAATTCACTTCTCAAAACTTTTCCTTCTGAGCTCAGAGATGTCCCAGAAATGGAGAAAAAGAGGAAAGATAGGAACAAAGGTAGAAAAGGAAAAAAAAAAAATAAAAGTAAGTTCCTTTCCTCCCTTGGGGGTCCCGAACCCGTGATCCCCGTCCCAAACGGCCTTGGCTCTGCCGCTTGAGCTATCGCATCTTCTTTTTGCGATACAGCTCTCCTCGCAGTCTTAAGGCGCCCAGGAGGCGGGAGGAGAAAAAAATAAAAAAATATAAATTCAGGAAAATTGGGGAAAGGGTCAGGAAGTGGCAAGAACCTTTTGGACAGGATCCATGGGCTAAAGGAGAGGACGTGCGGGTTTCCACCCGAGAACAGGCGTGCGTGCAAAAGTTGGGACTCGTTCACTCGAGGAACGGCCTGCGGCTTGAAGGTTGTCGGCCTCGGCAACAAGACTGGACTACTGTAATGCCCTTTGCATTGGCCTTCCTTTGTCGGTAATCCGGAAACTGAAGATGGTGCAAAATGCTGCACACTCGCGTGTTGTGGGCTCCACTGTATCCTGAGGAAGAGAAGGCTGAGAGGAGACATGAAGAGGGCCAGGGGTCAGTACATGAGGCTGGGGAAGATGTCCTAGGGAGGGAGGAGGGGCTTCCTTTCTGCTGCCCAGGAGAGAGACCAGGGCGCAATGGAGCCAGGGCTTCAAACTACAGGAAAGGAAGGAGAGGGCAGAGAGTTCCACTGCTGAACAGCTCTCTCACACAGTCAGGAAGTTCTTCCTCATGTTCAGGTGGGACCTCCTTTATTTCCCGCAGTTTGAAGGCATGGCTCCCTTGCCTCCTGGTCTCCAGGGCAGCCGAAAGGAAGCCTGCCCCCCCCTCCCTAGGACATTCTCCCCTCACATCTTGATCCATGGCATTATATATGAATGCCAACCGTTGGACCAGATGGCCTTTGTGGTCCCTTCAGTCTGGAATCCTGGCGCTTAAAGGAAGGCGCTGACCAGATAAGTGGAGAAGGGGAAGGGTGGGCATCTCACTGGGTGGCATGGCTCTTTCCCTGGAATTGCATGTGATGGAGCCGTGCGGACAAAAGCGGTACGGGCCCTCCTCGCGTTGCCTAGGCCAGACATGCGTCGGTGACCTGTTTGGGGCCCTGTGGTGGAGAGAGAGAGAGATAGATGCCCCCGCCTGCCCTTGCCCAGAGGCTTTGCCGCTTCGCACACCCAGCCTCTCCCGCAAGGACTTGGCTCTCAAGAGGTTCCTCTGGGCAGATGCTGTTGTCTTCCGCCCGTCCTGTTTCCATGGCAACTATGACTTTAGGGAGAAATGTGCAGTATTGCACTTGGGCATCAAAAATGAAATGCAGAGATTTAGGACGGGTGAGGTTTGGCTTGGAAGCGGTCCGTGTTCAAGGGGCCTGAGGGGATACCAGGCGGAACCCGAGACAGCAGAGTGATGCCGCCACTGAAAAGGCCAAGGCGATTCCGGCTGCCCCAAAAGGAGCGCTGTGTCCACATTGAGAGAAGTCATGTCAGATATAAATGACTTCATATCCATGTGAAAGGGACCTAAGAGTCTTAGGAGACCACAAGGTGACATATAATAGGCGGACAGAGGCAATCATTTCCCTTCCAGCTCCAACTCTGGCCATGGGGAGGTGCTCGTGTTCCATGTTTCCCATGCCAAGGAGCCTCCTGGTCATGTTTTGCTGGCATGACTGCATGGGCGCCTTTTGTCTTCCTGCCTAGGCGGTACCTATTGATCTACTCATATTTTCAAACTACTAGGTTGGCAGGAGCTGGGGCTAACAGCAGGATTGCAAGACATGGGATTGCAAGCCATGTGTGTATTCTGTATGTTCTGTGTTGGTAATTGAATGCTTTACCTATCTGGAAACCTCCGTGAGTTCCCTCGGGGAGATAGAGTGGTTGTTATTATTATTATTATCATCATCATCATCATCATTATTTGAAACACAACAAGATGAGTCCACAGCAAACGCGTTCACTCTGCTGGCGGTTGTATTGGACGACACATCAGGCCTTGCTCAAGTGTCTAGGACTGTGTGATGTATAGGCGAAAATTGCGTGCAGATCCAGGCAGGTTGGCCTTTTGCAGCTGATAGCGGCTGGTGGTGGTGGTGGTTGTTGTTGTTGTGATGATGATGATCATTATTATGTGTGGCCAAATAAAATGACGCCGACGGCCAGATTCGTCCCATGGGCTTATGTATTTCAGCCAGGCCCAGATTAACACCTTTTTGCGCCCTAGGCCACACTTTGGAATTATGCCCCTAGCCAACCTCTACCCCCTCACACACACACACCACTCAGACCCACACTTGGCTGGCTTTGGCCATGGTGCCTCCGGAGCAGAAGAGAAAGGCGAGTAGGCACCATCCCGCCACCTCCAAGGCCCCCCATTCCCACCGACTGGAAAGCTCCGCTGTGCTCTGATGGTCTCCTGGGGAGTCGGGAGGCTTGGGGAGAGCGCAGTGGGTGCAAACTCGCTCCAAGGGCGCGCACAAGATAAAGTGAGAGAGAGCACGAGAGAGAGAGAGAGAGAGAGAGATGTCCGCTTGGCGTGCACTCCCGGAAGGGACGGAGTAGAGACTTTGCCGGGAGAAGGAGCAAGGGGGGGCATAAAAAAAGGGGGAAAGAGGGGTGCGGACCAGTTTTTTTTGGTCCGTGATCTGCGCCCCCCCCCCCGGCTTGCGCCCCTAGGCCATGGCCTCGTTGGCCTTATGAGTAATACGGGCATGATTTCGGCTGAATCACAAGCCATTTTTGCTATCTGGATTTGGGAGAACCTGTGTATCGGTTTTTGCGCACTTCCCAAAAAAGGGCAGGCACCCAAAAGGACGCTTTCAGTCTGCAGGCGGAAAATGCGGCCCATTGGTAGCAATGGGAGTAGGGGGGGGGGTGTCACGATGGCTGGGCTCTGCCGGTATTCAGGCAGAGGTGAACCAAACAAACACCCAGTTGGTATCGAACAGTTTAATTAGAGCAGCCCTTACTTTCTGGCTGTTTTAATAGTCCAAAATATAAGACATAAAGGTAGCACTCAGCCACAGAACACAAAACAACACTTGACAGCAAAGGCTACGCCGTAGTCCAAGGGTCCAGGGGTCCGGTCCAGGGGTCAGACGTTGAGAGTTCAGTGAGCAAAATCCAGGGATCAAGAGTCCAGAGATTCAAAGTTCAGGGTTCCAAGAGTTCAGGAAACAGGTCAGGACACCAAAAACCCAGAAACCTGGGGGGAAACCAGCAGCACCCACCACCCAGAGAAGACAGATGATACTTTTCTCCCAAAGGTCAGCCCCAAGGCTAGCTCCTGAAGCCCAGTCATGCCCAGCTGCAACCGACCCCTTGCGTGCCTCCGGCCTTTAGGACTAAGGCTTGCCTTCAGCCTTCCATCACCAACTGCTGGGCCTGCCACCACCAACCACCACCGACTGTGGGACATGATACATGGCAGCGGGGGGTTTAAATTGTTGAATGCCAAATGACTATATGATGCTGTATTTATGTAAACAACTTATGAAAAGTTTTTAGTGTCTCTTCCCTTTTCTGAACGAGGAGTCGGATGCCTGTAACTGGGGGGCGGGGGGCTGTGCCTGGTCCTGTGCTCACTGCCTGACCCTCCTTCTCTCCCTTCTCTCCTCCAGGCCTTCCCTGCAAGCGGCTGGCTGCGCTCGGCCGGGGTTGTCGCAGGGACCGAGCAGGGCCCGCCTGCTCCCTGGAGAGGGAGGCCAATGAGGCCCTGGCCGCTCCTCCTTCTGCTCTGCCTCCCCACACTGGGCTCCAGGGCCCCCCTCCAGGATCCGCCGGGCCCCCAGAATGGCCCCGCCCCCAACGCAGCCCCCGCTGAGACCCCCAGCCCCCCTCCGGCCACCTCCAGCGAGGCCCCCTCCCTCTCCCTCAACCTGGGCCTCAACTTCAAGTTCAAGGTCCGGAGCCAGGGAAAGCCTCGGGCGGGAGAGGGCAGCGGCAGTGGCAGCAGCGGGACTCCCAGCGCCAAGCCAAGGCTGGCCCCTACCCGGACCCCCGGCCAGGCCAAGACCCCATGGCCTGAGGCTGTGGCCGGGTCTGGATGGCCAGGCCCCGGAGCCGCCTCCGATGACCCCCCTCCTCCTCCACCTTCGTTGGGGCCCGTCCTCTGGCCCTGGGGCTCCCCCACTCTCCGGTCCCCTTTGCCCCTTTGGCCGAAGCTGACCGAGAGGGGCTTGACCATCCCTCTCAATGGGGAAGGGGCCGCGGACAAGGAGGACGAGGGCAAGGAGCTGGAGTTCAAGATCGACATTGACCTGACGGCCGGGCTGGGCAAAGAGGGGACCGCCAACGGGAGCAGCAGCGGCGGCAGCAACAACGGCGGCAGGAGGTTCCCCATCTTCCCGGGGTTCAGCCTTGGCATTTCGGAGATTGCCAGCAAACTGGGGGCGCCTGGTAGGTATCATCATTACCATCATTATAAATAAATACATACATACAGTACATACATACATAAATACATAAATAAAACATGAAAATAGAATTAGACACACCCAGCACTAAAATACTTCCTTTCTTAAGGAGCATTGTGTTTGCTTCCTTCAAAAAGGCATTGTCTCCGGTAATGTAAACATGTTGTTTTCCACCAAGAGTTAATCGTGTGTCTTTGGCCATCCATGTCATCAGTTCAGCAACGTGTAATTACAATACATGGAAATTTCCTCCTTTTGCAGTTTTCCAGGCTTCAGTCTCAGAACAGCCTCTCTAGGCTGCATAGGCCCCATCCATACAAACACCTTTCATACCATTTCTGAGGCACTCTCGCACTGAAACACCTTTTCACCAGAGTCCAATAATTCTATCTAAAACGTTTATTAAAGGAAGCAGATGAGAAGGGGGGAAGGGCAATTCCAAACGGGCCAGTGGAATCGAAAATATAAAGTCAAGAGAAAACAAAATCCACAGCAGTACTTTAGACTTAAATCCATAAACAAGGAAACAGTAACTTCTCCAAAGGTAAACCCTCCAAGGAAACAAAGGCATGAACCAGAACAGGAAACTAGAAAATACTTGAGCCATGAACTTGGAGGCAAAGGCAGGAGAGCCATCTCTGAGAGGCTTGAAGCCAAATTACTTAATTTAAGCCTGTACAGGCACCCATGACATCATGCCGAACACACCTGGACTTCAAGATCTTATCTTGGACTCTTTGAGGATATCTAGTTTGTCTATTTCCCACTCCTTGAGTTCTCAGGCCTAATCTAGTTTCCCAGGAAAACTCCCTATCTGTCCGAGGTCTTTTCTCAAGGGAATTTTCACTTTTCCCTGTTACCTGGGAACGCGCACGGGAATCCAAATCATCAACGTCATCTGCCTGCAGTTTTCTCCCGGACTCCTCACTTTGAAACCCACAGTCCTTCTCATCCTCTGAACAACCATCAGAAAAATCCTCTGACGCTTGCTGAGCTACAACAATTTCAATCCATGCATACATTGTATTTCTCATACTCTTTGTGTCTTAGGAGGAAGGCCGAGGGCAGGGATGCGCCCGCACTGAGCCCCTGCCTTCCTTTATGCCCCTTTCCTCCTCTTCCCAGGTCTCTTTGGAGCCCCTCTGCCCTCCCAGGTGTGGGAGCCCCCCGGGTGGAACGGCACAGGAGGCGGGGAATCCCCCCCGACCCCCGAGTGGGTCCTGGGACCAGGTAAGTGAGGGAACTGCATCTCCCGGAAGGGGCTGGCGCAGGCCTGGGCAAACTTCAGCCCTCCAGGTGTTTTGGACTTCAACTCCCACAAGGCTCCTTCCTTTCCCTCTTCAGCCTCTTAAGCAGGAAGGAAGGAAGGAAGGAAGGAAGGAAGGAAGGAAGGAAGGAAGGAAGGAAGGAAGGGGACTGCGGTTGTTAGGAATTATGGGAGTTGAAGTCCAAAACACTTGGAGGGCCCAAGTTTGCCCGTGCCTGGGCTAGAGGGTTAGGGATGGGTGAAATGGCTGGGCGCAAAGGGTGCTTCTGCAGGATGGCTCTTCCTGGACCTCCGGAAGGGGCTGTTCAGGGGTCACAAAGAGGGTCCTGAACTGGGCCCTTCACTGCTATTCCCTCTCTCTATCAACGACTTCCTTGGGTGAATGAACAGAGGCACGGAAGGCGCCCTGACCACGTTTGCAGGTGGGGCCAAACAGGACGGGAGAGCCAGTGCCCCAGAGGACAGGGCCAGCACCCAAAAGGACCTCTTTAACAAATTGGAGAGCTGGTGGGCCAAAACTTGGGCCCCTTCTACACAGCTGCATGAAATCCAGATTATCTGCAGTGAACTGGATTAGAGAGCATAGAACATCTTGATGCGTCCTTGTGCTGTTCCACAGCAAAATTGCGTGCCTTCCCCCGCACACCCCACAAAACAACACCCCCCTCCCTCCACGCCCCCACCGCCATGTGGCAGTGTAGACTCAGGTAACCCAGTTCAAAGCAGGTAAAGTGGACTATCTGCCTTGATATTCTGGATTACATGTCAGTGTAGAAGGGCCATCACACGACGGGTTTCTTTCAACAGTGAGGAAAATGTGGTGTGACACTTCGACAGCAACAAAGAAATGCAGAGATCTGGGATGGGGGGCCCTGGTTTGAAAACGGCCCATTTGAAAGGGATCTTGGGGTCTTAGGCCCCTTCTACACTGCGGTATAAAACCCACATTATCTGCTTTGAAATGGATTCTATGGCAGTGTAGACTAAGATAACCCAGTTTGAAAACCTGGATTATCTGGCAGTGTAGAAGGTGCCTTAGTGGACCACAAGATGAGCATGAGCCAAGAGTGTAATGCGGCAGCTAAGGCGGCCAACGCGATTCTGGCCTGCATCAAGGGGAGTTGATTCTCCAGACTGAGGGAAGTCTTTAATCCGCTCCTCATAGGGCTTGTTCTCCAGACCCTGGATCATTTTAGTCGCTGTTCAATTCTGGGCACATTCCATCTTACAGTCAACATCTCCTTTCAATTGTGGTGCCCAGAATTGGACACAATATTCCAGGTGCGTTTTAACCAAGGCAGAGTAGAGCATGGGGAGCATGACTTCCCTGGACCCAGGAACTAGACTCCTCTTGATGCAGGCCAACATCCCATTGGCTTTTCCCCCCGCCACATCACATTCCTGGCTCATGTTTCACTTGTCCACAAGGACTCCAAGATCTTGTTCACCACATCCTGCTCTCAAGACATGCGTCCCCGTCCTGTCTCTTTGCATTTCCTTTTTTCTGCCCAAGTGGAGTCTCTTGCAGGTGTCCCCATTGAACTTCATTGTGTTAGTTTCAGCCAATCGGTGAAGATCCTTTTGAGTTCTGCTCCTGCCTCCTGGCGCCTTGGCCATTCCTTCCTGTTGCGCTTTGATGAGACCACCTGCTTTTGGGCAGAATGGGCAGAATGGACTGGACGGCCCACCAGGTCTCTTCCGACCCTAGGATTCTAGGATTCTGCGGGGCGATGATCACCCAGCGTCCCGTTCTGGGCGAAAGCCAGTCAAGAAAGAAGTGAACCCCAACTACACTTATCAACTGATGGGGTCAAAGCTTTCCGAGACAAACCAGGAAAGGGATCTCGGGGTTTTGGTGGACAGCTCAATGAAGATGTCAACCCAGTGCGCAGCAGCAGCGAAAAAAGCAAATTCTATGCTTGGCATGCTCAGGAAGGGAATCGAAAATAGGTCGGCAAATGTTGTATTGCCTCTCTACAAATCTATGGTGAGGCCACATCTGGAGTACTGTGTACAATTCTGGTCTCCGCACCTCAAGAAGGATATAACGGAACTGGAAAAGGTACAGAAAAGGGCAACAAGAATGATCCAAGGGATGGAGCGGCTCCCTTATGAAACCAGGTTGCAACGCCTTGGTCTCTTCAGCCTTGAAAGACGGCGTTTAAGAGGTGACTTGATCGAAGTGTATAAAATCATGCATGGGATAGAAAAGGTGAATAGAGAAAAACTGTTTTCTCTGTCACCCAACACTAGGACTAGAGGGCACTCCCTGAAGCTCCAAGGTAGGAAAATTAGGACTAATAAAGGGAAATATTTCTTCACCCAGAGAAAGGGTCATTGGGTTATGGAACTCACTTCCAGAGGAGGTCGTGACAGCGGTCAGCCTGAACAACTTCAAGGCAGGATTAGACAGATTCATGGATACCAAGTGTATCGGTAGTTACGAAAAGGACATTCAAGTGCCACCTCGGAGTTGGTTGAGGTAGGCAGGATGTCCCCGGGTACCGGTTGTGGGGGGTCGGGAGCAGGTGAGGGTTTTGCCCTCCCTTCTGCTCGAGATCCCCGTGTACAACTGGTGGGCCACTGTGTGACACAGAATGCTGGACTAGATGGGCTGAGGCCCGATTCGGCATGGCTCTTCTTATGTTCTTATGTTCTTATGTTCTTACAAAGGCAGGTGTCCAGGGAAGGGCCACCCAAATGGGCCTGAGCTCTGCTGAGGACCTTGTCACGTTGGGAGAGACTCCCTTGAGATCAGGAGGCATCCCGTATATTTTTAAAGCACTGGATGAATACCGTTTTCAGGCGGGGTGCTCTCTCTCCCCATCACACCTGGGGATTACAGCGGTCACTTGCCACTTCGCGGTTCGCTTCTCGCTGACTCGCTGTTTCGTAGTTTTGCTTTAAAAAAGAATGTAAGTAGCGAGGGAACATTGAGGGTTGAGGAGGCGTCGCGGGGCCCAGGCGGCGGCAAGAGGCCCGGGTGGCAATGAGGAGGAGGAAGAGGAAGGTAAGGAGGGCAAGGAGGGAAGAAGAGCCGCCCCCTCACCCTCCTTACCTTCCTCTTCCTCCTCCTGGTCACTGCATGGGGCCTCTTGCTGCTGCTTGGGCCCCGCGACTGAGGAGGCGTCGCAAGGCCCAAGCGGCGGCAAGAGGCCCCATGCAGTGACCAGGAGGAGGAAGACGGTAAGGAGGGCGAGGAGGGAAGGTGAGGGGGCGTCCCTCCTTTGTGGAATTTCACTTATCGCGGGTGATCCTGGAACGTGACACCTGTGATAAGTGAGGGACCACTGTATTACGATGTGTACAATTTGGAAACACTGCGCTTTGGCTCAACACCCCCCCCCCCAATGGAAGGCTGGCTCCTTCCAATACATCACTTTCAATGCATTTCAATCTGGCAGCCTAGACTCCCTTTCTACGACTTCATGTATTCCATGCACCTGATTTATGGCGGCCGTAGTCCTTCCCTGGGATTTTAGGGGGCTGCCCCCCAGTTGTTTACTGAAGTGACTAAACTGCGGTGCCTTTTGAGAGCAAGGACCACAGGGACCGCCTCTCAAGGGTCGAGCAAGTGGAGGAACGCCTTCCCGTCCCGGCTGATGGGTTGCCAAGCGGCATCAGCGTCTCCCTCTGCAGACCAGGCTTGCCGCCCCAAAGGCCTGGGGCCCAAACAGCGGAGGAGCCACTTGGCAACCTTGTCACTCCGGCTCCAAGGCGTCGTCTGCAGAGCCTCTGATGGAGGCCGACAGGTGTGCGGCGTGTGCCTGGCTGCGCCACCTGCCTCTCCCGCCCTTCGAGGGACCCGGCCCTTGGAGCCTCTCCCTGGATGAAAGGCAATCCTCACAAGCAAGGGCAATGCCAAAGAAGGAGACCCAGTGAGATGCCCGCATTGACTCGAGCCGCCGCCACACCTAAGGCACGCCTGGGCCTGGTCCAGTACTTTTCAACATCTGTATTGAAGACTTGGGTGAAAGTTTAGACCGGGGCAGGGCAAACCTTGGCCCTCCAGGTGTTGTGAACTCCAACTCCCACAGTTCCTAGAAGGAATCGTACCTATCAAGTTTGCAGGTGGGACCAAACGGGGAGGGAGAGCGGATACTCCGGCGGGCAGGATCGGAACCCAAGTCGACCTTAACAGAGGAGAGAGCTGATTGGCTGAAACTAACAGACTGAATTCCAACAAAGACGAACATAAGAGACGACACTTAGGCTGAAAACAACGAACTGCAAAGAGAGGGGACGGGACGAGGCCTGGCTCCACCACAGAGTCACGCGTGGGAAAGGTCTTGGGGTCTGGGTGGAGAACAAGGGGAACCCGAGCCAAGAGTGGGATGCAGCAGCTCAACAGGCCAATGGGATCCCTGGCGGCGTCTGAAGGGGTCGAGTGTCCAGGTCGAAGGAAGAAGTCCTGGTGGTGCCGCTCTCTTTTCCTTTGGCCAGACCTCTTTCCCTGGAATGGCGCTGTGTCCAGTTCTGGGCCCAAGGGTGCAAAAGAGAGAAGGGCTCCAAGCAGGAAGGAGTCCAGAGGAAGAGGGCAACGGAAAGGGTCCGGAGGCCACGAACCATCCCTCTGAGGAGCGTCTTAAAGAGTTGGATGTGTCAAGCTTGGAGAAGAGAAGGCGAGGAGAAGAGAGGCACGGGAGCCATGCGTACACATGTGAAAGGCTGTCACAAAGAAGAGGGAGGGGCTTCCTTTCTGCTGCCCTGGAGACCAGGACTCAAGGAAGCCACAAGTTCAAAGGGCAGGAAAGGAGATTCCGCTGACCATGAGGAAGAACTTCCTGCGTGCAAGAAGAGCTGTTCAGCAGTGGAACTCTCTGCCCCTCTGCCTCAGAGTCCAGGGAAAGCTTCTTCCTTGGAGGCTGGATGGCCATCTGCTGGGGGTGCTTTGGTTGTGCCTTTCCTGCATGGCAGGGCGTTGGACTAGGTGACCTGTGTGGCCTCTTCCAACTGTATGGTTCTATGACCTTCATTTTCAGAACCCTGAAACCCCCCCAAAAAGGAGATGAATCCACGGCAATTGCTCTAGGTTTACAAGGTCTGGAGCCTTCCCTGCCAAAGTGTGCAGGTGCCTCACCAAACTACAAATCCCAGGAGTGTATAGCATTGAGTCCGTGCAATGAAATGAGAGGTGACATCCCTCAAAGAGGAGCTGGTTTGCCTGGGGACACACGCCCTGTTTCATAGGAAGACACACACAGAGCCCACAGCAGGGACGTGGCCGGCGTGGCCCAAACAGCCCCCTGCCTCACACAGGGGAACAAGCGTGCGCCCCATTGATTAGTTCTTGCTGGAGCAGACGACCCACGGAATCAATGGGATTTCCCCCTGGGCTTGATGCTGGGTCTCCTCTTGCAGGAGGGGGAGGGGGAAGGGTGACCCACTGGATCCAGGACGCAAAACAACCGCGGGGAGAGGTTGGTGCCCGAGAAGGGATACAGTGGCCATGTCCAAGCCACGGAAAGGGTGTCCCATTGAGGAGGGGGCAAGCTCGCTCCCTGCTGCTGCTGCTGCTGCAGAGACAAGGCAGCCATGGGGTCCAATGGCAGGAAGGAAAGTCCCTCGGAAGCATTGGGGCAAACCTCCTGAGAGGAAGAGCTGCCTGACTGCGCAACGTCCCCATTCCTGGGAACCCACTGCTGTCTCCTCCTCTGGATGGCCATCTGGCGGGAGAGCTTTTGAGCGTGTCTTCCTGTCTGACAGAAATGGGATTCGACTGGATGGCCTGTGGTGTACCTTATGTACGTATGTGCAAATCCCATTTCTGACACTCCCAACAGATGGTCATCCGGCCTCTGTTTAACAACCTGCAGAGAAGGAGATTCCGCCATGCTCCGAATCCAAGGGTTGGAAGAGACGCCAAAGGCCGTCCATCCACTCAACCATCTTCTGCCACTATCCTGACACTCCCAAGAGATGGCCATCCAACCTCTGCTTAACAGCCTCAAGAGAAGGAGATTGCGCCATGCTCTCGATCCAAGGGTTGGAAGAGAACCGCCTTGAGTTGCCTCCAGGCTGAGAAAGGCAGTATGCAAGTATGGTAAATACATAAATTTACCATACTTGCACGCTGCCTTTCTCAGCCTGGAGGCAACTCAAGGCGGTTCTCTTCCAACCCTTGGATCGAGAGCACACTCCTTCTCTGCAGGTTGTTAAGCAGAGGCCGGATGGCCATCTGTTGGGAGTGCTTTGGTAGTGGCAGAAGATGGTTGCATGGGTGGCCTTGGGGAGTCCCTTCCAACGCGAGGATCCTGTGCTTCCATGGAAGAATGCTGCAAAGAGGGCCTTGGATGAGCCGGAAAGCCTTCTGCTGCGGTTCAGCTTGCGGATGCTCGGAAGGCCTCCTTCTCAGCGTAAGACTGAACAGGCAGGATTGGATCTGCAGAGACGGCAACCTTGGAAGGGCCGCTGCCATTTTGCTCCCTTCCTCACCTGGCCACTCCCCTGCCGGGCCATTGCTGGCCATTCCTGAGTTCCACGAATGGTGACATCACAGAGCGTCCCCGAGGCAACCTGGGAATGCTGCCTCTGTTTGAGAGCCTGTCTCCCTGAGCCTAGGAGCCGCGATGGACGCCACGAGCCGGCCCCACCGCATCCCCCCAGTGATGGGGGTCTATGCCGAGAAGCACAAGGTCTTCCAGCTGATGCAGAACATGACGGAGGCCCTGCTCATCTTCCGGCCGGAGGACCCCATCGACTTCATGATTGAGCACCTGAAGAAGGACAACGACGAGGTGCCGGCGGTGCTTGTGCTGGGCCCGCCGGCCTCGGGGAAGACCACCATCGCCCGCTGGCTCTGCAAGCACCTCAGCGCCACCTACCTCAGCCCCCAGCAGCTCCTCAGGAACAAGCTCCTGCACCGCTCCGGCGAGGCCCTCCAGCAGCAGCAGCGCCAGGGCAGTGTCTCTGATGAGTTGTGGGCCGCGCTGCTGGAGGAGCGCCTGGCCGACGTGGACTGCGTCAAGCTGGGCTGGGTGCTGGACGGCTTCCCCGAGACACGGGCCCAGGCCCGGCAGCTGCAGGCACTGGGCATCTCTCCCCGGCACGTGGTGGTCCTGGACGCGCCCGAGATGGTCCTGGTGGAGCGGAACCTGGGCAAGCGCCTGGACCCCGTCACCCAGGAGGTCTACCACACCACCTTCGACTGGCCCATCGACTTCACTGTACAGAAGCGGCTGATCAGGCCTGAGGGCACCTCAACCCAGGACACCGCCAAGCGCCTGCTGGAGAGCCACCGCAACATCCCGGGCCTCCTCCGGACGTACCCGGCCAACCACAAGATCATCAGCGCTGACCAACCCTGCGCTGATGTCTTTGCCCAGACCCTGAGCTTTGTCCAGAGCCGCTTCCGCTCGGAGGCGCCCTTCTCACCGCGAGTGTTGCTCTTGGGGCCGACGGGCAGCGGGAAGAGCCTGCAGGCGGCCCTCCTGGCCCAGAAGTACGGCATCGTGCCCGTCTCCTTTGTGGACCTGCTCCGGGAGGAAATGGCAGGCCGGACGACGCTGGGGGAGCTCATCAAACCCTCTTTCGAGAGCGGATACCCGGTGGGTGACGCTGTGGCCCTGCGGGTGCTGGGGAACCGTCTGGCCCAGCCGGACTGCACCGCCAATGGATGGGTGCTGCACGGGTTCCCCCGCGACGTGGACCAGGCCGACCTCCTGCGGCGTGCGGGCCTGGAGCCCAACCGGATCTTCTTCCTGCACCTGCCAGCCGAGGTGGCCGCCCAGCGCCTCTGCCAGCGGGCCACTGACCCTGTCTCTGGGGAACGCTACCACACCATCTTCAAGCCTCCGGCCAACGAGGAGACCCACCAGCGCCTGCGCCGCAACCCCCGGGATGCCCCTCCGCGGGTGGAGAAGAAGACCGGGGCATACGACCGGCAGGTGACTGACCTGGAGGACTTCTATGAGGAGGCCCTCTTCGTCAACGCCGACCAGGACCCCTACACCATCTTTGAGTACCTCGAGAGCTGCCTGGTCACGCCCCTGCCGGCCACCAGGCCCAGGATAGGGTCCCTGGCCAGAGGCAGCAGCCGCCAGTGATGCCGCTAGCACCCCGAGGCAGCCGTTGACAGCGTTGTGTGCCCCGTGCCTTGTGGACAGCGAGTCCGCTTCAGATGCAAGCTTCCCGGGAACGGAAGCCTCTTTCCCCTTTGTTTTAATACTAACTTGTATTCAAAAGTAAATGAAATACAGAAATACAAAACAAAGCAGATTTTGCCACCAGCAGCCATTGCCACGCCCTGTGCCGTGTGGGCCGCGAGTCCGCTTTGAATGCAAGCTTCCCAGGAGGGCAGACCCCTCCCTCCTTCTTTCGCATACTAATGTTTCTTCCAAAGTAAATAAAAAATTTTAAATGCAGATTTCCAAGGTATGCTCATGTGCGTTGTCCTGCTATGCTTTTCCCGAACACAGGATTCTGCGAAGAAGGGTTACACAGCCCAACGAAAGCAACATTCTTGGTGTCTTGGTTCTAGGGCTGTTCCTGGGGGTCTTTGGGGCTGATTCGGGAAACGGCATTGGGTGGACCACATCGGCTCCAGGCAGGGTCGTCACACCTGTTGTCAAAGGCTTTCATGGCTGGAATCACTGGGTTGCTGCGGGTTTTTCGGGCCGTACGGTCATGTTCCAGTAGCATTCACTCCTGATGTTTGGCAATGTTCTGTACTCTACACCAGTGTTTCCCAACTGCTGTGACGCAGCCCACTAGTGTGCCGTGAGCGATCAGCAGGTGTGCCGCGAGAAAACTCCCCCCCCTTCTTCCCTCTCTGAGGTTTTTCCGTGGCACACCAGGTGATCGTGGAGCAGCGGTTGGGATAGACGATCCTCTCTAGGACCCAGAAAGGCGGGGGGGAGGCTCAGGAGGGGAGGGGCCAGGCGACGCTCTCCTCCTCTTCCTTTGAGTGAGCCCACAGGATAGAGTCTTTCTTGTGGGCCCACTTCCGGAGGAGGAGGAGGCAGGAACCTGGGAACCTCGGGGAGCCTTTCTCCTGGTTCACGGTTCCCCGCAGGGCCCAGGCCCTGCTTGGGAGCCGAGTTTGTCCGGCTCGCGTCTTCCACCGAGCCCAGCGGAAGACGCGAGCCGGCCAAACCCGGCTCCCAGGCAGGGCCTGTTCCTCAGGCTCCCCCTCTGCTCATGAGGGAGACCTGGGGAAATGGAGGAAATCTCGGGCGCTCGCTGCTCCCAAACTGCGGTTTGGAAGCAGCCAGGGCCCGAGAGGCATCTCCTCCGTTTCCCCAAGTCGCCCTCTGCTTGTGAGGGAGACCTGGGGAAGCGAAGGAGCCAGCTGCTTCCAGAGGCACCTCGGCTCGGCCCTGCTGCGTCCCAGGTGAGGCCCCGGGGCGCCCTTCCCCTTGGCCCAGCCCCTCACCTGGGACGCAACAGGGCCGAGCTGGGGCGCCTCGGGAAGCAGCAGGCTCCTTCGCTTCCTGCGGCAGTGAAGGAAGCGAAGGAGCCAGCTGCTTCCAGAGGGGCCCAGGCCTGGCCCTGCTGCGTCCCAGGTGAGGCCCATTGGTGCACTTCCCCTTGGCCTGACCCCCCCCCCCCCCGAAGCCCCTCGGGGAGGAAGGGCCCCAAAGGGGAGAAGGGGCCTTCCTTCGCAGGGGGAAAGGGTCAGGGCCTGGCAGGAGGACCCTCAGAGGAAGGAAAGGCAGACGGGATTCCGTGAGGGACTCTCTCGCCAGCCTTCCTCAGCCTTCCTCCCATATGTCAAGGTCTATTTCCCCTGAACTCCATCTGTGTTCACATTTGGGCATATTGAGTATTCATGGCAAGTTTGGTCCTGATCCATCATTGTTTGAGTCCACAGTGCTCTCTGGGTGTAGGTGAACTACAACTCCCAAACCCAAGGTCAATGCCCACCAAACTCTTATAGCATTTTCTCTTGGTTATGGGAGTTCTGTGTGGGAAGTTTGTGTCTTTCTGCCATTCCTGCCAGGAGATCTATGTTGTGTTCATCGAAACAGGCCCAGGTTTCACACTGAGAGTATAAATACATTTAAAAACATATTAACTATATGTATGACTGTGTTAGAGTGTCATTTTGTGTCGTTTTGGTTGGTGGTGTGCCCCAGGATTTGGTAAATGTAAAAAATGTGCCACGGCTCATAAGAGGTTGAAAATCACTGCTCTACACAACACAGAGAAGCCACCGAAATCCACAAGCAGGTGAACAATTTCAACAGAAAGGAGGAGGCCATGAAAATGAACGAAATCTGTTTACCAGTCTTAAAAAAACCCCCACCAGAATCAAGATGGTAAATAAAGAACACCCCTCAGCAACAGGAGAACTCCAGACAGTCAACCACCAAGGGCCAGAGAACACCTCCCAAGCAGAGGGTACCTCCAGGCAACAGGGGCCAGGCCACCTCTATGCAGATCCCCTGACTGATTGACTGCAACTTTATGGCTTCTCAATGCTAACCAATCTTGCTCATTGCAACATTCAAGGGTTCTTTCCCGCCCCCTGGACATCGTTCCGCAGATATGTTTCAATGCACTCCACTCGCTTCACTGCCAACAGAACCTCTGGGGGGGGTGCAACAGGTGCAGGTGAAATGCCAATGAGAGAATGCTGCTGAAACATATTATTGGCCATACACCCCGGAAAACTCACAGCAACCCGGGGTCATCGTAGTTTTCTATGAGCAAGCAGGTGGCACCGGATAGATGGCCTGGGTTGTGTATCTCCAAAACTAGAGCCAATAGGGGGAGGCAGGGGCCAATTTTGGAAATGGGTGGCCGAATACACCCAGAGACAGAGCTAACATTGGAGGCACTGAAAGGGGTGTGGGATAGTATCACCCAGGCATGGGCCAACTTTGGCCCTCCCTCCAGGTGTTTTGGACTTCAACTCCCACAATTCCTAACAGCCGATCGGCTGTTAGGAATTGTGGGAGTTGAAGTCCAAAACACCTGGAGGGAGGGCCAAAGTTGGCCCATGCCTTGTGTAACCCATTTTTGGCCGCTGACCATGGATTGACCACACCGCCTTGCTCCTTTCCCCTCTGGAGTGAAAGGGGTGTTTGCTCACTCTGCGAGCCCCTTCTGCCTCTTTCTCCGGAGGGGCCGGCCTGGGTCTGTGCAAACAGCGCCAGGTGGGGCAGCCCTATTCATTGCCATCTCCTCGTTCAGGCCGGCCAGCCGGGCGGCCTTCTGAATAGGACTTGGTTGCTCAGACACTGTGCAAATACCCCCAGGGTCTCCATGGACCGTAAAGGGGTTCAGGAGGTGAGAAGCGGCTCCTTTGGCCGGAGAGGTTTCCTTTGAGTGCAAATCCCTGCCAGACTAAGAAGAAAAGAAAAGCTTCCCTTAGAAAGGGAAGGGCGGCAAGGGCATTCCTTGAGCTCTAAAGGGTCATTTTGAGGGGGTAGATGCACCCTAAAATCCAATTAAGTAGAGGCCACTTCGGGTGCATAATGAGGCCACACCACTCCTGGGAAAAGGACAACGGTGCCGAGGGAAACAGAAGGAGACTGTAGGCTGGGTTGATCCAGAAAGCCATGGCTGCTTCTTGGGTCTCCTTAGCTGGATTCTCAGCCTGGATCAACACTACCTGATACCCCAGGGTCTGCTTGTCCCAGATTATCTGGCAGTGTAGACTCATGGGCAAGGTGATGGAGAGGGCAGCAGCAGGGCAGCTGCAGCAGTTCTTGGACGATACAGCCGGATTAGATCCCTTCCAGTCCGGCTTCCGCTTTGGGCACGGGACAGAGACTGTGCTGGTCCCCATCACAGACCAGCTGCACCGCCAGTTGGACCAAGGCGGGTCAGCGCTGCTTGTGTTATTGGACCTCACGGCAGCATTTGGCACAGTTGACTGTTCTCTATTGATCCACCGTTTAGCCATGACGGGAGTGAGGGGGTCCACGCTTAAATGGGTGGCCTCCTTTCTCCAAGATCGGGGACAATGGGTGGAGAGGGGAGGGATGGTCTCGGAAAGGGTCCCCCTTAATTGTGGGGTCCCCCAAGGGGCTATCCTCTCTCCTCTATTATTTAACACCTATATGCGTCCACTTGCCCAACTGGTGCGTAGTTTTGGTCTGGAGTGCCATCAGTACACTGATGACACCCAGCTGGTGCTGAGGATGGAGGGCAGCCCGGACTCTGTACCCGATTATTTCCATCAGTGCCTGGAAGCCGTGACTGGGTGGCTACGGGCCAGCAGGTTGAAGATGTGATCCTATGGACGGAGGTGCCTGTGGGGGGGGGGAGCTCTGGTTGCCAATAATGGACGGTGAGGTGGTTAGCCCGTCACCTCTGGTTAAAAGCCTGAGGGTCCAACTGGACCCTCTGCTGACAATGGAGGCTCAGGTCTCCACCGTGAGCAGAGCAGCGTTTTTACACCTGCACCAGGCAAGGCCGCTTGCGCCCTACCTTTCCGGTGATGACCTAGCCATGGTAATCCAGACCACGGTCATCTCGAGACTGGACTACTGTAACGCCCTTTACATTGGCCTTCCTTTGTTGGTAATCCGGAAACTGAAGATGGTGCAAAACGCTGCGGCTCGACTACTGGTTGGTGCAGCACTATCGTGCCACATCCCTCCAGTCCTACAGCGCTTGCACTGGCTCCCTATCGAGCACCGGATTGCCTTCAAAGTGCTGGTGCTAACCTTTAAGGCCTTGCATGGCCTGGGGCCAGTGTACCTGAAGGACCGCCTTTCCCTGCACATTCCCCAGAGGCCACTACGGTCCATGGATCAAAACCTACTAGAGGTTCCATCACTTAAGACCTGCCGCTTGTCATCGACGTGGCAGCGCACTTTTTCTGTAGTGGCGCCTACCCTTTGGAAGGCCCTCCCAGAGGAGGCACGAGCAATAACTGACCTAGAGGCCTTCCGAAGGGCCGGCAAGACCAACCTGTTCCGCCAGGCGTTCAATCTCTAAGCTGTAACCCCTACTCTGGTCTTAATCTGTTTTGAGTATGTTTTCAAGTATGTTGTGTTTTGTTGTTCATTGCTGCGAACCACCCTGAGCCTTTTCGAGAAGGGTGGGATATACATTGAAATAATAAATAAATAAATAAATAATAGATATAATCCTGATATAATCCTGATCCTGGGACAGAGGGCAGTGTACATCCAGCCTCAGAGCCTGAAGGAGGACGGAGTGTCCCAGGAGCTCCTCGTGGTCAGTTCAGCCAGGAAGAACCACGATGGTGATGGTAACGATGGTGACAATGACCTTTTTCTAAAGGCAGAGGATGCCAGGGCAGAAGGTGCAGGCATTGTGCCTTTACGCTCAAGGAAAAAGCGGCCGACCTGAACGCAGGGAGATCTAGCGCATGGGGAACAGCCGCTCTTGGTATCTGAACGAGAGACTACCAAGAGAGACCTGCTCGAGGATCCTGGGGTGCATCTACACTGTGGAATCGATGCAGTTTGGTACTACTAGAACTGCTGCAGCTCAAGGCTGTGGAATCCTGGGAGTTGTAGTTTCACAAGGCCTTGAGCCTTCTGACAAAGAGTTCTGCTGCTTCAGAGCACAAAGTACAACTCCCAGGATTCCATCGCCTTGAGCCGAGGTGAAGCGGTGTCCACTTGTGTGGCCTGGGAGGGGGCTGACCGCTGCTTGCTCCAGCCCGGAGGGAGATTGGCCGGAGCCTGCTCCTCCCTCCTTATCAGCCCAGAAGAGGAGATCAGAGGAGCAGGGCCAGGCAGGAGGCCAGGCCTGTTTTGCTGGAGGGGTGAGGAGGGGCAGCGGCTTTCCTTTGAACTCTCCAGGACTGAAAACACAAACATTTCCCAAAGCACTTGGTTGCCATTGCTACACAAAAGACCTCTGACCCTTTTGGTCACCCTCCTCTGGACGCCTTGGAGGTGTTCAAATCCTCCTTGGATGGCTTCGCTCAGAACTGGGCCAAGCCATCCAAGGGTTCCGATTCCAGGCGAGGAGGTCTGACCAAAGCCGAAGAGAGCCAGCGGCACTCGGACGCCCCTCACTGAGTCCCTCGGGCGCTGGGCTGGCTCCTCTTGATGCCGCCTGGAATGGCATTATGGCAGAGAGAAGGGCACGAGGCAAGCTCTGAGGGCCGGCCTGACCCAAGGCTTTGGCCCTGGACCTGGGCTCTGCTGCACACACGCCTTTGAATGCTGTCCTCCGCCATTAACGCTGTCCCCATCTTTCCTCTCTGCAGGGCTGGCGTCCAATATCCCAGGGCCCGAGGGGTCCTTTGCGGCCGCCCTGCCCGGCTGCCTCCCTGGTGACCGCCCTGCGGACTGCGGCTCCCCGCTGCCGGCCCTCTCCGCCTCCTCCTGGCTGCTCCAGCCGTCAGTCCCGCTCTTCGTGCCGCTGCATTCGGACTGGAACTCGGCGCAGGCGGCATGGGGACCGGCCTGGGAGGCCCACGTCTTTGGGGCTGGCTCCCTCTTTGCCCTGATGGCCCTGCTCTCGCTGCTGGCCTTGCTGGCCCTGCCCTGCCGCTGCCCGGCCTCTTGCAAACTCCTAGCCCTTCTCCACTTGCTGCTGACCGCTGCTGGCGCAGCCAGGGCCTTGCTCCTCTTTGGCGAGGCCTGCGGGCGGTTGGAGCTCCTGCCGGACATTGCCGTGCGGCTGCTTCACGACCTGGCCCTGCCGTGCCTGACCTCTGCCCTGGCCGCGGCCCTCCTGCTGCTCTCCCGCCACTCCCAGTCTAAGTCCTCCTCGGCTCGGGCTGCTGACCGCCTCCGGCACCCATGCCTCCTGGTCGCCCTGATGCTGCTCCACTTCTCAGTGGCCACGGGGGCCATTTTGGCCGCTGACCTGCTCCAGCAGTTCTCCTTCCTGCTCCTGGCGTCCAGGGGCCTCTTCGCCCTCCTGGCTGCCGTCCTCTCCTGCGCCCTGCTGGTCTTCCTCTGCCTGGCTAAAGTGGACAAGACCCAAGTCTACGACCTCAAGGCCACCTCGTGTCCCCAGGGTCCCTTCGGAGATGTCCGGCGGTGGAAGCGAGCAGCCAGAGTGGCCCTTTTGTCCGCCTTCTTTGGCCTGCTAACTGCCAGCTTGCATGCCTATGCCATTCTGCATGCGCTGGGCTTTGGCCTGAGCCCCGAGCTCTTCGGCCCCTGGCCTTGGTGGGCCTTGCAGCTGGCCGGACGCCTCTGTGAGGCCGGAATGGGGCTGCCCTTGGTCTTTTTGGGCCTGTGTCCGCTCTTCTGCTCGGTCTCCGAACCTTGGTGCCGCTGCTGCCGCTGCTGCTGTGGGGACCGCTCTCTGGACCACGGCGGAGCCAAGGCGGTCAAGGCCCAGCTGCTGCCCAACAACTTCCAGTGGTCCCTCTCCCAACACGAGAAGCTGGTCATTTGCGACACCGTCATTGCCCACAGTGAGTCGGACTACCTGCCACTCTACGCTGTGTCCGAAGCCGCTCCGGACACCACCCTTGACCCCACGGCCGACTTCCGCCCTCCATCGCCCATTGACCTCCGGCGCAGCATCGACGAAGCCTTGTGCGGCGAGAGCTTCTTCCCGGAGGGGGGTCCCCTCTACGCCCCCAGCACCTTCTCCCTCTGCTTGACCTCCATTGGCAGCGGCCCCTCCCGGGTGTCCTCCTGCTTGGACCTGGTGCCCTCCGCTACCACCGCACGCGCAGGGGGCTCCTCAGTGACCCTCAGTGTGCCGGACACTCCAATGTCCTCTCCGGGGCCCTGGAGGGGGGCCAGCACGGCCTCTGTCGCCAGCAGCAGCAGCAATGGCTCCCTCTGCAAGCGCTGCTCCACCGCCGAGGAGGAAGACCCCTCCTCCTCCTCGCCCGTGGCCCCCGACCCATCTAATGGGGAGAGCCCCCCACGGTCCCCCCCTCCACCCGGCCGGCAGTTCTGGGTGCTGACCCCCGTCTCCCAGCACTCCCTGGCCTCTGTGGCAGAGGGTCAGCCGGCGGCGGACACGGCCCTCCTGCAGAAGGAGTTCATGGCCGTCTGCCGCCAGATCGACACCCTCAGCGTCAGCAGCGAGACCATCGACTTGTAGCCCCAGAGGGACCCCGGGGACCCCCTTTTCCCGCATCATCCTCTTCCAGGCATGTGCAATCGTGACTTCCGGGTTGGGGGTGACATTGCCTCGCTCCCCTGTGGGTCTCCAGTGCTGGACCATCGGAGGATGACATCTTTGGGTGACGGATTGCAGAAGACCCTCAGAGCGGCATGTTGGGGGGGGGACACCAAGAGCCGTGCATCCCAACTCCCTTCCCAAAGGCCGTGCAGTCCTGATTCCGGGGGGCAGGAGATGCTCTCCCTCTTGGCTTCATGGGACACCACTGAATCATGGGCTCAGAAGGGGCACCCAAGGCCATCTAGTCCATCTCCTGAAACCTTGGGGGTGCTGTCTCTTGGCCCCACTGTGGCCTGGACCTTTGAGGAGTACGGATGTCCCCTTGAGGGCCACTTGAGGGCAGGGAAGACCATAGAATCACTGGATTGGAAGAGACACCAAAGGCCATCCAGTCCAACCTCCTTCCGGCCATGTGCAGTCTCAGTGTTGGGCCATGGAGGCACTGACCTTTCAGCACTCCATGAGGTGCATTGGTCAGGGATGTGCTGGCACAGAAGACCATTGAATCAGGGGCTCAGAAGGGCACCAAGGGCCACCTGGACATCTTGTGCAATCTTGGGACTCTATGGGGCAATGCCCAGCCCCCACCCCACCCTGAGCCATTAAGGAGCATAAGGACCCCCACTTTGTGTGGACCTTTTTTTGCAGAGTCGTGGGGTTCTGACCATCGAATCATGGAGACGGAAGGGACTTCAAAGGCCATCTGTTCCAACCCCCTTCAATGCACGTCCAGTCTCAGCATAGGGCCGCGGAGTGGGGCAGGGGCAGGGGGAAACCTTGCATTGGCCTTTTTGCGGGGCTATGCCCCCCCCCCCCAATTTGCACTGATCTTTAGGCAGGTCCTTATTGCAGGGCTATGAGGTTCCCCTTTGGTGAGGGATGTGCGGGCAGAGGAGAACATCAAACATGGAGTCGGAAGGGACACCAAAGCCCATTCAGGGGTGCAGCCCCCCACTTGCACTGATCTTTATGCAGGTCTATGGGGTTCTGCTTTTGGGAGGGTTGATGAGGAGGAAGGTTCTGGCGAAGGTGGCTATGGTATTACAAGTTGGAAGGGACACCCAGAGGGCATCTAGTCCACCCCCTGCCAAGTAAGGAAAGACAACTCAAGCCCCCTGGAGAAATGGCCACGGCCTGAGCTCAGTTGAGACCCCCGGGTGCCGGCCTGCCCTGAAGGACAGCCTTGACAACATGGAGAGCCCCTCCCCTCGCCCTCCCAGTGGCTGCCCCACAAACCGGCTCTCCCTCTCCCTTTGCTCCCTTGTGATCGTGGCCTCCCTTGCCTTAGAAGAAGCCTCCCTCCTCCCTCCAGCCCCGCCGGCCCCCCATCCCTGACCCCGTCTTCTTCCGCTTGAGAAAGGGGTTCCCTGTTGAGTAGCAGCAGGGGGGACCCCGACTGTGTTCTGTGTTACTGAATCCAAAGCGAAGGGAAGCGGTGTGTGGAGACCCCCCCCCTCCAGAAGGGGGGAGGGGAAAGTGGGAGATGAGGCTTGGCACCCCTACGTGGTCAATAAAAGGATTTTATGGAGAGGTGCACCTGAGTGTCGTATTTGGGGGCGTGTGGGGGCTTTGCACTCTCGGGAGGCCCTTGATTCCAAAACAGGTTCCATGGATATGTTGGCGCTGTGGCGCTCCGTCTCCCGGGGGTCAAAGGACGGACTGGCAAAGTTGCGGCCATAAAACAACCAACTCTTTTATTTACAGCTCTACCCAGCACATTGTAAACACACCTCCGATCCCTCCCGTTAACGGCATGAGGAGGAGGAGGGGCCGTGGCGCTTGCTGCTCCTGCTCTCGGTTCAAAGCCAGGCCTCCAGCCTCCCAAAGACGACGGCGCAAGTCCGTCCATATCCGGAAGCAGGAACACGTCTGTACAGTACTTTCTAGGAACACATAGCACATCAGTAATCTTGTTTAGTTATTTATTTACTTTATTTATATTCCGCTCTTCTCACCCCGAAGGGGACTCGGAGCGCATTACAGGTACACATACTAGCAGACAATTCCTGCTGTTTTTCACACACACACACATAGACGAACAGAGGCAAACTCTGGCCACCAGGGGGAGCTGGCGCACTCCTCACCTCTCAGCGTTCCCAGCATTCCTTGTTGTTCCTTCCGCATTCCTGAAGTTGTTTTAATGGCCTCATAATTCAGTCAAAATTTGCCTCCCCACTTAATGTGGTACCTTTATCTCCTACTTGACCGATGCAACAGTCTTTCGGGCTGCAAAGGTCGACAGCAGGCTACACTTAAAGGTCGAGCACCCACCTCGACCCGGGCAAGCCTCAAACTCATAATCTACTGCAATGATTTTCAACCTATTTTGAGCCGCGGCACATTTTTTACATTTACAAAATCCTGGGGCACACCACCAACAAAATGACACAAAATGACACTATATCATTTTACTAACTGTCACCCCCCTCGTGATGCCACTGCTTCTGCCAAACCCCCTCCCCCCCGGGAGGCCCATGCACAGTAGGCCCATCTCCGTCCCACGGGGGAGAGCTGCGCTGAGTGGCCGAAGTGCACACGGGTTCGGCTGAGCAAGACGAATAGGAATTGAGCACATGGGATGGCTCCGAGCCTTGGAACAAACCGGCGGAGGCTCGCAGCCGTCGCCACCCCCAGTTCTCCTTCCTGAAGGGGTTCAGTCCCCCCATGAGTGCCTCCCTCCCCCTGCATCCCTTTGGCTTCCCTGCTGTCACCTTGGGGCCACATCGGGAAGGAACCAAGTTGGGCTGTGGAGCTGCGGATCCCAGCCTCTGCTCTGCAGTGAACCTGGAGCCCAGCCAGGAGAGGCCAGGAGATGAGGGGTTGCTCCCTTTCCCCGGCGCGGAGGGGCTAGAGGGAAGAAAGCCTCACCTTGAGCCTCCAGGAGCGGAGTCGGATGGGGGCAGCTCCCGAGGACTCCTCCCTCTCCTCTGCCGGAGGGGAGGAGGGCATAAGAGCACCCAGGAGCCAGGAAGCAGGAGGAGCCGCAGCCCGGCCAGGTAGCCCTTGGCGCGCAGAGGGAGGAAAGGAAGGAAGGAAGGAAGGGAAGGAGAGAGAGAGGAGGGAGGGAGGAAAGTTCTGGACGCCGAGGGCTCTCCCTGACTGCAGCCAGGCTGGCTGGCATTGCTGCTTCGGCCAGGAAAGCCTCATTTCCGCTGCCTGAAGTTTCCTGCTAGGCTCTCTCTCTCTCTCTCTCCACTGTAGTTTCCCACGGCACATCTGATGATCTCTCACGGCACACTAGTGTTCCGCAGCACACTGGTTGAAAATCACTGATCTACTGGTCAGAGAGATCTGATTTGTAAGTCGCCCCGAGCCAGTTGGAAGGGGCGACTAAGAAATCGAAAAAATAAATAAATGAATAAATCTTATGCAGCTGACACTTAGCCAGCTGCGCCACATTCCCGGTGCTAACTGGTAACTCCATCAATGCTGGACAGCGTTCTCAATACACATTGCAAACTTTAAAACATACACAATTAAATCTCCCACGACATTTTTAACACGCATAGACGCAACAGAATAAGCATTGAAAGGTTCTTTGATTTCACTCACAACGAGACAGCGTATATCATGGAGCAATGCAGAGGAAGGAGGGGGGCACGTGCAGGTTGTAGCTACATCGGGGACACAAAGGAAGGGATTGTTTACATCTCACATGCATAAGCATTCACTCCCCCCATGCATTGCACCCCTTGCCACCGCTTCATCCTTCTGGCCAGGTTGCATTCTCATTTGCAAATCTGCAAGCGCACTGCCTTTGCCCGTCCCTTGGAGAAGGTGGCAAGGGGGCAAGAACCTCCCTGTCTGCCATAATTTAGGAATCGTAAAGTGTCTCTTGTATAGCAGTATTTCTTGCTGACGTTGATCCGAAAGTGGTAAATGGATGGCAGGCAGCTAAAACAGCCAGGCTCCACCCGTTCCTGGACAGACATTGACTTTCCTTCCTTAGTTGATACATGGATTTCCTTCGTCGGGAGCCTTGTTTGCTTCCTTGGGTGATGTGACTTCTTATTCTTAAACCTAAGGAGCCGCTGCGTTGACTTCCGCACTTGAAAGAGTCATTCTCCCTGGTAATGTGAACATGTTGTTTTCCACCAAGAGTTAATAATCATTTGTCTCTGGTCATCAACGTCAGCAGTTCAGGAACTGTTAATTACGGCTCCATCAGTTCAGTAGATTTCCAGGCCTCGTTTCTTAGGTCGGCATCTCTAGGCTATATAGATCCCAATCATTCCATTCAAACTATATATCATATTTTATCCGTTACTCAGAGGCCCGTCAGGGGTGTTTGGGCCGGGCTGTAGCACAGGAGGTAAATCACCAGCAGGAATTGATCACTGCCAATCAAAAGGCTGCCAGTTCGAAGCCCAGGTCGGGATGCACACCCAACTGTCAGGCCAGCTTACTGTCCACCTAAACCCTTGATGGCGAACCTATGACACGTGTGTCAGTACTGACACGCGTAGCCATTTCTACTGACACGTGCTGCCGGTCCACCACTGCTTCGGCCGGAGGAGGAGGAGGGGGAGACCGGGGCAAGGAAGAGGAATCAGGAGGAGGGGGAGGAGGGGATCTAGCAAAGGAGGGAGGAGCGAGAGGCACCTCTGGGGACGGGAGGAAGAGAAATCGGGAGGAGGGGGATTTGGCAAAGCAGGGAGCAGCGAGAGGCACCTTGGGGGGGGGGGGGACCCTGTGCCATTACCAGCAACCACATAACCAACCATCATTGAATCTACTCTTCTGGGGTGCCGTGGATTTGTAATTGACCACCACCACTTAGATAAGTGAGGGAGAGACTGGGAGAGGTGAGGGCCTGTGCTATGGGTGCCGTTTCCCACCATTAGATACAGCGGCAGCCATCTTGATTTCCGTAAGACACGCCACCTTGCAGCAGAGTGCAGACTCCATTTCACCGCGATTACTGTTGGGCGTCCTTATTGACCCCTATTTCTGCTTATTGATCCTGCCCTTTCCTAAAAGTCAGTTACATGTGCCATATTGTTGTCAGTGAGGCTAGTTAACCCCTAATTGCCTGCAGAGTTAACAGGTTATCTATCATTCTATCTTCTGTCACTGCCCCTCCCTTGATGGAGAACCCCCCCCCCCCAATAATATAATAATAATACACTTTATTTATATTCACTCTTCTCACCCCGAAGGGGACTCAGAGGGGATTACAGGTACACATACTTAGCGGACAATCCCTGCCGTTTCCACATACACACATATAGACGAACAGAGGCAAACTCTGGCCACCAGGGGGAGCTGACGCACTCCTCATCTCTCAGCGTCCCTTGTTGTTCCTTCCACATTCCTCAGCGTTCCTGGAGTTATTTAATGGCCTCATAATACATTCAAATTTTGCCTCCCCACTTAACGTGGTACCTTTATCTCCTACTTGACCGATGCAACTGTCTTTCAGGCTACAAAGGTCGACAGCAGGCTTCACTTAAAGGTCAAACACCCACCTCGACCCGGGCAGGCCTCGAACTCATGACCTACTGGTCAGAGAGATCATATGCAGCTGACACTTAGCCAACTGCGCCACATTCCCGGTGCCAAGGTTAAGTAAAGGAAGTGGTGACCTTTTCAAGAGACATGGACAGAGATGTATGGCATCATAGAAAAAAAATGGCAGATCATGTTGCGTTCTCTGTGTTGAAACTGTAGCAAGCAGAACGTGAAATATAAATAGACATTTTGAAACTAATAATTCCCGGCTCTTGAAAAAAAAGTGAGGATGAAAGGGAAGACTCCATTTCCAGGCAGCGACACCTTCGTAAGAGCCAATCCAATTCCATCCTTAAACTTGTAAAAGGCTCTACAGATTTAACACCTGCGAGTCTGAGCGTTGCTCCCTCCGTAGCTCAGCGCGGAAAAGCCCTGCGCGAGGGAGGATTTAGGAAAGCAACTCTCCTCAGATGCGCACCCGTCCTGTTCCACGATGCGCAGAATAAAGATGCACTTATTGAGAGAATATCAGAGTTACCACCCAGTAGAAATATCATAAAAGACCGCCGAATAACGAGACTGAACACAAACACACAACAGCAATTAAGTTAAATAATATCAAGACCAACAAAAGAAACCGACTGACGGGTGAACAAAGAAGTCACTAAGCAGGTAAGTTATATAATTAGTTTTTGGTTTATCAAATATAGCTATATATTACAATTATCTATTTTTGTTACTTAAACTAAATATTGCGAAATTATGTGTTTTTTTCTTGATGTGACACACCACTCGAATTATGCTTGGTGTTTTGAAGAAATGTTGACACCCCATGCTCAAAAGGTTGCCCATCACTGACCTAAACAGTTCCAAAACAGCCTGAGAGCTGTGAGTAGAGAAATTGGGTGCCTCTTAATGCGTTGGGGGGGGGGGGATTTTATTGCACCATAAAAGGAAATACCAGAAATGCAGAAATGCCGGTGACCAAAAGGAAGGAGGAAACCTGAGGTGCCTCTTGGTCAGAGAGGATGGAGCGACAGCGCCCCCTGTGGTGGGAATTGAGCACAACCTCCAGGGTGCCAAAGTTTGACGGCAACACAACATACCTCTGTCTGTGTGTTTCAATGGCATTAAATGTTTGCCGTGTATGTGTTCTGTGATCTGCCCTGAGTCTTTTTGGGAAGATAGGACTGAATATAAATAGAGTATATGTGTGTGTGTGTGTTATACACACACACACACATATATACACACACACATCTTCCCCCCGCCCATTACTCAGACCACATACTGTACTTCTTCTATGTCTTTATCCATGAGCACAATTTTCTTAATTTCTGTACAATATTCAAATTGGCTTGGCTGTTTTGTTTCCATCCACATGTATTTGGTTTCTCTTGTTTTGGACTCACGTGTAGCATCCTGAGTTAGACGTGCTATAATACCAGGTGGTACTTGATCATTGAAGGGTGTGTGTGTGTGTGTTTGGAAACAGAAAGGGGTGGGGAAACGGACATAAATTGTTGGGGTAAAAAACAAAACAACTGTAGGGTAGGTATGTGATTTACAGTTCCTTCTCTCATGGGACTTATGGTCTCAAGACGAGCGTTAAATCAAACCAAAACACTGCAGAGTCTTTTATCTGTAGTTAGCAGAGATTTACAACACAGCCTATGACCTTGTTGCCCGCTCATCGCCTTACCCCTGGAAACCAATGACCCAGGACAGGTGTGCCAGCTGGGCTCCCAGGTGTGAGTCAAGGCCTTCTTCTTGTGGGGAGAGATTCTTCCCCCTCCAGACGGGCCTTTCTTCCCCCTCCTGCCCTCCCCCAGAGCCACCCGACTGCCATCAGTGCTCGATGCAGATGGATCGATGAGGCCTTGCCAAACCAGGTCTCCCATGTAGAGGCCGGAGGGGCCGGGCAGGAAACTAGGCTGGCCTCTCTCTGCCCGGCTGCACACATTGAACGAGGGCTGCAGACGCAACACAACACGGCCAGAGAGCATCGAATCGTAGAGCAGATGTGGGGAGCGAGGAGGAGAGCAATGGGGCAGAACTGCAACCCAGAGGGGCACAGAACATAAACAAGACTGCAAGGGCCGTCTCTTGGGACCTAATCTAGCCCTGGATTTGAGAGAGAGCATCTCTGGGCATGTGCAGAGGGCACGGTCTTTATGACAGGAAAAGCCCACTATGTTGTTGGTTTGTTTTTATTTTTTATTAGTACAGATTAAAACAAAACCTATATAGAAACAACAAGAAGTAGCCATGAAGCTCCAAAGGCAATCAGTGAGGGTATCTGCATGGAGGTAGCCTGGCTCCTATTGCCTGGAGGCATCCTCTGTTTGGGAGGTGTCACACATCTAGGCAGATCCCCCCACTGACCGACTTTGCAGCTTCATGGCTACTCACACTATTCAAGCTGGCTAACTGCAACATTCACACTTGCTTCAAGCAGAGCAGGGTTCTCCCTCCCACCCTGGCCATTATTCCACAGGGATATGTACACAGTCCACCTGCTTCACTGCCAATAGAACCTCTGAAGATGCCATGAGCCACAGATGCAGGTGAAACGTCAGGAGAGAATGCTGCTGGAACATGGCCATACAGCCCGGAAACTCACAGCAACCCTATTTAAGTCATGCCGGTCCAATTACACGCGATTTGTGTTCCTCCTGGGCTGTGAACGTCATGATTTCCTAATTGGGTCTATCCTAAAAACATGGGGAACGTTTATTAAACTGCCAAAGCGTTGCCTTTGCTGAGAGACCTCCTCCTGCCGCAGCCCATTTGGCTCTAGGTCTTCAATGCCGAGAGTCTTCTAGAGTCTTCTCTCGGCCGTCCTGTGTGGTGGCTGGAGGGCTCCAGTCCAGCCGCGGGGCCTCCCTTCCGCTCCCTTTGGCCAAGGGGATTTCCTCGCCTGGCTGCCCCTGAAAGTGAGGGCTCCGCGCCCGGCGCCAAGGGGCTATCCTGGCACAAAACAGGCCTGGAGGGAGGGAGGCACCCGAGGGCTCCGGCCAAGCCAAGGCCTGGCCGCAATGCCCCCCCCCCCTTGTGTCCCCGATGCTCCCCTCCCTTGCAACTGGAAAGAGACAAGACCTGCAAAATGAATGCCTTGAACGGCCACGACGGGACCACGGTCATGATCCCCTAACTGATGCTATCTTTAAAACATGGGGAAGGTTTATCAAACGGCGAAAGCTTTGTCTTTGCGGGAAGGAGGGGCATCATCCTGCTCTTGCACATTTTGCAATAGTTTTGCTATTGAGCAAGAATTTGGGGGTCTTGCCATGAACGCAGAGACTGGTCAGACCCACCAAAGAGGGTCCGGTATAGCCCTGGCAAGATAGGAAGCGGCCAATCCAATTTTCCCTGAATTTCCCCAAATAAAATCTCACCAAGTTGAAGGAACACCCCTGAGTTTTTTGTTTCGTTCCAGATGGAGCGCATGCCAAGCCGCAATCGTTTGCCCAAAAGCTGACATCAAGCGCAAGGCAATACATTACATTCTTATAGAGAAACAGAGTTGTCAACGTTCAAACTTCCCGCCCCCCGCCCCCTTTGCCGGCTTCACGCTGATTGGTTGGAGTCATCAGCTGGCTGGGAGGCGCGACCAGCTTTGCTGGGCCTCAGCTAATCAGAAAGCCATGCTGCTTCGGGCTCTCGTCCAATGAGAGCGAAGGAGGCGGTCCAAGCAGGAAACAATGAACTGGGAGGGACGGGTGAGTGGGTTAAATGCCTAAATGAGTCAGAGAGGAAACCCAAAACCTCCTGAAGGCAGGACATTCCTCTTTGTGAGAGATGACAAAATCACCCGGGGGTACGTCCTCCCGGCAGCCATGCTCCGACATATTCCTTCAAATGAGCCAACTCCGAGGTTTGGGGGAATGTCCACTGTGTATTGTCCATGCAAGTGGTCTTGATGAATCCTTCCTCTGTTTAGGGATCATCAGGCCAGGAAATTCCTGAGCCTGGACATGCTGGGGTCACGAAAAGGTGGCACTTCATATTTTTATACAGGAACACACGGAAGGGGGAAACATATAGGGAATACATTCATATAGGAGGGAAGTGGGAACCATATCATCTCATACCAGCCCACCCCACCCGCCAGAGTCCATTGGAATCCATAAATCATGGGGAGAGTCCATGGGGTTTGAAAGGTAAAGTTTCCCAAAAGTTTCTGAAAGTCCTTCAAATGTGGGCAAAAGTTCATGAAAGTCCATAAGTGTGGGTCACAGGGGCATTGCCATGTGGGGCCATGGGAAGAGCCTTAGGTTCCCACATGGGGGAGAGAGAGATAGGGGATTGTGGGATCATTCCAGCCTGGTGTCCTTGGTAAAACTATGAATTCCTTGGTTTTGAACTATCTTATACAGAGTCCGGGGGGGGGGGTGTCACTTCCGATATCGTTTTTTCACTGAATATCAGGTGGTCTCAACCAGTTCAACACAGTGTGTCAGCCACAAAAACAGAGTTTCTGGATTCAAACAATTCCTTCCAAAATAAGAACTGCACAAATCAACAGGAAATGGTGCATTCAAACCAGAAACCAGATTTTGTTCTAATTTTGATACATAGTGTAATCCAAAATCCAAGACACTCCTGGACCCAACCTGAGGGATACTCAGACTGCATTGAGTGTGTGAAATTGCCTCCTAAGGGTGTGTATAAAGCGCCTACAAAACAAACGCAGTTTGTGGAGCGTGCCCGTTCTCCTCTGGAGGATCCAGGCCACCATTGGCTGAACTGGCCAGGTAAGAGAAAGGTAAGAGCAAGGAGGCGCAGGTCTATCCACCTCCATTGCTTCCAGGTGTCGCACCCCAGGCCCGAAGCCTCCTATGGCCATGGCATCACACCAGAGTCCAGAGTAGACAGGCCTGGATTAACCCCTTTGGGCGCCCTAGGCCACACTTTGGAGTTATGCCCCCAAACCAACCTCTACCGCACCCCCACCTCCTCCTCCTCGCGGCGCCATGCGCCCTCCTTCCTTGACTCAAGGAAGGAGGGTGCGCCGCAAAGAGGAGGAGGCAGGTGGAAGCCCCGCCCCCGGTGCCGGTAGCGGCCCCAGGAGTGGGGCTTCCCTCCGCCTCCTCCTCTTTGCGGCGCACCCTCCTTCCTTGAGTCAAGGAAGGAGGGCGCGAGGAGGAGGAGGCAGGTGGCCATGGCCTAGAGTGGCCTTATGGGTAATCCAGGCCTGAGAGTAGAATCAAACACTTTATTGCAAAAACACAAAAGTTATACGGTAAAAAAAAGCAGGAATAATGACATGAGGGGTGGAATCCAAAAAGTCAGCAACCCATTGTCTTTTGTAAATCCAAAAGCAGTACAGCCCAAAGGTAGCCCCAAAACACAAAGGCAGCTTAAATCCATAAGCAAAATTTGAACAAGAAAACACAACAAGAACACGGAGAACTCCCAGAATACTAACATTAAAAACTGAGTCTTGAATACAAGAACTAGAGAACCCAGGCCTGGCTGTACCTGAAAGCCATGTTGCCTGAACTGAAAGCAAAGTGCCGGTTAGCTCCTAATAAGCAGACATGGCAGCAATTCTATCATTGCCCCCGGGCCTTGGGGGAGTTTCAGCCAGTCTTGGCTGAATGACAGGTTGTGAGAACAACCCAGAACGACAACAGCAACCATTTCTAGATCAGGAGATCCTTCCCTTGAGGAAAAGTGTGCCAGATCCGTGAGGAATGCAGAGCCCGGGCACCCGCCTCCCCCCAAGGTGGCCTGAAGGAAGAAGGTGGTGAGTAGGCATGCCGAACGAATGTATGTGGAGTGACTGTTGAGTAAGTATATGTTTCCCCATTTGTCTGTGTAACCAATATAAAATAGTGGTACGGGGTTGCTTGAATAAGTCAAAGCAATGAGGAGAGCAAAAGGATAGTAATAACAGTGTATTTATCTTTGCTTTTTTGATCAGTATCACAATAAACAATATATGCAAAATGCAATGCTATGCACTGAAGCAATAATAGTATAGATATATAGGTGAATACCATACATAAGTTTGAGAGACGCCTTAACATAAATGGAATATCCAAAGCAATCACATCTCTAAGTAGAGAGTCCCAATAAGAGTTCTTTCATAAGCTATAACACAAAAGTCCAAATTCTTTCACAACAAACTGTGTGTGGAGAGATTCCAAAATAACTATGATGAACTCTCAGAGCGGTCGACGATCCTGTAAATACTTGCGCCTGACCGCCTTTAATGGATGTTAAGAGAAGATTATTACAATTGGAACGCGATTGGATAATCCGCCTTTCCTGCGAGTCGCCAAAGGGCCTCAATGATCAACTATCTGTAAGCGAACTCCTGGTAGAGAACCCAGCTGATGGTACTCTATGTTAACTTCTATGCCTATAAACTCTCCTCTGTTCCACATTATGTGGTCCACGATTTGACCAGAGAAGGCCTGTCGCCTCTATATGATTTACCTGAATGTATCAAGGTATGAATGTCATTACTCTCCTCGTACGGAATTGCTTTGTGGGGAAACTTTATCGATACTTATGTATTTTATTGTATATATTGTTTAGAATAATTGCTACCCCGCATTGGAGCGCCGAAGACAGTCCCCGGTCTGGAAAAAGCTTCCGAATGGCGAAACGGTCAGGCGCAAGTACCGTATTTACAGGATCGTCGACCGCTCTGAGAGTTCATCATAGTTATTTTGGAATCTCTCCACACACAGTTTGTTGTGAAAGAATTTGGACTTTTGTGTTATAGCTTATGAAAGAACTCCTATTGGGACTCTCTACTTAGAGATGTGATTGCTTGGGATATTCCATTTATGTTAAGGCGTCTCTCAAACTTATGTCTGGTATTCACCTATATATCTATACTATTATTGCTTCAGTGCATAGCATTGCATTTTGCATATATTGTTTATTGTGATACTGATCAAAAAAGCAAAGATAAATACACTGTTATCACTATCCTTTTGCTCTCCTCGTTGTGTAACCAATATAGCCATTATCACGCTGGTTCTGGGGTCTGCGTGGCTACTTCTTCCTGGTGCAACCTGTCCCACTGAAAACAGACTAAAGACCATTTCTAAGGTTCAAAAAGTATACATGACGGCCTTTATTTTGTTTTCATGCACATCTTCCCCGCCCTCCTCCTCCTCCTCCCCAGTGTGGATGGTAACAAACCCAGTATGCTTTGGGTGCGCAGCCACTGGCACCGGGGGGAGGGGTCCTGGTGACTGGATCGGCATTGGAGAGCCTCCCCCCAAATTTGCCCGGCCACCTGGGGCCCTGGGCCTGTCCTGGGCCTGCAAATGACTGCGCAGCTCTCACCCTCCATTTCCTTTGGGGCCAGCCGGCCGGTCACTCCTACTGCTCCTCCTCCTCCTCAGCAGAGGGAATTCTGCTGAGCTGCGCTGACCGCCCCCCCCGGGGGCCTTGGCACCCTTCCCACCAGGAGGAGGCTCTCTGTGGCTGTTCGGGGGCTTGCGAGGGTCACTGATGCTGCTGCTGCTGCTGCTGGCCCCTGGTTGATTGGAGGGAGAGCAGCCCCTTCCTTCTTGCCCGACCGGCCAGAGGCTGTGCCGTTGCTTCCTTCTTGCCCTTGCTGCGTGAGCCAGGGGCGCTTGTCCGCCAGGCCCTGGCTGTAGTGCAGCTCCCGAAGCAGCTGCTCCCTCTGCTCCCTGATCTGGCGGACGATGGCGCCCAGGCCTTGGGCCCGTGAGATGAGGCTCAGCAGGTCCTCGCGCAGCTGCACGTTCTCGGCCTTGATCTGCTTGGTGT
Source organism: Anolis apletophallus (assembly GCA_030556195.1). Lineage (NCBI taxonomy): Eukaryota > Metazoa > Chordata > Lepidosauria > Squamata > Anolidae > Anolis > Anolis apletophallus. The sequence continues at coordinate 141,720,638 of JARBWK010000009.1, read as the reverse complement.
GCTGGATGAGGCTGCGCACGGCTTCCTTCTCGGCCCGCTTGGCCAGCGCCTGCACCTTCTGCTGGGACTCGGCCTCGTACTCGGCCTTCTGCAGCAGGAAGCGGCTCTTGATGAAGTGCACCTGCTCCGAGTGGTGGATCCTCATGGCCAGCAGCTCCTTCTCCAGCTCCCGGATGCGGGCCAGCTGCTCGGCCTGCAGTTCCTTGAAGGGCTGCAGCTCCTCGACCTCCTTGCTCATGAGGGAGTACTTGCTCTCCATCTCAATGAGCTGGCTCCGCACTTCCTTCTCCTTGTCCGTGTACTGCGAGGTCAGCTCTTCCTTCTCCTTCAGGACTTGCAGGAGTTCGGAGCGGTTCTGGTCGTTCAGCGTAATGATGGCGTCCTGGCACCGGAGCGTGCGCTTGGTCAGGTAGGAGAGGTAGGATTTAATGTTCTCCCGGATCTCCTGGGCTTCCTTGTCCAGGCCCTCGTTCATCCCCTGGAAGTCCTTCATGCGCTGCGTGTACTGGTTGATGTGCTCCGACAAGGTGGCGCATTCCTGGTGCAGGTACTTCTCCCGATCGGTCACAAACGGCTCACTCACGCCTTCCTTCGTTTGGGGCGCACCTTTCCTGCTCTTGGGCCTACCCTTGGGCGCCATCTTCCTTTAGCAGCAGGGCTGTCCTCTTGGCCACTGGCAAAAGAGAGAGGGGGGGGTGATGAGAGGGTGTCACCGCAGGCCGCGGAGAAAAAGGCTAGGAAAAGGCAGAGGCTAGGCGACTGGCACCCTACCTGTCCAGGGTCGACCTGGCCACGGTGATCCAAGCAATGGTCATCTCGAGGCTGGACTACTGTAACGCCCTCTACGTGGGCCTTCCCTTGTCGACAATCCGGAAGCTCAAGCTAGTGCAGAATGCCGCTGCTCACTTGCTGGCAGGAACGCCAGTAAGGGAGCACATCACGCCCATCCTTCGGCAACTGCACTGGCTTCCTGTTGAGTACCGAATTGCCTTCAAGGTGCTGGTTTTAACCTTTAAGGCCTTGCACGGCTTAGGGCCTGCGTACCTGAGGGACCGCCTTGCCCCGTACATTCCCCTGAGATCACTACGTTCAGAGGAACAGAATTTGTTACTGGTACCATCTATCTGCTCCTGCCATCTGTCGACAACCAGGCAGAGAGCCTTCTCTGTGGCGGCTCCGGTGTTATGGAACTCCCTCCCAGATGACACCCGAGCCATCCCAGAACTCATCCCCTTTCGGAGGGCTGCTAAGACTGCATTGTTCAGACAAGCCTTCGACTAAGTGCATGGACTGTGGTGACCGTTCAACACAGTTGCCTAATCTACCTATGCCTGGGTCCGAGGAAATGTCTGTACTTTCTTTCCAACACCTCGTGATGTGACATGTAAATTTTAATGTTTTAATTGTTTTATTGTAAGGCTACATGGCCACCACATGTTGCCTGTTTTATATGTTGTGACCCCCACGAGCCTGCAGGGAGGAGCGGAATATAAGACCAAATAATAAATAAATAAATAAAAGGCCACCAGGAGGAAAGGCATTTCCCTGGCAAAGTCACTGGGTTATTACATGGGCACCCCCCCCCCCCACCTTTCCACTCAAACTGGCAAACCTTACGTAAAACCACAGCGGGGGGGGGGGGGGGGACTGGCATGATGGAGAAAGAGGGCAGAGACTAGGCTGCTGCCAGGTGAGGCAGAGGAGGATATGGGACCCCCCCTTGCCCCCGCCTCTGGGAACACGTCTTCTCATCCAGGCTGGAAAGGGAGGGAGCAGTGGCACAGGTGCAGGGGTCCCTGTCCACAGGTCACTCTCCCCTTCATCTCACAAGTGGCCAAGCATCGGAAACTTTGAGACTTAAGCTGACCGCCAACACCAGAGAATGTTGAGGCACGCTGCCCAAATATTTCCCGGCTCTTTTCCTCATCAGAGACCGGGAACGAGGAGATTAAAGTGCAAAACAGTGTTCCCTCGCTTGTCGCAACACAGAGAGCCTTAAAGCGCCACGTCCGGCAGAGTTTACAGTAAGGTTTGTTCACAAAAACACAAAAGTTGGCCAAATTGACCCAAAACCACTTCAATGTCAGTGTGAGGGTAAAACAAACACAAAACAATGACTAAACTGGTCCAAAAACAGTCTTCAGTTAACCCGCATTAAACTCCAAAACACAAAACAACAAAGGAAAAGGCACACGGTGATAAACACAGCGATGTCGTCATCAAATGGGAGAAGGCAACGAGCGAAGAGATGTCAGCGCGATCCGGAGGTCGAAATAGGAAGGCAGCAACAGCGTGTACAAAACCGGTCCGGAGTCAAGACGAGAAGGAAGCAGCAGCGTGGTTGAAACCGATCCAGGAGGAAGCAGCAGCGATGATAAGCCAACCCGGCGTCAGGGCACAAGTAGGCGGCAGCAACTAGCACACAGGGAGTGAGTAAGCATTGTGTAGCCAAAAGAGCACAAGATGCGGAACCCGGCCGATACAATACCCAAGTCCACGGACGTAGAGCAGGATCCAAACTCATGTCCAAGATTCAGTCTGCAGGAACACAGCACACAAAGGCAGGACGCGGGCACCCAGCAACACCTTGCCAACTGCAAGGAACCCCCAGTCCCAAGCCTCTCTCTATTCAGAAATCTTCCTCAGAGCTCGAATGAGCCAAGGCCCATCATTGGCCCTCTCAGGTGCCCTCGCAGCTTCACCTGCAGCCCTTTGCCTTTCCCGCCAAGCCCTCCTTCTCCTGCCACGACTTAGCTCTCCCCAAGACGAACTCTGATCATCCCAACTCCAGTTCCCATCCCCAGGAAACCCCACAAATGTATCGGTACTTGTTGGCTCTGCACAAACATCACACACTTCCTGCACTTTAGTCCAGTCCATATCGCTGGACACATCTTCCGAATCCCCACCCCCACTCCCCATAGATGGCTCATCATGCGCAGAGCCATCATCCCAGAGAAACCCTCAAAGGAATCCACATCAGTCGGTTCACTAAGTATCTGCCGGATTCTTTTCGTTTCCCGTTCCCCACCTGACTCCTGCTCACGAGTAACCCGTTTTGCTCTCCTGGCTTCAACCTCCATGCTTTCAGCATCGCTCAAGGACTCATCTACAACATCGCTACTTTGTGGTTCATTCACCACAGACTCGCTGTTGCACGGGGTGTGTGTGTGTGTGTATATAAATATAATGTAGCGAGGGAACACTGTAGCAAGGAAGGAAGAAGAGCCACCCCTCGCCCTCTTGACCTTCCTCTTCCCCCTCCTCTTGCCACCTCTTGGGCCCCGCACTGCCTTTGCAGCAAGAGGCCCCAGCGGCAATGCGGAGGAGGAAGGGGAAGGTAAAGAGGGCGAGGGGAGGGCTCTTCTTCCTTCCTTGCTTTCTTTACCTTCCTCTTCCTCCGCATTGCCACCGCCAGAACCTCACAACACCTCTGCTGTCTCCTCAATTGCCGGGCCCAAGAGGCAGCAAGAGGCCCGGCAGCAGCGAGGAGGAGGAAGAGGAAGGTAAAGAGGGCGAGGAGGAAAGAAGAGCCGCTCCCCTCACCCTCTTTACCTTCCTCTTCCTCCTCCTCGGCGCTGCCGCCGGGGCCTCTTGCTGTGGCAGCAGTGCGGGGCCCAAGTGGCGGCAAGAGGCCCCGGCAGCAGCGAGGGATGTAAAGAGTATCTGTGTGAATGCTGAGTAGACATTGCAATTCCCTTTTGTTTGCATACCCAGTGTAACTAGTGTGTGTGTGTCCACCTTCTCTCTGTGACAAATGCCGAATACTCTGTCTCAATGAGAACAAAATAAAAGAAGCCTTTTCGTGCTTTAAAAGTACTGACGACCCCTCTGTGGAAGGAAGTCCACCTGCTGCCCGGAAAGCCCCAAACGGAGGAGGAGGAGGGAACGATGGTGCCAAGGGCAGGAAGCAAGGCCCAGGCCCTTCTCCTTGAAGCCTGTTGCTCTCACCAAACCGGGTGCCGGTGCTGCTTTGCTCTCCGTCCTTAGCCACGAGCTCTGCTTTCCAACCGGTCAAGACAGCCGTGCCTGGGAAGCAGGCCAGGAACACTTGCCTTCCGATTCCATGGCAGCGGAGACCTTTTGCCTCCATGGCAATGGAATACCTTGACATCACAACCGGCCGGCTCGCCCCATTGTTATGCCTCGCGTGTTCAGTCCTGTGATGTCACTGGCCTTGCTCTGTGCATTTGCTCAGCGGGAGGGGGGGGTGTTGTTCTGAAAGGTCCCCCCCCCCGGTCTTGCCTCTTCTGCTGGGCCGCTCCCCTGGCTTCCTCCCAGCCGGCTTCCTTCCCCACAAGCGCCTCTGGCTTGGTGGTCTTTCTTCCACTCTAGACCCTGGAGCACCACTTCCCACACGTTGAGTGGATTGAATGAAACGGTACGATTGAGGCCTGTCGGGGGCCCATGAAGGCCTGGTCAGGCTGGAGAGACCACCCTGAAATTAAAACCAATGACATTATTATGGAGAAACAAAGGAAGTTGTTGATATGAAAAGTGCTAATGTGGAAAAAGTGCTGAATGGCTGAACGGACACGACTGGCCTGAGAACTTTGGGTGTAAACAATAGGCCTGGTTAGGTTCGATTGGAAACTTCTTAATTCGGAATCTTCTTAATTCGGAATCTTCTTAATTCAGAATACATTCGGATCAAATTCCTTTTTAAAGCGAATTTTTAAGCGATTTGGGAACCCGGAAGTATCCTTTATTTATTTATTTATTTATTTATTATTTCGGCTTCTATGCCGCCACTCCCGGCGGGCTCGGGGCGGCTCACAACACTAAAAAGATACAGAATAAAAACAACAATACAGAATAAAACAGAGAATAAAACAGCATTAAAATATCACAATATACAGCAATTAAAAACGACCTGCCATTTCAAAGCATTTTCTGCCATTTCTCTTACGAATCAGTAAGTGACTTGGAAAGGATTCAGCTTTTCAAACCAGTCTGGATGGATTTCCTTCGGTTTCCTTTCTCTCCCGCGTCAGTCCCGGGCGAGAGAAGCAGTCTAACCCAGTGTGGACGGATTTCTTCCCTTTGTCCCCCTATTTCTGGAGTAAAACAACTACTTTCAAAGTAAAGACCCCCCAATGAAACAGGAAGTAACACTTTGAAACCATTAACAAAGGATTCTGAAGTCTCAGAAGTTTTGAACTTTTTTTTCCTGTGGTAATCGGAATTGACTTTAGATCGGAACCACCGGCGCCCCCGACGTCTGAAACGAGTTTTGAACCATTTTTTGATCAAACGGGCCTAGCAAACAACACGTTTACATAGTCAGAGAGAATGACTCTTGAAGTTAAAGGAGTCAGAAATAATGTCTCCTCCTGTTAAGGAAGACAAACCTCTGTTTCACGGCTGTTTCACCATTGCCTCACCACAACCTAGTGACTCTGGCCACAAGAGCCTTTGACAACACACAAAACAACCTCTGTTCCAGAAATGATGGAGCTTCAGCAAGTTTTAGCTGAACGGCAGGTTGTAAAAACAACCCAGAACCACAACAACAGCAAAAAGGTTCTACATAAGGGAAGCCTTTCCTCTTGGAAAGTGAGTCAAATCTGTGAGGAATGCAGCCTTCTGGACCCCGCCTCCTTCCAAGAAGACGGGCTGAAAAGGGATGGTGAGGGCGTCTGTGGTGAATGTATGGGAGTGACTGCGGAGTACGTGTTTCCCCGCTGACCGTGTAACAAATATAGCAGTGTGCTTACTTCTTTCTCTGAAAGTGCCTGAAGAACTCTGTCCCACTGGAAATGGCCGAAAGAACATTTTTCAGGGTCACAAAGTATCCACGGCCCCCACCCTTCCCTTCCCTTCCCTCCCTCCTCAGGCTTTTGTCTCTCCTTTTCGAGGCTTCCCGGAGGCTGCTCCTCCGTCGTTCCTCGGCTTTCTTTTGCCATCCTGGCTACTCGCTGGCCCTTCCCTAATGTTTTGGCCTCTGGAGGACTGGCATAGTCCTAAGGGAACCCAGCGCCACCTTGGCGCACCCCCCCCCCCCCATGAAAGAGATTATTTATACAAGTGTGACCTCAATGGCCAGGCCACAAAGGCCAAGGCAGGCCCACAGGAAACTAGCCGACGGCCGGCTGCGGTCTTTAGTTATGAGTTCTGTAACTATTCTTTTCCTTTGAAATAAAAGCTAAAATTATCAGTCAAAATATGATATGAAAGCCAGTCTACTTTCCAACAAAACCTTTTATCTTTACCAACAAAACTGTTTGAACAAGGGTATTACGCCCCCACGGGGCTTATTTGGTACTGCATCAAGGGCTTGGTTAACCTTACCTGCATTCCTTTGTCCTCAACCATGTGCACTTGGTGGGAGGGACTGTGTTGGTGCCAAGGTGATGTCACCACCCTAACTCCTCCCCTTTCTGAGGTCATCTGAGGGGCAGGACTTCCTCTCTTTGACCATTCCAAGAAAGAAGCCGCATGGACGTGGAGGGACATCCATTCATGCTGAGACAAAGCACCTTTGTCCACCTACGAAGCCAACCCTGCGCTCTCAACCAAAGCCTGCCGTGCAAAGGAGGACCTGTCCTCAACATAGACTGTGGTTTTTGGGGCTTTTGTTTAGCTTTTATTATATGTTATGTTTTTAATTGTATTTATGATATTGTAGGCATTTAATTTTACCCTGTTAACCGCCTTGAGTCGCCTATGGGCTGAAAAAGGTGGTATATAAATTTATTTATTTTTATTGATTGATTTATTCGAACTTGTTTGCCGCCACTCCCAGCCGGCTCGGGTCGGCTCACATACCAATTGCAGTAAAACAATTAAAACATCACATTAAAACAGTTATTCAAGACCCGAAAGCTTGCCGATACAATAGCGTCTTGCAAGCTTTCCGGAATGCTAGAAGGCTCTGAAGGGCACGGGTTTCGGAGGGCAACGCATTCCAGAGGACCAGGGCTATGATTGAAAATGCCCTTCTCCGTATTGCGGTCAGATGATATGCCTTGAAACTTGGAACAGCCAGAGGGTTTTGCTCCTCACAGCGTCAAGATCTAGTGGGACAGTATGGGATACACTGGCCCCAGACCATTTAAGGCCTTGAAAGTCAAGACTAACACTTTGAAGGTAATCCGGCATTCCACAGGAAGCCAGTGCAGTTCACGCAGAATCGGTGTAATGTGGCAGCTAGCCAGGGTTCCCGCGAGCAGCCGAGCTGTGGCATTCTGCACCAGCTTAAGTTTCCGGATCACCGACAAAGGAAGGCCAATGTAGAGAGCGTTACAGTAGTCTAGCCTTGAGATGACAGTAGCTTAGGCCACTGTGGCCAGGTTGTGCCGAGACAGATAGGGGGCCAGCCTCCTCACCTGGCGAAGCTGGAAAAATGCCGCTCTCCTGACGATGGAGATATGAGACTCCATCGATAGCTGAGGGTCTAAAGTAACAACAAGGCTCTTTACTGACGACGATGGGCATAACGTCACGCCATCCATGGTTGGAAGCTGAACATCCCCACCACCCGGACGGACCTCCGTCTTTGCCGGATTCACCTTCAACCTATTTATTTATTTATTTATTGTTTCGATTTCTTAGTCGCCTCTCCCAACTGGCTCGGGGCGACTTACAAATGATTAAAAACACAGTAAAAACACAACAAAACACAATATTACAATAACATTAAAGCACAGCAAGATGCCAGGAATTGCATCCATAGTTAAAACCATATGGCTACGTACGCTCGCTACGTAAAGAAATGGCCTATGACCATGAGGTGGAAGCCCCAGGAATTGTTCCTTACCAAATGCCTGTGTGAACAGGAAGGTTTTACAAGCCTTTCGAAAGGCTAGTAAATTGGGCAGGGCACGAACTGAAGGAGGAAGAGCGTTCCAACCTACTGGCTCACAGCCATCCAGTAACGGCCTCGAGGCAGCAATGGAAATTATCGGGTACGGATTCGGGCCAGCCCTCCATCCCCAGACCGAGCTGAGTGTCATCAGCGTACTGATGACATTCAAGCCCAAAGCTGCGCACCAGCTGAGCAAGTGGTCGCATGTAGATGTTAAATAACAGAGGGGAGAAGATTGCCCCCTGGGGGACCCCACAATGTAAGGGAGAACCCCCGGAGACAACCTCGCCCCTCCTCACTCGCTGTGTCCAGTTCTGGAGGAAGGAGAACAGCCATTTCAGGACTGTCCCCCTCACCCCGGCCCCAGCAAGGCAGTGGGTCAAAAGATCATAATTGACTGTATCGAACGCTGCTGTGAGATCCAATACCACAAGCAGCGCCGATCCGCCCTGATCGAGCTGGCAACGTAGCTGGTCTGAGATGGAGACCAGAACTGTCTCCATAAATACAGGAAGTAAGTAAGTAAGTAAGTAAGTAAGTAAATAAAAGACCGGCCTGAGTCCCTCTACGGAGGTGAAAAGATTGGGATATAAAAGTTTCAAATAATAAATAAATAAATAAATAAAATGTGGGAAATAAATAATAAAAATTAACAGAAAGTTTAATTTCAGCCATTGTAAAGTTTGGATGGCATAGGGAAGGGTTAACACCCCAGAAACTTTTGTTTTGCTGCCTGCGCCCCTTTTCAGAAGGCGTCTTCTCGCTCTCTGTCCCTGTGATAATTGGATTTTGAAAAAAAATTGGTTGTCATGGAAACAAGGCTTGGTGATAAATTTATTTATTTATTATTTAAAACTTTTATATCCTGATCTTTTCACCACCGTCCGGGTGGTGGGGATGTTCAGCTTCCAACCCTGGACGGCGTGACGTTATGCCCATCGTCGTCAGTAAAGAGCCTTGTTGTTACTTTAGACCCTCAGTCTCATATCTCCATCGTCAGCAGAGCGGCGTTTTCCCATCTTCGCCAGGTGAGGAGGCTGGCAGCAAGGACTCAATGCTACTAACACAATTTTAAAACATCCCACAACAATACAAGATTAAAATACAAATGGGTAAAATACATATAAGCCAAGTCGCCAAAATAAAAACCATATAGGGTTTCTGTAGGTTAAAACCAGCACTTTTGAATTGTGCTCAGGTGAGGAGGCTAATCGCTACTAACACAATTTTAAAACATCCCACAACAATACAGCCAATCGGCAGCCAGTGGAGTTGACGTACCAAGGGCCTTGTGCGCTCCCTGTACCCCGCTCCCGTTAGTAACCTGGTTGCCGAGCGTTGGACTAACTGCAGCTTCTGGGCAGTCTTCAGAGGCAGCCCCACATAGAGAGCGTTGCAGTAGTATATACGGGATGTCACCAGAGCGTGGACCACCGTGGCCAAGTCAGACTTCCCAATTCCCATCACTTCTCAGGACAGCTTACATTGGGCCCCGTTAAGAGGCTACTAATGTATCTGTTCTGACTTATATAAAAATGTAACTGAAGAACAAACCTACAGAACCCATCCTGTTTGCAACCCAGGAATGCCCGTGTACGGATCATCCCGAACGTGAGTTCTTTGGTGTGAACGTAGGTTTCCGCTCTGAGAGAAGCTCTTCCCACACTCTAGGCATTGGTAGGGTTTCTCTCCAGCGTGAGTGCTTTGGTGCCTATTGAGGTTTCCACTGCCGGTGAAGCTCTTTCCACACTCGGGGCACAGATACAGTCTCTCCCCCGTGTGAGTTCTTTGGTGTGAACGTAGGTTTCCGCTCTGAGAGAAGCTCTTCCCACACTCCAGGCATTTGTAGGGTTTCTCCCCAGCGTGAGCGCTTTGATGCCTATTGAGGTTTCCACTGTCGGTGAAGCTCCTTCCACACTCGAGGCACGGATACAGTCTCTCCCCCGTGTGAGTTCTGTGGTGTCTGTGTAGGCTCCCACTACGGGCAAAGTTCTTCCCACACTCCAGGCACGCATAGGGTTCCTCCCCGGTGTGAGTCCTTTGGTGTCTCTGTAGGCTCCCATTCATAGTGAAGCCCACCCCACATTCCAAGCACGTATAGGGTTTCACCCCAGTGTGAGTTCTCTGGTGTGAATAGAGGCTCCCGTGCGCACTGAAGCTCTTGCCACACTCCAGGCATGTATAGGGTTTCTCCCCCGTGTGAGTCCTTTCGTGGTTCTGCAGAAAGCCGTGTCGGCTGAAGCTCTTCCCACATTCCTGGCATTTGTAGGGTTTCTCCCCGGTGTGAGTCCTTTGATGTGACTGCAGGTGTCCACTCTGCGCAAAGCTCTTCCCACACTCCAAGCACGTATAGGGTTTCTCTTCGGTGTGAGTCCTTTGATGTGAGCGCAAACCTCCGCTGTGAGTGAAGCTCTTCCCACACTCCAGGCATTTGTAGGGTTTCTCCCCAGTGTGGGTTCTCTGGTGTTTATGCAGCTTCCCACTCTCAGCGAAGCTCTTCCCACACTCCAGGCATGGGTAGGGCTTCTCCCCAGTGTGAGTCCTTTGGTGGGAATGCAGATTTCCACTCAGCGCAAAGCTCTTCCCACACTCCAAGCACGTATAGGGCTTCTCCCCAGTGTGAGTCATGTGGTGGGAGTGCAGTTGCCCACTCCGAGCGAAGCTCTGTCCGCACTCCAGGCAGGTGTAGGGCTTCTCCCCAGTGTGGGTTCTCTGATGTGACTGCAGGTGTCCAATCTGAGCAAAGCTCTGTCCGCACTCCAAGCAGGTGTAGGGCTTCTCCCCGGTGTGGGTCCTTTCATGTAACTGCAGAGGGCCCAGGCAACGGAAGCCCTTCCCGCATTCAGAGCACGTATGGAGCCTCTTCCCCATGTTGAGAGCGATATTCATTGCTATTTACTGAGCAACAGACCCTTGACTCTTCCTTTTCCCTTTGGGATCTGTGAAGGAGGCCAAGAGCCCCACAAGATCAGCACCTTGAGGGGATTTCTGCTGCCTATGTCATTGGTTTTCTTACTGCACTTTTGGTCCCCAAATCCCTCAATAGCCATTGGACGCTGGTTTGTTTCTCATCGTGGCAGACGTGGCTTCCTAGGATGCTCATTTCCCTGGTCAGAAGAAGAAGAAGAAGAAAGAAGTGAAAGATAAGGAAGGAACCTTCTTTGCCACCACGATCCCCACCCACTCCCTTTCCCTTCATGGGCCATGTTGAAAATGGAAATACTGAGAAATACAGATGGGAAATACAACTGTTCAGCAGTGGAACTCTCTGCCCCGGAGGGAGTGTGGTGGAGGCTCCTTCTTTGGGGGCTTTTAAAGAGAGTCTGGATGGCCATCTGTCGGGGGTGCTTTGAGCGCGATTGTCCTGCTTCTTGGCAGAATGGGGTTGGGCTGCACGGCTCACCAGCCTCTCCCAACTCTTCTAGGGTTCTATGAAGGGCCTTGTGATCAATTCCCTGCCTGGGAGGCTAGGTGAAGCCTAGAAAAGTAGGCCCAAGAAATTGGCAGCCATTTTAGATAGTTGCCTGGGGGCATCCATCTTGGATCTCATTTCCCAAAAGGGGCTGTGCCTAAGAGTAAGCCTGGAGGGAATGAGTGGAGTTAGGATTGGCTGGTAGAGAAGGGGCGGAGCCTAACTTAGAAAAAGGGGGGAAATGACTTGAAAGGGGGCGTTTTGGAAAAGCCTGTCAGAGAGCCTGTCAGTTCAGTCAGGCAGTCGGTTGGAGGGAGTGTTAGAGAGCAGTTGTGGTTAGATAGTGTTAGAGAGAAGAAGCCTGGAATTGGTCAGGAAGCTAGCAGTGTAAGATAGTGAGAAGGCTCTACATCTATCAAGGAGATGGTGGGTAGAGGAGTAGAGAGATAGAGTTAAGAATTGCTAGGCAGAGAGGAAATCCTCAAACACTTAAAGCAGAGCTAAACATAAAATTCAACAGTGTGGATACACATTAATTATACAATACTTAGTGTAAGTCCAGATGTATCCCGATGTGGTATCCCATAGCTGGTGGACGAATATGAAAAACAAAGTCAAAGCCATTCACGAACGTTCATTCCCAAATCGGGATCCTCTGTTTGTGTATGTGATGTCCACACAAGTGTCTCCCAAGTTTGTCCTTTTGTATCCACTGAGCTATAGTATCCAAATGAATATAGAGGCTCAGTCCACTGTAGGTAAATCCAATGTTGCTTCAATTCGGGTTATATCCACAAATCGTGTATAACGCGGGTTATATATCAAAATTCATATATCCATAATAACAATTGGTTCCACACATCAATTTTCATCCATTTCCTCTTGATTAATATCCAAATGTACCAAATAAACAAGATATACAAGTTAGACGTCCCTCTGGCTTATCGAATCTCAGCCAACAGATCAGTAAAAGTATCAATGAGATCTACTCTGTTTCGTCTCAATTGAGACTTTCTCAAAGCTGGTCTTGTAGAGGGTTTCCACGTCATCAATCAACAATATCTTCCTTAAAATATAAAACAACATGAATGAGCAAGAGATATATGGGCATATCATTACCCTGCCTACAGCACTCCACATTTCATTTTTAACTACTATATTTACGATAACCATGTGTACCAATGCTTTCGTGCTTTAGTACATAATATCCGAAAATATAATAACAAAACCAATAAGTATTGAAAATAATGCTGGCTTACCATCAAAACGCAAGTGCGTGTTTATAGTATATCCTGGCCGAAGCAACTAAGTGCTTTCACAGCCTATGTTTTCAAAGGTAGCCTGATTTAGTATGGTCACCTGTGGCTTATTTTAACAATGTTGGGATGTTGAGTACTTCGTTTAATCCAAACGGGATCTCTGTACGTAATTCGAGAATCCAATTGGTTTCGGCTCTAATGAGGGCCGTTTGCAGATCTTCATGTGTTTTGACCTTAATCTTTTGAAGTCTGAAGAAGCGTAGAGACTCTTTGGAGTGTTTTTGTTCCTTTAAGTGGAGATATAAAGGAGACTCTGTTGCTAGATTCTTGGTCCGCGATTTGTGCTCCGATATTCTCACCTTCAAAGCTCTTTTACTCTGGCCCACGTAAAGAAGACCGCAATCACACCTGATCCCGTAGACGCATCCTTCTGTTGTGCACGTGAAAAAATCTTTTATGTTGTAGAATCTTTTTGAATCTGACATTGTGTACAATGTGAAAATGTGCTACCATTACGACATGTATATTCTTCTAAGTGGATACAAAAAGGACAAACTTGGGAGACACTTGTGTGGACTAAAATCCAGCTAAATTGTTTAATATCATTTGGTCCTTGACGACGATCCCTACCGTCCTAAACGGTAACAATTCGGCCCCGTCAGCTGAGGCTTTTCAGAGCTTTTTTACAGACAAGATCTCACTGTTCCGCCGGGATCTCCTTGCCACGGTTGATACAGTGAGTGAACTCGAGACTCTGTGGCCACTCGATGGGCCCACTTTCGACCGGTTCCTTCAACTGGACGTAGAGGCTGTTGATAGGATCATGACTTAAGCTAGACCAGGGCTGTCCAACAGGCGGCCCTGGGGCCGTGCACGGCCCCCCAGCCCCTTGGCTGCGGCCCCTTACCCTCCTGCAATAAATAATATATTTTTAAAAATATTTTTTCAATTAAAAATATTATTATTTTTATTATTATTTTTGGTCCCGCCTCCTTGGCTTTCTATTGGTCGCTCCTCTTCTCCTGAGGGAGGGGGCCAATGGGAGGGAGTGACGCTCTCGGCCCCGCCCCTTGGCAGCAAACAGGAAGAGCGACCCAGCCGCATGGCTCGGCAGAGCCCTTCCTCCTTCTCATCCTCCCTCCCTCCCTTCCCAGGGAGGAGTTATTGCAAGGAAGCATGCAGCGCTAAGGTGAGCACATTTCTTCTCCCTCCCTCCTTCCATTCCACCCTTTCATCCTTCTTCCTTCCCCTGCCCCTTCCCCTCTCTCTCTTTCTCCTCTCGCCGCTTCCTCCTCCTGTTGCTCCGTGCGCTCGGAGGCACTCGCCTCCATCACCCGGCCTTCTCCCCCACCACTTCCCTCTCCCTCTTCTACTCCCCCTCCCTTTCCTTCCACTCTTTCCTTCTTTCCTCCGTCCCTCTCTGTCACCTTCTTTCCTTCCACCCACCCTTTCAACTGTTCTCCCTCCCTCCTTGCCCCTCTTTTACCTTCCTTTCTTCCTTTCCTGCCACCCTTTTTCTTTTCTTCCTTCTCACTTTCCCTCCTCCCTTTCCTCCCTCCATTCCCTTCCATCCTTCTCTTCCACCCCTTCCTTCCTTCTCCTGGGGTTTGGAAGCAGCCAGGCCCCGAGAGGCATCTCCTCCCTTTCCCCAGTCTCTCTCTGCTTCTGAAGGGGACTTGGAGAAAGGGAGGACATCTCAGGGGCTGGCTGCTTCCAGACCCCGGGTTTGGAAGCAGCCAGGCCCCCGAGAGGCATCCCCTCCATTTGCTTGCAGGGAGCCTCCCGGTTCGCGGCTCCACCAAGCCCGGGGAGCCGCAAACCATGCTCGGCTTTCCTCCGGCTCCTGTTTATTTTCCCCAAACTCCATCTGTGTTCACTTTTGGGCATATTGAGTATTCATGCCAAGTTTGGTCCTGATCCAACATTGAGTCCAGAGTGCTCTCTGGATGGAGGTGAACTACAACTCCAAAACTCAAGGTCAATGCCCACCAAAGCCTTCCAGTATTTCCTGTTGGTCATGGGAGTTCTGTGTGCCAAGATTGGTTAATTCCATCATTGGTGGGGTTTAGAATGCTCTTTGATTGTAGGCGAACTGTATGATATGATAGCTCTGTACACACTGGTTTTGGTGCTTTGCCTCAGGTGCTTGTTGCTCCAGACTCTTTTGTGAAGCCTTCCAAAGGCACTGTATGCCTTTCCTAATCTGTGATCTATCTATATATGGCAAGAATGGAATAATAATAATAATAACAAATATATTTTATTAGAAATAAAGGGGAATATGAGTTTGTGAATATATACAGCGGGCGGAGCTGGGGAGGGGGCGGAGCCAGGGAGGGGGCGGAGCCAGGGAGGGGCGGACCCTTAGGCCCCCCAGTTGATCAGTGTCCGGTAATCAGGCCCCAGGGTTGGTAGAAGTTGGACAGCCCTGAGCTAGACCTACCCCCTGCTCCCTTGACCCATGCCCTTCCTGGCTAGTTAAATCTTGCTGGGAAGGGTTACGTGGCCCTCTGTTGAGGATAGTTAATCACTCCCTTGAGCAAGGAGTGTTTCTAGAGGGACTGAAAGAGGCAATGGTGAGTCTGCTACTGAAAAAACCGGACTTGGATCGTACAGTTCCCAGTGTCAAACTTACCATTCCTGGGCAAGGTAATTGAGAGGGCAGTAGTGGGCCAACTGCAGCAGTTCCTAAATGACACAGCCGATTAGATCCCTTTCAGTCCGGCTTCCGTATTGGGCATGGGACAGAGTCTGTGCTGGTCGCCATCACAGACCAGCTCCGCTGCCAACTGGATCAAGAAGGATCAGCGCTGCTCGTGTTATTGGACCTCACAGCAGCTTTTGATACGGTAGACCACACATTGTTAACCCACTGCCTAGCCATGACGGGAGTGAGGGGGACCGCCCTTAAATGGGTGTCCTCTTTTCTCCTTGACCGGGGACAGTGAGTGGAGAGGGGAGGTATGCTCTCTGGGAGGCTCCCCTTAAGCTGTGGGGTGCCTCAGTGAGCCATTCTCTCTATTGTTTAACATCTACATGTGACCACTTGCCAAGTTGGTGCAGAGTTTTGGTCTGGAGTGTCACCAGTACGCTGATGACACCCAGCTAGTGCTGAGGATGGACGGCCAACCGGACTCTGTACCCGATTGTTTCCAAAAATGCCTTGAAGCTGTGACTGGTTGGCTGCGAGTCAGTCGTTTGAGAGTGAACCCATCGAAGACTGAGATCCTTTGGCTGGGTCAACCGGGTGGGTGTGAGCTCCGGCTGCCTACTCTGGACAGCGAGGCATTACGCCCGTCGTCTTTAGTAAAGAGTCTGGGAGTCCAGTTAGACCCACTGCTGACGATGGAGGGTCAAGTCTCCACCGTCAGCAGGTCCGCCTTCGACCATTTGTGGCAGGCTAGGCGGTTGGCGCCCTATTTCTCCGGAAATGACCTAGCCACGGTAATCCAGGCGACGGTCATCTCGAGGTTAGGCTACTGTAACGCCCTCTACATTGGTCTTCCTTTGTCGGTCATCTGGAAGCTCAAACCGGTGCAAAACGCTGCAGCGAGACTCTTGGCTGGAGTGCCGGCCAGGGCCCATATTACTCCA
>JARBWK010000009.1:141691188-141704466 GCA_030556195.1 Anolis apletophallus | reverse complement strand
GGGGGCAAGGCCAAGGGGCCCCCGCCCCTCCTTCTCCTTCTGGGCCTCTTCTCCCGAGCTCTGTGCTGCTGGGCCCCCCCGGAGGGGAGCAGAGGCCCCTTCCCTCGGAAGCCCCCCCCCGCAGCCCCCTTCAGGCAGGGAAGGCAGGCCCCAAGGCAGGACCCCCCCCCTTCCCTCCCGTTTGGCCCAAGCAGGGCGGGGCCAGGGGGCGGCCGGGCTTCTTTCTCTCTCTCTCTCTCTCTCCCTCCGCGCTTGATTCGGGAAGCATGGGAGTTGGAGTCCTGCCAAGGAAGGCCCCGGGACACCGCCCTCCCCCCCCCCCGGGGGGCCCGGACATGGAGCTTGCCCACCCACCCAGGGAGGGGGGGAGGGGGCCCGGCCTGGGCAGGATTCTCCTTCTCACAGCATGAAACAGAATTACCACCCCCCCCCCCCCTCCTGCTTGGAAGGTGCCTTGGTGTCCTTGCTCAGCCTGCGCTTTGGGAGCCCTTCTCACCTAGAGAGAGAGAGAGAGAATGTCTCTATGTGTTGTGTGTCTAGGGCAGTGTTTGGAGCCATGACAACCTTTTTGGACCCTGGGGCACACCACCAACCAAAAGGACCAAATGACACTTTTTACACATTTAGTGCTTAAAATAAGCACCCTGGGGCACACCACCAACCAAAATGTCACAAAATGACACTCTAACACAGTCATACATAGAGTTAATATGTTTCTAAATGTATTTATTACACTTATTCAGTGTGAAACCTGGGCCCGTTTCAGTGAACACAACATATATAGGACTTACTCTCACATGTTTATACATGGCTACCATCATGTCTTCTCTCAGCCTTCTCTTCTTCATGCCCAGCTCTTCAAGCCGCTCCTCATAGGGCTTGTTCTCCAGACCCTTGTGAAATTCCACCCTGAGTGAAACTTGCTTCCAGTTAACTATGGGTGTCATTAAGCTGTTATAAACAGTTCCTTGGGGGGGCCAAAACATTTCCAAGGGGAGAGGCTCCATGTGTTTCTTGGAAACCTGTGAATGCTTCAGCCTCCCGATGCTCCCAGGTGCGCTCCCTGCCCAATTCACCCACGTGGAGCTTCCGATTTGGCTGTTCTCACAAGAAATCCAAGCCAACGTGAAAACGCCGACTCAGTCACTTACGCCCAGTGAAAGCGCTGCTAGGAGGGGGGAAGAGTGCCAATTTCCCACGGCACACCTGATGATCGCCCATGGCACACTAGTGTGCCACGGCACACCGGTTGGGAAACACTGGTCTATGGCATTAATGCTTGCCTGTATGTGTACATTGCAATCCGCCCCGAGTCCCCTGCTGCCGGTGAGGAGGAGGGCCGGGTGGAAATGACATACAGTCTCGCAAACTGTTGACTTTCACTCCGATGTCTTACGACATATTTTATTGCTAGGAATATTTTAATGATGTTTTATGATGTTGTTGGGATGCTGTGTTATTTGTGTGTTTTATCTATGGAAACCGCTACGAGCTTCGGGAGATGCGGTCTATTAAATTTGGATTATAAATAAATACATACATACATACATACATACATACATACATATGACCGACTTCCAAAGCTCTTCCTCCTCCTCCGCTGGACCTCCGGCCACGCCCAGCCAAGGAGATATATATCTATATCTATATATATATATAGATATAGATATATATATACACACACACACATAAACAAGGACACTAGGACACTTTATATATTTATTATTGCTATTTATATCCCCCTCCTTCCCTTCCCAAAGAGGCTCAGGGCGGTTCACACCACTGAGCAACATAATCACAACACAGTTAAAAACATAATAAAACAGATCAACGTGGTTTCTGCAAAGGCAAATCATGTCTTACTAACTTGATAGAATTCTTTGAGGGTGTAAATAAACACATAGATAAAGGGGACCCAGGCCAGCGCGTGCCATAAATGGTGATGTTATAGCCATCCCTGGGGTGAGAGGCTCGGCTGATGGAGACCCGACGGAGAGCCTTCTCCGTGGTGGCTCCCATGATCTGGAACACACTCCCGCCTGCCCTCAGGGCCACATCGGCCCAAATCAGATTCCTATCGGACCTGAAAACCTGGCTCTTCTGCCAGGCATTTGGGGTTTGATCGGACGCCTGGAGACTGAGCCTTTCTGGCGTGTGTACCTATGTTTTAAACTGTTGTATTTTTGGGTTTTTAAATGATGTAAGTCACCCGGAGCACCAGTGGTGGAGGGCGACTCACAAATAATAAAGTTATTATTATTATTATTATTTCCTTGACTTTCAAAAGGCTTTTGACCAAGTCCCTCACCAAAGGCTCCTAAATAAGCTCTTCAGCCATGGAATCAGGGGACAGGTCTTGTCCTGGATTGGAACCTGGCTAAACTGTAGGAAACAAAGGGTGGTAATAAACGGACATTTCTCTGGGTGGAAAGAGGTGAGAAGTGGCGTACCCCAAGGTTCGGTTTTGGGTCCGTTACTTTTCAATGTCTTCATTAATGATCTGGATGTAGGAGTGAATTCTGAGGTAGCAAAGTTTGCAGACGACACTAAATTGTTCAGGGTAGTTAAAAATGAAATTGATTGTAAAGAGCTCCAGAAAGATCTCTCGAAATTGAGTGAATGGGCAACAAAGTGGCAAATGCATTTTAACCTAAACAAGTGTAAAGTCATGCACATCGGGCAAAGAACCCCAACTACACCTACCAATTGATGGGGTCAAAGCTTTCGAGACAAACCAGGAAAGGGATCTTGGGGTCTTGGTGGACAGCTCAATGAAGATGTCAACCCAGTCGCAGCAGCAGTGAAAAAGCAAATTCTATGCTTGGCATGATCAGAAAGGGAATCGAAAATAGGTCAGCAAATGTTGTATTGCCTCTCTACAAATCGATGGTAGGCCACATCTGGAGTACTGTGTACAATTCTGGTCTCCGCACCTCAAGAAGGATATAACGGAACTGGAAAAGGTACAGAAAAGGGCAACAAGAATGATCCAAGGGATGGAGCGGCTCCCTTATGAAATCAGGTTGCAACGCCTTGGTCTTTTCAGCCTTGAAAGACGGCGTTTAAGAGGTGACTTGATCGAAGTGTATAAAATCATGCCAGATGGAGGCAAGGGTGGAATTTGACAGCCTTAGAGCAGTGTTTCCCAACCTTTTTTGAGCCGCGTCACATTTTTTACATTGACAAAATCCTGGGGCACACCACCAACCAAAATGACACAAAATGACACTCTAGCACAGTCATACATAGAGTTAATATGTTTCTAAATGTATTTATACACTCAGTGTGAAACCTGGGCCTGTTTCAATGAACACACCATAGATATCCTGGCAGGAGTGGCAGAAAGACACAAACTTCCCACACAGAACTCCCAGAACCAAGAGAAAATGCTATAAGAGTTTGGTGGGCATTGACCTTGAGCTTTGGAATTGTAGTTCACCTATATCCAGAGAGCACTGTTGACTCAAACTATGTTGGATCAGGACTAAACTTAGCATGAATACGCACTATGCCTAAATATGAACGCAGATGGAGTTCAGGGGAAATAGACCTTGACATTTGGGAGTTGTAGTTGCTGGGATTTATAGTTCCCCTACAATCCAAGAGCATTCTGAACCCCACCAATGATAGAACTGGGCCAAACTTCCCACACAGAACCCCCAGGAGGCAAGAGGAGGTTTCTACTTGGGGAAAGGGAGGCGGGCCTTCCCAATGCACGGAGAGGGAGAGACCAAGTAGACAACGGGTGGGGAGGGGGTGGTTGTAATTTTGTGCCTTTATCGAGGTACGTTTCTTAGGGTTTTTATACTTCAAGACACTAGACTCTCCCCCCTCCCCTCCTGGAGGTTCCAATTTCCCACGGCACACCTGATGATTGCTCACGGCACACTAGTGTGGCTCGGCACACTGGTTGGGAAATACTGCCTGTCTGAAGAGGTTGGTCTTGCAGGCCCTCCGAAAGGCCTGTCGGCCAGTCATTGCTCGAGCCTCCTCCGGGAGGGCGTTCCAAAGGGTAGGCACTACTACAGAGAAAGTACGCAGCCGTGTTGAGGAAGAAACCAGGAAGATATATATATATACACACACACACACACACACACACACAAACACTCCAGAAACGTCCTTTTTTGTGGCTGAGGGTCATCCTGTTATTTCCTTCCTTCTTTCCTTCTGCCAACCTCTTCTTGTTTTCCTTTTTTGAACCTTTACATATGAATCGGTTGAGACTCTGGGGCGGAGGGTGGTTCCCAGCCCACGGGCCACACACAACCCATATTTATGTATGTATGTATGTATGTATGCATGTATGTATGTGGGCCGCAAGGCCGGAAGTCACATCTGTGAGAGGAATGTGGATAATCACACAGCCCAACCAAGTCCTTTTTTCCTTGCTGCCTTCGTTTTGAGGCCTGTTGTTCGTGGGCTTCTTTGGGGGCTGGTTCAGAAAATGGCCTTGGTTGGACAGACTCCACGCCAGCCCTAGGCTACTCAGCATGGGTTTCTGTGGGCGAGCAGGTGGCAACTCCTGGGTGGAACATGTTCAGTATCGGGAAGGAGAGCTGCTGTGGCCTGCCCAAGGCCATTTTCTGAATGAGCGGCCCAAAGAACCAAACCCAATCTAAGGTTGGCCACAAACGGATTCGTAACCCTTTTGCTGCTCATATTGGGGAGTGGCCCCGGGTCAAAAAAAGGTTGGGGGGGCTGCTCTGGGAGGAGAGGCCCACTGCAAAGCTAGAGCCAAGCGTGCTCTCTATCGCAGGGTGGGGCCTGTCCCTCCCGTAAAAGCCACGTTTTTGCCATTTGACAAACTTTCCCCATGTTTTTATGATCCAACCAATAAGGAAATAATGGCATTGATAACCCAAGAGCAAAAAGCAAGTGACTTAGTATTGTTATTATTGTTGTTGTGTTTATTATTATGTTTATGTTTACATTTGTTGTGTTTACATCCCATTTTTATCTCCACCTATGAGACTTTATTATTATATATTATTATATATCACTATTTGCATTATTATTACATTTATTATTATTTGCATGATTAGATTTATTATTACAGTTATTATTATTATTATTATTAGGTTTGTTTACGCCCCACTTTTTTCCTCCACCAAGGAGATGATGCCCTTGCTCAGAGTTTCAGTTCTGTGGTCACTTTGTCCTTCTCCATGTTTTGACTTATGTTGTGTAATAATAAGATGAGCTGGTCAGCCACCGAAGGGCCACCTAAGAGCCTGGACAGGCATCAGACAGGCCAATGCGGCTCCCCCACATTCCGGAACTGGCTTACCGGGCAGTGTAGGGTCAGCGGGAGCGTGCGTCCCTTTGCCTTTGGAGGGATTGCTCTCTAGTGCAGGAACTTGGGCAAGAACAGGGCCCTCTTTGTGCTAGAAATCCCTTTCCATCCTTCTGTTTGTTGCTTTCCTTTCCAACCGCGTATTGCTTTACCTGATTTTAATGTTTTGATGCTTCCGTTGCAGTTTTAAATGGTGAATACTCCCAGTTTGTAGCTGGTTTGGCTTTAACTGCTTATCGTTTTACCCAGTTGCAATATTTTGGCGGTGGTGCATTGAGCTCAACTTTTGTGCTGCCAGGACTGCTGACCAAAAGGTCGGTGTTGCAAATCTGGGGAGCAGAGTGAGCTCCTGTCTGCCAGCTCCAGCTTCTCATGCTGGAGAGAACATGAGAGAAGCCTCCCACAGGATGGTAACACATCCAGGCACTCCCTGGGCAACGTCCTTGTGGACGGCCAATTCTCTCACACCAGAAGCAACTTGCAGTTTCCCGACAACAACAGCAGCAACATCAACAATAATGTGCCGTCATGCCACACTCCATGCTTTGCGACCCTGGGATTTGTAGTGTGGTGGAGAACCAAAGAAGTCTGCATTGCAGCACTAGGCTTCCCTGGTGGGAAATCCCAATGGCATCGCAAACGATGGAGCTGGTTGCAATGAAAGTGGTATCAAAGCGTGACAGTTGTGCAGTGCGGACAAACCCAGAAAACCAAACGGTCGCATTACTTTACTTACTTACTTCGGCGATCCCTCGTTGTCCGAGTAGGATTGTCCTCCAAGTTTGGTGTCCTGGCAGTGGGTCCAGTTCTCCCGCAGTGAGGGCATCGGTTTCCAGGTGGAAGGCGATCCCAGTCAGGGTCGGCTTGGCGCACCTTCATCTTAGCACGCTTCTCTCTTTCTCCCTCCATTCGTGCCTCTTCAGCCAGGCACTGCTGGCGCCCTGACCTCCGTTGAGCGCTCAAGGGCCAGGGTAATCCCAGGCCAGGTCATCTCTGACTGGACTTTTTAAGGCTTTACATTGGCCCACCTTTCAAACTGAAGATGGTCCAAGCGCTTCTTGAGCTGGGTGACAGGAACTGCTTTGGGCCAGTCCCCGGTGATCTTGCACTGGCATTCGGACAGTACTGGATTGGCTTCAATGCTGCGTTGGCCTTTAAGGCCTTCATGGCCTGGGGCCAGTGTACCTGAAGGACCGCCTCTGTCTTCTTCCCAAGAGATCGGTCCATGGACCAAAACCTTTTGGAGGTTCCATCTCTGATGGAATCGTTGCAGGAGTTGCGTGTAGCGCCTACCCTGTAGACAACGCCATCTCCCGGAGGAGGCACGAGCAAGGGCCTTGGGAGGAACCACCCTCTTCTAAGGCGTTTAATCTCTAAGGTTGGCTTTCCATTCTGGTCCTAATCTGTTTTCATTCTGTTTTTAACTATGTTGCATTGTGTATACATTGTTGTAAACCACACAGAGCTCAGGGGAGGGGGTAGATACATCAAAGTCTCACATAAATACCTAAACAAGCCAGGGGTATGCCGAGGGTTTCCAAATAGCATAACATCACAATACATAATGTGACATAACCATAAGATTAACAAAACAATAGAACATAACAATTGTCGCCATTGCGATCTCTTTTTGGGGAACCAAATTGCCTGGCTTTTCAAAACGGGGGGATTACAAAAGAAACCACAGCCGGGAAAATAAGCCTTAAGTAGAATTAAAGCTTAACCAGTATTAAAAGTCTGGCATCAGGATTAGCCTGGAGGGTGCGTCTACACTGCAAGATTAGCACAGTTTGGCAACACTTTAGCTGCCTTTGCCTCAAGGCAGCAGAGACCCAGGGATTATAGTTTGCAGTTTTAACTATCCTGCAAAAACTACATGGAAAGTCAGCATCAGAGACATCTCTCGGCATTACTTCGCAAACGAAGATTCAGGAAGGACTCATCCCAGGCTTTTACAAGCCCGTTGATGACTAAAAAGGCCAATCTGAGATAGGCAAGTCCGGTTGCAGAAAGCACAGCAGAAAGTCTCCTTGGGTGATGTTGTTTCCAAGTTGCGGTTCTTTCTGCGTTGTCGAGACCCGTTCAGCGTGTCTTCTCAAAAGAGGCCGCAGCATTGTGGATAGTGCGTCTCCATGCCTCCCGATGTGAGGCCAGGGGACCATTGTTGGTGATCAATCTGGCGGGGGCGCCTCTCTTGCGCTGACCCGTGGTGAGTTCACCATAGAGTAGTATCTTTGGGAGGCGGTGGTCCTCCATCCTAGAGACCTCATGCCCTGCCCAGCGCAGCCGTGTTCTCAATAGCATGGCCTCAATGCTGGTGACCCCTGCTTGCTCAAGGACAGTGACATTAGTCACATAGTCGGTCCAGTGTATATTTAGGATTGTGGGAAGATAGCGCTGATGAAAGGATTCGAGGAGTCGTAGGTGTTGGCGATAGGTGCCCCATGTTTCAGACCCATAGAGGAGAAGAGACAGTACGATAGCTCTGTACACATGGATTTTGGTGCTTTGCCTCAGGTGCTTGTTGCTCCAGACTCTTGTGAAGCCTTCCGAATGCACAATATGCCTTTGCTAATCTGTGATCTATCTCTTTGTCAATCTTGGCGTCTGAAGAGATGATGCTTCCCAGGGAGGTGAACTGCTGGACGGACTTAAGCACAGATGTGCCTATGCTGACGTGGGGATGATGGTGTTCTTCCTGTGGTGCGGGCTGGTAGAGGACTTCCGTCAGCTCTGCAGACCGTACCTTTCCATCGCATTGCGCCATAGCAGTTGAGTATTGTGCAATGGGTTTTCCAGGGTGATCTTCCCTCTCCCCTTTGCTATTTGTTATGATTTATCGTGTTGCTGTTTTGTGTATTGTTTTGTATCACTTTTTGTAATGCCGCCCTGAGGGCCCCCCCCCCGGGGGGGGGGGAGGTTGTGATGGGCAGGGTAGAAATACTGTAAACAAATAAACAATGCACGGTTGGGCTTGGCCTCATGTCAGCCGCCCCTTTGAGTCCCCGTTGGGGAGATGGTGGCGGGATATAAATAAAGAGTATTGTTATTATTATTATTTTATTGCAACCATATGGCTTTCCATAATATTCAAGGAAGCAAAATCAAGGCTGTAAAAGGCCAAAACAAGAAGGGAATATAAATAAATCATTCTGCAAAAAAATTGCATGGAAAGTTGGCATCAGAAACAATCACCGATATTGAAAACTGTAACTCAATCTTGTGAATGGAGTTTGGCATTGAGAGGCTCGGCTGCCAATGAAGAGAGGCCCAAGGAAAGAGCATTCAAGGGACACGGCATTACAGAGGTATCACAACTCCCTGGGAAGCTCCTTCGGGGGAGGTTCGGGGGGGGGGTGTATCTCTGCGCCCAAAGAAGACGCAAAGCTGCAAAGTCAAGATTTAACACCAGGCACCCAAGCCGTAAATCCCAATTATTCAGCGTATTGCTGGACTCAAAGGAGAACGAGACGCCCGGGAGGGAAGGCTTGTGTTTCAAAGTGATATGAATGGCATTGATCCACCACAAAATATGGCTGAGCAAACATCAGGCGAGGCAAAGAAAGCACGCCTCGAAGGGAAGCTCTTGATGTAATGATATAGGAGAATATAGATAAGGAGAGTATGGTTAGCAGGCCCGGATTACCCATAAGGCCACCCGAGGTCATGGCCTCGGGCGGCACAAATGGGGGGGCGGCAGATTGGACCCCCAAAATATTTTTTAAATGGTTGATTTTTTGAGCAAGGCCTCTGACGCGATGTGCCTTTGCGCCGCCTCCTTCTCCTCCTCGGTTCCCCCTTCCTTTGAGTGAAGGAAGGGAGGAGGGGCCGAGAAGGAGGCGGCGCAAAGGCGCGTTGCGTCAGAGGCCTTGCTGTGACGTGGTGCCCCTTTGCGCCGCCTCCTTCTCGTCCCCCCTCCCTTCACTCAAGGGAAGGGAGGAAGAACCGAGGAGGAGAAGGAGGCGGCGCAAAGGCGTGTCGCGTCAGAGGCCTTGCTGTGATGTGGCGCCCCTTTGCGCCACCTCCTTCTTGGCCCCCCCCCTCCCTTCCTTCACTGAAGGAAGGAAGGAGGACCCTCGGGGCCACTGCCGCGCATGCACAGCACGCCCTGGGGGCGGGGTTTCCCCTGAGCTGGGGGCGGGGTTTCCCCACCCCTGGGGGAGGCGGTGCTTCTTTTGGCCTCGGGCGTCAAAAGGAGCTAATCCGGGCCCGATGGTTAGGCCACGTTACCCGGAATCCCACTGCGTCCCATTCTGGGCTCCACAATGGAAGGGAGAGGCGGACTCTACGCTGGAATGCCGTGTCCAGAGGAAGAGGGCGACTCAAAGGACCCGTGGTCTGGAGAACAAGCCCCATGAGGAGCGGTTTAAAGAGCTGCTGGGCATGTTTACCCTACAGAAGAGAAGGCTGAGAGGAGGCGTGATAGCCATGTATAAATACATGAGAGGTACGGTTGCCATATGTCCCTTATTCTAAGGGACGTCCCTTATTTTGGCCCTAAAATTTGTGTCCCGTTTTTTTAGGCCCGGAAAGCTTTCTCGTACCCAAGTGGTCATTTAAAATTGAAACCACTGAGCCGTGTGAGATGCCTAAGGCCTACACAACCTCTCGCACTTTCCATCTCCGATCGGCCCACACCATATTGTGATTTTTTCCCCAATTGTTTCAGGTGTAGAGACCTCAACTGGGCGTCCAGAACGTTCAGCATCGTCCGTGCTTGTACGGCCACAACGGAATTCAGTAAACCACTTTTTTACCATTGAAATGGATGGTGCAGAGTCCCCATAGTATTGATCAAGCTCAGCCTTGGTTTGAGTGATGGGTTTTTTTCTGCAAAAAAATAATGCTTAATGAGCACAGGAAATTCACTTTTTTCCATCGTCCCTTATTTTTGTGAAAAATCCCATAAACGTCCCTTATTTCTTCTATATCAAAAAGTGGCAACCCTAAAGAGAGGGGAATATGTCCCAGGGAGAGGGGGGGGGGCAGGCTTCCTTTCGGCTGCCCCGGAGAGAGACCAGGACGCAAGGGAACCGTGGCTTCAATCGACAAGAAAGGAGATCCCGCCTGAACGTGAGGAAGAACTTCCTGACTGGGAGAGCTGTTCAGCAGTGGAACTCTCTGCCCCGGAGAGAGTGTGGTGGAGGCCCCTTCTTTGAAGCAGAGGCTGGGTGGCCATCTGTCGGGGGTGCTTTGAATGCGATGTCCCTGCTTCTCAGCAGAATGGGGTTGGACTGGACGGAGGCCCACCAGGTCTCTTCCAACTCCAGGGTTTATGTGTTTGATTATTAGAATACGTATACCCGAATGCTCATAGGTAGGTAGGTAGGTAGGTAGGTAGGTAGGTAGGTAGTCGGCCTGGGTAGGTTCATTGGACTGCTCGTAAAATTGGAATGAATTCAGATTAAATTCACTTCTGAAGTGGTTTCGAAGGGATGTAAGAAACCCAGAAGTGAATTTGCCATTTCGAAGCTGCCGCCACCATTTTCAGAAAGGAATCGGCATCAGATCCCCGCCCCTCCCGAGGTGCTTTCCCCTCTTTGGCTGTTTAACCCAGAAATGGGGTGTCAGAAATGGGGCCACAGCCGCACCCAAACTGGGTCAAACGCGGCTGTCGCTCCAGTTCGGACACGGAGGGAAGACATCCCCATCCAAAACAATGGGTTAATAAACACGCGTGCCCGCCATTTACGAAGCCATTCTGAAATTTCGGAATTAATTGGGGAAATTTAATTATTTTTATCTGTATATCTGTATATCTTTATACCTTTATAAAACGGAATGTTTGTATGTGTGTATGCGGAGGGCGGGAGGGCAGAAGGGCGGAAGCAGCCACTTTCACAGGCCAGGGCGGACATGTGGCAGCCACTTTCACAGGCCACAGCGACCAGCGCGGGTGATGGACCTGCACCAAACTTGGTACACATAACCCCCCTAACCCCCTTTACGTCCTGGCGCGGGTCGGAGACATGACCCACGGATTATGGGATTTGTAGTACTTTCCAACACTTTGGTTCCCACAGACCACTGAGGCCACCAAAAAGGACCAATACAGACCACACTCAGCACACACAGCCCCATGACCCTCTACGTCCTGGTGCAGTTCGGAGGAGGGTGGACCATGGATGATGGGACTTGAAGTGCCTCTACTCACTTCCCAAGTCCGCTGCAACCCTCATCCAATCACTGATCGAGACCAAACTTGGCACACATAACCCCCATGACTGCCTTCACGTCCTGGTGAGGTTTGGGGGAGGACTGACAATGGATGATGGGATTTGTAGTACTTTTACACCCCTCTGTTCCCACAGACCACTGTGGCCCCCAACAAACACTGATAAAGACCACACTTGGCACACAGAGCCCCACTGACCCAGTCCACATCCTACTGAAGTTTGGAGGGGGACAGCACATGGATGATGGGACTTGCAGTACCTTCCCTCACTTCCCAATCCTGCTACAAACCTAATCCTATGATTGATCAACACCAAATCTGGCACACAGAGCCCTCATGACCCACACTACAGACTGGTGCAGTTTACTGTGAGACGGACCACGGATGATGGGACTTGAAGTACCTTCACTCCCGAAAAAGAATGCATCCCTCATCCATTCACCAATACAGACCAAACTTAGCACACAGAGCCCTCATGACCCACTCTACAGCCTCCTACACTTTGGGGGCGAGATGATGGGACTTGCACTACCTTCAGTAATTTCATGATACCACTCCAACTCCCAATAATGATGGATCAAGACCAAACTTGGCACACAGAGCCCCCATGACCCACTCTACATCCTGCTGCGCTTCACAAATAACCCGGGCAGGGCCGGGTCCCCAAGCTAGTAAATAAATAAATTCCGGTTTCCAACTTGGGGGAAAGAAAAGGGTTGCAAAGCAGGGAGTGAAAACCTTGCAATGCATGAAGGCTCAAACAGATAAGCCAGTGTTTCCCAACCTTTTTTGAGCCGCAGCACACTTTTTACATTTGCAAAATCCTGGGGTGTGCACACCACCAACCAAAATGACACAAAATGACACTCTAACACAGTAATACATATAGTTAATATGTTTCTATATGTATTTATACACTCAGTGTGAAACCTGGGCCTGTTTCGATGAACACAACATCGATACCCTGGCAGGAATGGCAGAAAGACACAAACTTCCCACACAGAACTCCCACAACCAAGAGAAAATGCTATAAGAGTTTGGTGGGCATTGACCTTGGGTTTTGGAGTTGTAGTTCACCTATATCCGGAGAGCACTGTGGACTCAAACAATGTTGGATCAGGACCAAACTTGGCATGAATACTCAATATGCCCAAATGTGAACGCAGATGGAGTTCAGGGGAAATAGACCTTGACATTTGGGAGTTGTAGTTGCTGGGATTTATAGTTTCCCTACAATCCAAGAGCATTCTGAACCCCAGCAATGATAGAACTGGGCCAATCTTCCCACACAGAACCCCCAGGAGGCAAGAGGAGGTCTCTACTTGGGGAAAGGGAGGCGGGCCTTCCCAATGCATGGAGAGGGAGAGACCAAGTAGACAACCGGTGGGGAGGGGGGGTGGTTGTAATTTTGTGTCTTTTTCGAGGTAGGTTTCTTAGGGTTTTTATACTTCAACACACTAGACTCCCCCCTGGAAGTTCCAATTTCCCACGGCACACCTGATGATCATTCGCGGCACACTGGTTGGGAAACACTGAGATAAGGAACTCCAATAGATCAGAGGGAAGGGTGGTCTAACAACAACAACAACAACAACAACAAAGAGACATTCGTCTCCTAATGCCCTGTGGACAATGCAACTGAAGACCAAGCGCAAGAACCGGTCCTGGAAGAGGAAGATCCGCCGCCTTTGGTCCCTGCAGTGCCGGTTGCCCTGGAAGTGGCCCCAAAGCAAAGGAGGAAGCGAGTTCTAAGCGGAGCCGCCACAAACACAACCACAAATACACAATTGTAAAGTGCGACCACCCT
>JARBWK010000009.1:141643191-141691088 GCA_030556195.1 Anolis apletophallus | reverse complement strand
GTGGCCTCGGGTAAGGTCCCCCTTGAGTGTGGGGTCCCCCAAGGGGCCGTCCTTTCCCTGCTGTTATTTATTTATTTATTTATTTATTATTTGCATTTGTATTCCGCCTCTTCCCGAGGGCTCGTGGCGGGTTACAAGACATACATAGTGATCGGCAGGCAACACTCATGCCGACTCACGAACAAAATAAAACAACATCTATATGCGTCCACTGGCCCAACCGGTGTGTAGCTTTGGTCTGGAGTGCCATCAGTACGCTGATGACACCCAGCTGGTGCTGAGGATGGACGGCCGGCCGGACTCTGTACCCGATCATTTCCAATTGGACCCTCTGCTGACAACGGAGGCTCAGGTCTCCACTGTGAGCAGAGCAGCTTTTTTCCACCTGCGCCAGGCAAGACGGCTGGCACCCTACCTCTCCGGTAACGACCTAGCTACAGTGATCCAGGCCACGGACATCTTGAGACTAGACTACTGTAACGCCCTTTACATTGGCCTGCCTTTGTCAGTGATCCGGAAACTCAAGTTAGTGCAAAACGCTGCCGCTCGACTGCTGGCTGGAGTGTCACTGAGGTGTCACAGCACACCAGTCTTACAGCGTTTGCACTGGCTTCCTATTGAGTACCGGATTGCTTTCAAACTGTTGGTGTTAACCTTTTAAGGCCTTGCATGGTCTGGGGCCAGTGTACTTGAAGGCCCGCCTCTCCCTGCATGTTCCCCAGAGATTGCTACGGTCCGAGGACCAAAATCGTTTGGAAGTCCAGTCGGTCAGAACCTGTCGCTTGTTATCTATGAGACAGCGTGCCTTCTCGGTAGCAGCGCCCAACTTATGGAACGCCTTGCTGGAGGAGGTCCGAGCAATAACAGATTGGTCCTCCTTCCGGAGGGCTTATTTATTTATTTATTTCTGGATTTTACCCCGCTCTTCTCAACCCCCAAGGGGGGGGGGCTCAGAGCGGCTTACAGTACGGCACAATTCAATGCCCACATAGTAACAATATAACAACAATTAAAATACATTAAAATGCATTAAAATACAATTACATTAGCACCATACACATTCACTCCAGATTAAAACAGTGTTCAGTCCATAAAAGCATTGGCCCTATTCGTCCACTTTCCATTGAAATCCCATCTAAAGTGCTGCCTTGTGCGGGTGTGCAAACGCCTGGTCCCACAGCCAGGATTTTACTTTTTTCCTGAATGCCAGGAGGGATGAGGTGGATCGTACATCGATAGGGAGCGCATTCCACAGGCGGGGGGCCACCGCCGAGAAGGCCCTGTCCCTCGTCCCCACCAGCCGCATCTGGGAATTAGGCGGGAGCGAGAGCAGGGCCTCCCCGGACGATCTTAGATTACGAGGTGGGACGTAGCGGCTGATGCGTTCGGACAAGTAAGCTGGGCCAGAACCGTATAGAGCTTTAAAGGTCAAAATCAGCACTTTGAATTTAGCTCGCAAGTGGACAGGCAGCCAGTAGAGCTGACACAACAGGGGGGTGGGATGCTCCCTGTATGTCGCTCCCGTTAGCAGTCTGGCTGCCGCCCGCTGGACTAATTGCAATTTCCGAACTGTCTTCAAAGGCAGCCCCACGTAGAGTGCGTTGCAGTAGTCTATTCGGGATGTGACCAGAGCGTGGACGACCGTAGCCAGATCAGACTTCCCAAGACCACCCTCTTCCGACAACACCACCCTCTTCCGGCAGGCGTTCAACCTTTAGAGGTGCCGCTTAATCCATATCCTCTGTCTTAGTAGAAATTGCTTTTATTGTGGTTTAAATGCCGTTTTGTGCCTGTGCTGTGAACCACCCTGAGCCTCTTGGGAAGGGTGGTATATAAGTTTAAATAATAGATAAATAAATAAATCTAAGCTGTGACGGTGCATGCAAATGGGCCGCGCGGCACAAAGCGCAATCCGTGATGCACGACTACAGTGCAAAGATTTAAATGCTTGAAAACGGTTCATTGTGCAGAGCTGTTTCCAATCTGGTCATATACTTGGTTGCCTTTTGGGCTGTTTACATTGCTTTAGTTTTTGTCGCGTATGTGCCTTATGCAACTGCATGATATTAATATTGTTGTTGTTTTTAATCTATTATTATTTATAGCATTTATATTCTGCCCTTCTCACCCCGAAGCGGACTCAGGGCAGATCACAGAACACATACACAGCAAACATTCAATGCCATTAGACATACAAGACACACATACAGACAGAGTTATGGTATTTTTCCAACTTCGGCGTCCTGGAGGTTATGCTCGATTCCAGCCACAGGAGGGCACTGTTGCTCCATCCTCTACCAGAAGGAGCCTTTTGATCGCAGGCTTTCTTCTTCTTTGATCGACGGCTTTTTTACGGTTCTGTAAAATACCTCCCTGCTTAAGCGGTGCTTATTTTCTCTACTCACCGCTGTTCTCAAACTGCTCAGGTGGACAGTAAGCTAGGCTGAAGGTTGGGTGCTCACCCTGACCAGGCTTGAACTCCCATCCTTTTGGTTGGGAAAGATCTCTTGCTGCTGCTGGTGATGATTAAGCAGCTGTGCTAAAGCTCGGCTCTTTGCTATGCTGTGAATCGCCAAGTACAGGCAGCCCCCGAATGACGGACAAGATGGCTTCTGTAGGTTTGAATTTGTATGTTAATGTCGGGACAGGGACAGTTTTGAGGTGTGACTCCAGCCAAATACACCTGTGCGCCTCTCTCTCCTTCCTTGCAGGGCTGTTGTGAGAGCCTCCGGATGGGGAGAGTGGGCTGGAGATGCGGGTGAAGCTGCTCTGTGGTGCATCGACGCGGCTCCCGCCCAAACCTGGTAAGTAGGCCTTTTGGAGGAGGCTCTTTGGGGTCAGGGGTCGGGGGAAGCTGCCCACACACAGGAGGCCATGGCCTCGGCCTCGCTGTCAATTGCCAGGGTCAAGGCTGGGGATTCTGTTCCTGGTTTGAAAGCGTTGCTGCCCGTCCAACCGTGCAGTGCTTCCTTGGGAAGGCGTTGGGCTCCTCCCGGAACTTGGTTTTTGGGTCACAAACTGGGTTGAACGTGCTGAGACTTGATCCGATCTTCACTGGAAACTAGAAAAAAAAGTCCTTTCCGCAAAGACATTTTTGCAGTTTAACCCAGTGTTTCCCAACCTTTTTTGGGCCGCGGAACACTTTTTACATTTACCAAATCCTGGGGCACACCACCAACCAAAATGACACAAAATGACACTCTAACACAGTAATCCGTATAGTTAATATGTTTTTAAATGTATTTATACACTCAGTGTGAAACCTGGGCCTGTTTCGATGAACACAACATAGATATCCTGGCAGGAATGGCAGAAAGACACACACAAAGGTCTTGCTCAACAGCTGGGAGTTATAGTTCACCCGCAATCAAAGAGCATTCTGAACTCCACCAATGATGGAAGGGAATCAAACTTCCCGCACAGAACTACCATAGCCAAGAGAAAATACTATAAGAGTTTGGTGGGCATTGACCTTGAGTTTTGGAGTTGTAGTTCACCTATATCCAGAGAGCACTGTGGCGGGGAGAGAGGAAGACTTGGGGCAAATCTGCGCAGTAGCTCCTGCACTGGTCACGTCTTCCTCCCCCCCCATCCCCCCCCTCCCCTCGCAGAAGCGGCAGCGTGAGCAAAGCGAGGCAAAGCGAGCAGAGCAAGGCTGGGAAGAAGGGAGCCCGAGTGGAGAAGAAAAAGTCTTCGGCAGGAGGGGGAAGGAAGGGGATCGGAGGTTCCAATTTCCCACGGCACACCTGATGATCACGCATGGCACACTGGTTGCGAAACACTGGTTTAACCAACCAACTTTCCCCATGTTTTTATGATAGAACCAATGAGGAAATGACATTGATAACCCAGGAACTAGAATCGCGTCACATTGTGTTACGTCCTTGACCTTTGCATGGGGTCGGCTTTTGGCTGCGCCCCTTCGAAACAGAGTTGAGCCCCAGACTAGGAACACTTGGGATGCAGGTAATGGAGAGTCTCTCTGCAGGTCTTAGAAAACTATGTCTTGATTTAAGGCTGGCCGGCACCCAAACAGAGGACGGGCCGGAGATGTCCAAGCCTTGGTTTTTGTTCATCACTGGCTGCTACTTCCCAGCAGAGGTCAAGTGGTGCAGAATACCGGCTAAACAGTATAATTCCTCCAGCACCACAGGGCGCAGGCATCCTGCGATGATGCGGCATGTCTCATTCAGAGCCACATCCACTCTTTGAGCATGGTGAGATGCGGTCCACACTGGGCATGCATACTCAGCAGCGGAGTGGCCAAGCGCAAGGGCCGATGCCTTCAGCCTGTTTTAGATGATACGGTGTTCCCTCGCCGCATTCACTTACCACGGACCCGCTGTTTCGCGGTTTTCCTCTCAGCCTTTCCTTCACTAAGGAGGGCCCCTTCCCCTTCCCGAAAGCCGTTTCCTTTCCCTGTATTAGCAAGTAGGTTTTCGCAAGGAGGAAAAGGAAGAAGGCAGGTGCGAGCGGAGAAGGAGAAGGGGGAAGACGGGGAGGAGGAGGTAGGGGGAGCGTGGCGCGCAGTGGGGAGGGGCTTCTGGCACCCAGCAGAAAGCATCCTTCCCACGCAGGCCTGGCAGGATGCGCCTCTCGGTGGTGGCGCTGATCTCCCATGGGTGGTGTCACTATTTATTTATTTATATCATTTATATTCCGCCCTTTTTACCCCGCCGCAGGGGACTCAGGGCGGATCACAATGCACATATGCAGCCAAACATTCAATGCCATAGACAGACAACAAGCTACACAATTGGTCGAGAGCTCACCCCGACCCGGGCAGGCCTCGAACTCATGACCTTCTGGTCAGTAGAGATCTTATGCAGCTGACTCCCAGCCAGCTGTGCCACATTCCCAGTGTGCGCCACATTCACGATGCCAGGGCTCTGCCGGTATTCAGGCAGAGGGGAACCAAACAAACACCCAGTTGGTATCAAAGGGTTTAATTAAAGGAGCCCTTGCTTTCTGGCTGTTTCAATAGTCCAAAATGTAAAACATCAAGGTAGCGCTCAGCCACATAGTATAAAACTGATCGCAAACGCTACACTGCAGTCAAAGGGTCCAGTCCCGTGGTCAAAGGTCGAGAGTCCAATGAGCAAAGTCCAGGGACCAAGAGTCTATACCAGGGGTGGGCAATTATTTTTTTCCAAGGGGCCACACGAGAGCCAAAAAAATATTATGGAGGGCCGCTCCTAAAGGCGGAACTACATTCTAATCTATATTATTTATTTTATTCACTTACTATATTTACTATATATTACACATCATTAATATTAACATATTAATATATCAAGAAATATGCATATATTATTAGAATTAATATCATAATTATTATATTATAGTATATCTATAGATAGATAGATATTATAATATATTGAAATTATAATATACTAGCTGTACCCGGCACGCGTTGCTGTGCCCTATTTTGGAGATGCGAGGAAGTCTGAGTATGTAAGGGTTGGAGTTGTTGTTAGTTATGGTCATGGCTGTGTTGTTGTGGGTTGTTTTGGTGGGTGGGATGTTGAAGTCCTGGGGAGTTGTTGGTGTGTGGTGTTG
Organism: Anolis apletophallus; assembly: GCA_030556195.1. Taxonomy (NCBI): domain Eukaryota; kingdom Metazoa; phylum Chordata; class Lepidosauria; order Squamata; family Anolidae; genus Anolis; species Anolis apletophallus. The sequence goes on along the minus strand of JARBWK010000009.1, from coordinate 141,685,529 downwards.
CTGGCGTTCTGCATGGCTTGTGGATATACAATGTTTTTTGTCTTTCCGTCTGCTGTGTTGATGTAGAAGTTGATGCGTGTGTGGGTGGGGTACTTTGTAAGTGAGTGGAGGTACTTGAAATCCCATTATCCATGGTGTGTCCTCCTCTAATCTGCAGTCGGATGGAGTGTGGGTCATGGGGGGCATTGTTTGCCAAGTTTGGTCTTTATCGGTCTTGGTTCTTGGACACAGTGGTCTGTGGGGAATGATGGGTTTTGAAGTACTACAAATCCCATTATCCATGGAGGTACTTCAAGTCCCATAATCCATGGTCCACCCTCCGCCAAACTGTAGTAGAATGTAGCGTGGGTCATAGGGGCTCTGTGTGCCAAGGTAGGTTACTGTCAATTCAGGCCATACACAATGTCCCATGAGCTGAGGCCTAGTCAGGAACAGCAAGTTAATGAAGCCTTACAGTCAATTCAGGCCATACACAATGTCCCATGAGCTGAGGCGTAGTCGGGAGAATCAAGTTAATGAAGCCTTACTGTCAATTCAGAGCGTAAACAGCATTCCATTAAGTGAGGCCTAGTCAGGGAAATTAAGTTAATGAAGCCTTACTGTCAATTTTGGGCGTGGTCTGTGATTTGTAGGGGTGTAAATTTTCTGTGGGAAGTGAATTGGGTGTTTGTGTTTGTGCCTCAGCCCTTTGCCTTATCCTCCTCTGACAGTTTATTATGGGTCGGAATGTTCATGTTGGCTGGCCAGTACAGGAGTTATGCAAACCCACCCTTATTGGCAGCCAATCATGTTGTCATAATGTAGAGGCTGGGAGAGTCGTTGGCAGCCCCAGAGGATGCTGGGAAATGTAGGTTTTTTTTACTCGTTGTTTTGGGGGCCTTTTAGGTTTTGGGGGGAAGTTTCTTTGCTACAAACCTACCTTGTCTGAGGCCTAGTTCTGTTGGCAAGTTTGGTGTCTCTGCGTTGTAAGGTTTCTCTGTTTGGGACGGTCGTTCCATGACGACTCTTCCTTTATATATATAGATAACATTATATTATTTATTATATTATTATAATATTATTATTATTATACAATAATAATAAAAACCAGTAAAATAAAATAATGCTTCCTTGTCGTCCCCTTCTCTGGAGAGTTTGATGCAGAGGCTTGATGGCCATCAGTCGGGGGTGCTTTGATTGTGTATCCCTGGGGGTTGGGCTGGATAGCCCTGGGGTCCCTTCCCTCTCCATGACTTCCTGTTCCCACCTTTCTAAAAAACCTCCTGACGGCGAGCCTTTGAGATTTGTGATGGAAAAGGAAGAGATCAAACCCCATTGAAAGGATGGGAAACGCTTGGAAGAGACTGGTAAGCGGTGTCAGTAGACCGGTGGCTGCAGCGCGTGCCTTCCTTTCGACTCCAACCCCATCCGTCAAACTTGGCGCCTGGTCCGAAGCCGCCGTTGGAGGCGCGAGGCGAGGGGGCGGGGCTTCTTCCTCCGGTGCTACTTCCTCCGGTGCGTCTGTCAGCGAGAGCAGTGAGAGCCCTTCCGGGACTGCAACCAGGAGCAGGCCTTTCCAGGGAGAGCCAGGCCTGTCCGGGCAAAGAGGCCACACTCTGGCGCTCACACACAACCCCGCGACAGGCCTTGAGGGCTCACCTCCGCCTGAAGGGAAGGGGCCGGCCCCACACTCCGTCCGGTTGTGACACTGACCCTGGCGCAGCTACACCATGGTGGCGGCGACCTCCTCCTCCTCCGCGAAACCCAACCAGACCCGTCCCCTCTCCTCTTTCCTCCTCTCCGCCTCCGTCCCTGTGGCCGCTGAGGGAGAAAACAGGACAGGGCGCTCGGGGCCGGAAGTTGCACCAGAGGAAGAAGCCCCGCCCCCTCGCCTCGCGCCTCCAATGGCGGCTTCGGAACTAGGCGCCAAGTTTGATGGAAGGGGTTGGAGTCGAAAGGAAGGCACGCGCCGCAACCACCGGTCTACTGACACCGCTTAACAGGCCCCACAGAGCCCGCGATCGGATGGCGGCAGCGGCACCCCTTCCTCTTGGCCCCGCCCCCGACGCCCTTCTCCCGGGCCGGATCTGGCCCGGGGGCCGTAGTTTGCCCGCCCCTGGCCTATATCAAAGGTTCCAGGTTCCAGGGTTCCAAGGGTTCAGGAGAAAGGTCAGGATACCAAAAATACACAAACCTGGGGAAACCAGCCACATCTGCCACCAAAATAAGACAAATACTTTCCCCCCGAAGATCAGTCCCACTCCTTATACCCAGAAACACACCTCGACCCATAATTGCTTTCACCCGTGAACTCTTACTTTCGGATTACTCAACCCTTAGGACTAAGACTTACACCAACTCTTCCAACTCCAACTGCCATGCCTGCCACCACCAACCATCACCAACTGCAGCGCATGATACATGCATGACAGGTGGGTGCAGCAGCGCTTCGGCCTGGGCCCACGCTCGTGGCTCGGTCAAGAGCCTGGCCACGGGGCTGGTGCGGAAACTTCGCCCCTCCAGGTGTTTTGGACTACAATTCCCACAATTCTTAACAGCCAGTAGGCTGTTAGGAATTGTGGGAGTTGTAGTCCAAAACACCTGGAGGGCCGAAGTTTGCCCAGGCCTGGATTAGAGCCAGGTGGAATGCCGGAGGGTTTAGGAAAGGTTTGAGACCCCAAAATGATGCAATTTCACATAGGTCGCATACCCCTTGGTTAGAGGCAGAGGCCGGAATCGGGCCGTAAGGTCGCGAGCAGGCCGTCTTTCCTCCAAAAGTGACCTCTTGGCCAATACGCGGCTGGCTCAAATGGTGGTCAACTCATATTTGCATATTCAAAAGCAGGAGCAGTAAACGTTGGAGTGCCAAGAGGTCGTGTCACAGGAGGGACCAACGGGAAGGGTCTCTTCAGAAACGTGTGTGAGATTGCTTGACCCCCAACACTTCTTTTGACCTCTCTTGCAGGGCTGCTGCCTTTTCTCCCAAGGCCGGCGTCCACGGGGTCTCCGTCCGGAATGCCCCTTGCTGAGGGCCAGGCTGCCCCCAAAGAAGCCAAGGAGAAGGAAAAGGAGAGGCCACTCTCGTGTCCGGAGCCCTCGCTGGACCTTGGCCCCGGTGTCTCCGTGACAAGGCTCTCGGCCTCAGTCCGCCTCTACCGGCCCCCCTCCGACCCCTCTGGCCACCCCCCGGCCCCGCTGGTGCTGCTGCTGCCCTGGTTTGGGGCCACCCCGCGGGCAGTGGCCAAGTATTTGTCCCTCTACCTGTCAGGGCGCCGCTGGCCGGTGCTGGTGGCTGAGAGCCGTCTGGGGCACTTCCTGTGGCCGCGGTGGGGGCTGGACTACGCCGGGCAGCTGCTGGGGCTCCTGCGGGAAGGGGGGCCCCTGGGGGGACACCCCCTCCTCATCCACGCCTCCTCCATCGGGGGGTACCTCTTCGCGCAGATGATGGTGCGCATCCAAGTCACACCCCAGGACCACCGAGGGATCAAGCAGCGCATCCGTGGACTGGTCTATGACAGCCTGGTGGCCGGCAGCCTGGAGGACATGGCCAGGGGTCAGTTTAAAGCAGTGGGGGAGCTGGGAGGAATGGGGGATAAAGGCCTGTGTTGCCCCACAAGGGGAACATGCTGCAGGAGTTAACAAAAGACCCTCCTCATAAATGTGCAGCAGTCAATTAGGGCTTCTCTCACTGAGGCGTTCTCTCACACTGAGGCCTTTCTCTCCCATTGAGGCCTTGTCACACTGAGGACTCTCTCAGACTGAGGCCTTTCTCCCACTGAGATGAACTAACACTGAGGCCTACTAACACACCGAGGCCCTTCTCCCATTGAGGCCTACTCACACTGAGGACTCTCTCAGACAGGCCTTTCTCCCACTGAGATGAACTAATACTGAGGCCTACTCATACTGAGGCCTACTAACACACTGAGGCCCTTCTCCCATTGAGGCCTTGTCACACTGAGGACTCTCTCAGACTGAGGCCTTTCTCCCACTGAGATGAACTAACACTGAGGCCTACTAACACACCGAGGCCCTTCTCCCATTGAGGCCTACTCACACTGAGGACTCTCTCAGACAGGCCTTTCTCCCACTGAGATGAACTAACACTGAGGCCTACTAACATACTGAGGCCTACTAACACACTGAGGCCCTTCTCCCATTGAGGCCTTGTCACACTGAGGACTCTCTCAGACTGAGGCCTTTCTCCCACTGGGATGAACTAACACTGAGGCCTACTAACACACTAAGGCCCTTCTCCCATTGAGGCCTACTCACACTGAGGACTGAGGGCTTTCTCCCACAGACTGAGGGGCTTTCTCCCCCACTGAGATGAACTAAGGGCTTTCTCCCACTGAGGCCTACTCATACTGAGGCCTACTAACACACTGAGGCCCTTCTCCCATTGAGGCCTTGTCACACTGAGGACTCTCTCAGACTGAGGGCTTTCTCCCACTGAGATGAACCAACACTGAGGCCTACTAACACACCGAGGCCCTTCTCCCATTGAGGCCTACTCACACTGAGGACTCTCTCAGACTGAGGGCTTTCTCCCACTGAGATGAACTAACACTGAGGCCTACTCATACTGAGGCCTACTAACACACTGAGGCCCTTCTCCCATTGAGGCCTTGTCACACTGAGGACTCTCTCAGACTGAGGGCTTTCTCCCACTGAGATGAACCAACACTGAGGCCTACTAACACACCGAGGCCCTTCTCCCATTGAGGCCTACTCACACTGAGGACTCTCTCAGACTGAGGGCTTTCTCCCACTGAGATGAACTAACACTGAGGCCTACTCATACTGAGGCCTACTAACACACTGAGGCCCTTCTCCCATTGAGGCCTTGTCACACTGAGGACTCTCTCAGACTGAGGGCTGTCTCCCACTGAGATGAACCAACACTGAGGCCTACTAACACACTAAGGCCCTTTTGTTCCATTTCCGGGCCTGGCTGTGCTCCTGGGTGGCAGAAGGAGGTTGGGCTGGGCGGCCCTTGTGAGTCTCTCTTCGGAGGATTCTCTGGCTTTGCTGACCGCTGTCCCTTTCCTCCCTCCCTCCCTCAGGAGTGTCCCAGATGACCACTACCTCTCCGGCCCTCCGGCCGCTGCTCCGCTGCGGAACGCTGCTCTACTTCCGCCTGTTTAGCCGCTGCACGGTCTCCTACTTCCAGGCGGCGCTGGAGGTCTTCCACCAGCCGCCCCTCCGCTGCCCGGCGCTGGTCTTCTTCTGCCACAACGACCCCCTGAGCGACCCCCAGGTCATAGGCCAGCTGCTGGACTCTTGGCGGGCGGCTGGCATCGCGGTCCGAGTGCAGGAGTGGCCTGTCTCCCGCCACGCCAACCACCTGCGCCTTTACCCGCAGGACTACAGCCGGGCCCTGGACGCCTTCCTCCGGGACCTTGACTTGGGGCCGCCGGCGGTCCGGGCAAAGCTGTAGTAGCCCATGGGCCTTGATCCATGGAGCGGAAGGGAGGACGGACGGACGGACGGAAGGAAGGCCGTCTTCCTTTGACATTAAAGGAACTCACTGCCTTGGACTCTGTAACGACACTTTTAAACAGGCTGGACGGTCATCTGCCAGGAGGGATCGCATTGTGCTTTTCCTGCACAAAGGCAAACTGTGAATGTTGCCATTAGCAAGCTTGAAAGCACGGAGTAGTCATGAAGTTTGCAAAGCCAATCAGTGAGGGGAACTGCATAGAGGTGGCCGGCCTGGCTGTTGTGGCCTGGAGACACCCTCTGTTTGGGAGGTGTTAACTGGCACTTGGTGGCTGCTCAATGCTATTCAAGCTGGCTAATGGCAACATTCACACTTGCTTCAAACAGGCGCAGGTTCTTTCACTCACCCTAGACCAGGCGTGGGCAAACGCTGGCCCTCCAGGGATTTTGGACTTCAACTCCCACAATTCCTAACAGCCTACCGGCTGTTAGGAATTGTGGGAGTTGAAGTCCAAAATCCCTGGAGGTCCGGCGTTTGCCTACACCTGCCCTAGACATTATTCCACAGGGGGGGGGGTGTATACATGTATGTGCGTGGGTGCATGTGCATACACATTCCACTTTCTTCATTTCCAACAGATCCCCTGAAGATGCCATTAGCCACAAATGGAGGCGAAACGTCAGAAGAGAATGCTGCTGGAACATTTTTGCTCATTTGAAAACATATTGAACATTCACAGCAACCCAATGACAAACTGGGGCAAGAATGGGCTTGCAAGCCCCATTGATCGATCGATCAATCGATTGGCTTATTTCCATCCCAACGCCCCAAGGTGGCCATACAGCCCGAAAAATTCACAGCAGCTCGGACCAAGGACAGCAGTAAGAACACCTTTCTGATTGGTCCAAATGTGGCAGACGGGTCCCTTCCACACACACACCCCTCCCAAAACACGCTAGCAAGAGACTCCTTGGGCTGGATCCTTCTTTTCTGATGGGAAAAGATGGATCCAAAGGGGGTGATTTGGGAGGGGGGGTGCTGGGGGTCTCCAAAGCATTGCAAAGCCCCCTTTGAAGCCTCTTTGCAGGAAAGCCCCTTCCAGCCCATCCAGGCCTTGCCTCTCCCCATCCCTTTGGCACTGAGCCGTCTCCACTGACACCTTCATGCAGTTCAGAACCAGGTTAAACCCTTGTGCGGGCTGGACTGCTACCTGAAGGTTGGGTTTCTGACCTGAAGGTTGCCAGTTTGAATCTGCGAGGCGGGGTGAGCTCCCCTCTGTTAGCTCTAGCTTGTGGGGACATGAGAGAAGCCTCCCAAGAGGATGGTAACACACCTGGGCATCCCCGGGGTTGTGTCTCTGTAGGCGGCCAATCCTCTCACACCAGAAGCGACTTGCAGGATGTTCTCAAGTCACTTCTGACATGATTTTTTAAAAAAAACATAAAAGTTTAAGGGAAAGGTCAAGGTTTCCCCTGGACATTAAGTCTAGTCGTGTCCAACTCCGGGACTCAGGTGCTCATCTCCATTTCTAAGCCGAAGAGCCGGCATTGTCCATAGACGCCTCCAAAGTCATGACTGCATAGAGCGCCATTACCTTCCTGCAGAAGCAGTACCTATTGATCTACTCACATCTTCCATGTTTTTGAACTGCTAGGTGGGCAGAAGCTGGGGCTAACAGTGGTAGCTCACCCCACTCCCCAGATTCAACCCGCCTACATTTTGGTCAGCAGCTTCAGCAGCTCGGCCACGGTGCCACCAGTTTAATAAATGTTTATTAAACTGCAAAAACTTTTTGTTTTTGTGGGAGGGACATCACGCGCGAGCAGGCCTGGGCAAACGTTGGCCCTCCAGGTGTTTTGGACTTCATCTCCCACCATTCCTAACAGCCTCAGGCCCCTTCCTTTTGCCCCTCAGCCGCAGCCGCTGAGGGGCAAAAGGAAGGGGCCTGAGGCTGTTAGGAATGGTGGGAGTTGGAGTCCAAAACACCTGGAGGGAGGGCCGAAGTTTGCCCTGGCCTGCGCTAGAGCGTATTTTGTGATGATGACATTTTCCAAATTTTGCTGCATATCCTAATAATCCTTTTTAACTTTTGTACAGAAGCGTTTTAGCTAAATATTACTTTTTTAATAAAAAAACGGACATTGCGTGACCCTTGAACCCCGTTTTGGGAGAAAGGCGTTGCGTCAATAAATATTAAGTAACCTGGTCTGTCTGGTGGTGGGTTTTTTTGGAGAGTGCAGAAAATTACAAGAATTACACACCAGTTGCGTTACGCGGCCCTTGCACCACACGGCAGAAGCCTGCCCAAGGAGGCCACGGGCGCAGCTCTGCTGCCACACGCTTGACCCGAATGCAGCAGGCTTGGCACTTACACTCTGTGTGGAATGGGTCACAATTTGGCCGTTCAACCCTTGTGCTGAACAGGAAAGCTTCGAGTCAAACAAAAGAGGGCGAATGTCGCCCTGGAGACACAATCCCACACCGTGTCCGTCTTGTGCATGAGGTCCTGTCCAGGCCCAGATTACCCATAAGGCCACCCTAGGCCATGGCCTAGGGGCACAAGCCGAGGGGGGCACAGTTCACGGACCCAAAAAAAAGTTGAAACAAAACCGCAACGCGCAGCATGGAGATGACTCTCTCAGGGGAGGGGAGGGGGAGAGCGCTGTGAGATGGCGGGGGAGGAGGGAATGGCACCCCCTCCTCACCATCGCCCCCACCTCTTGTCAAGGAAGGAGGTTGCGTGGAGGTGGAGGGAAGCCCCCCGGGCCGCTGCCAGGCATGCGCGGCACCCAGGAACATGGCGGAGGAGGCAGAGGTGGCTTGAATCCCGGCGCAGTTGCCACCCCGCAGCAGCCTTCACACCGAAAGGTCACGTGAGCGCGGGAAGAAGGGCTCGGCGCCTGCGGAGAAAAAGAAGGAGAAGTAGGGTTGGAATTAGGCCAGGATTCTCCTTGCTCCTTCTTCCTATTTGGGGGCAAAGCGGGCAGTGGAAAGAAAGAATGTGTGTGTGTGGGTGGGGGGGGTGCAGTAGAGGTTGGTTTGGGGGCGTAATTCCAAAATGTGGCCTAGGGCGCCAAAAGGGCTTAATCCGGACCTGGTCCTGTCCTCCCAGGTGCGAAGGCGGCCAGGCCTTTTCATTCAGAACAGAGGCCGCTTGGGCCACCTTGGTGGATGACCGACGGAGAGAGCGAGGAGGGGGAATGCATCCCTGTCGGTCCTGTTCATTGGTTGGTGGAACTCTAGGTCAGGAAAGCCATTTCCAAGACATGTGCCTGGTAGCATGAGCGACTGGAGGGTTAAAATCCCTCGGTGCCCGGACAGGTCGGACCAGGACAACACCTTTGGTCAAGTGAGACAGGTGATGAAAGGTCCGAGAGATGTCAACTTAGAGCTAGGCCCAGAAGGGAAGAGGTCACAGGCCTGACCATGCGCTTGATCTCCCTGTTTCTTCTGCCATGGCAGTCTGAATGTCAATAGCTGTGAATAATAGGTCGGAACAGGGCCAAAGCCAGGATTTTGATTCAGGGGGGTGAGTTTGGTTGGGGGCCTGAGACTGGGCGGAAGAGGGTCTACCCTAGCAAACCTTTTGTATTGTTATCCTAATAACCCCATTAATGTGGGATATAATGAGCATGGTGATCAGATCATGATATGAATAGACATAACAGTTTAAATAATGTACCAGTAAGGCCTTTTCGCGGACCACCCTGAGAATTTCGGGGGGCTGAAGCCCCCCTAGCCCCCCCCCCTGGCTACATGCCTGGGTCGGAACAAGAATAAACGGTGAGCTCCTGGGAGCTCTTGGTTGAAAGGCAGTGATTCGGTGTTCTTGGTTTGACTTGGAAGGTCATTCCCAGTCGGTGAAGCTGGGGGGTTCCTGCTCGGACCCCTTTGACCCCTTTGACCTATGGGGTCCCGCAAGGATTTATTTTATCCCCCATGCTATTCAACATCTACATGAAACCGCTGGGCGAGGTCATCCGGACTTTTGGAGTACGGTGCCACCTCTACGCAGACGACACCCAACTCCACGACTCTTTTACGTCAGGTTCCAAGGAAGCCCCTCGGACGCTGGACCCCTGCCTGGCCGCTGTGACGGTGTGGATGAGGAGGAACAGCCTGAGGATCAATCCCGATAAGACAGAGGTCCTCCAGGTCAGTCGCTCGTCTGATCGGGGTATTGGGTGGCAACCTGTGCTGGACGGGGTCAGGCCTGGATTACCCATAAGGCCACCCTAGGCCATGGCCTCGGGCGGCACTTTTGGGGGGCAGCAGATCTGGACCCCCCAAAAAATGCCAAAAAAATCCCCCCAAAAATTCAAAAAAAAAATCGAGAAAAAATTCCCCAAAAAAAGGGCGCATGCGCAGCCGCCCCCTCCCTTCGCTCCCCTCGGCTCTGCTTTAGGAGGGAGGGAGGATCGGCTCCACCCCTAACTCTGCCCCTCCTCGCCTTCGGTTCCGCCCACGCCTCCTCGCTGGTGCGGAGCCGATCCTCCCTCTTAAAGCCGGCCTGAAAAGGGCGATTTCGGCCGCTTCTCATGGTGGCTGAGGGAGGGAGGAGCAGCCCTGGGGAGGCCCCACATTGGCTCCGGGGGTGGGGCTTTCCTTCCTCCTCGCGCCAGTGAGGGGGCGGGGAGGGGCGGGCCCCTCCTCCCTTGCGTCGTCACGCCAAAAAGGGGTGGGTGGCGCGCAAGACACGCGGCGGGAGGGCTCCTCTTTCTCCTCCTCGCCCCGCCCTCCTTCCTTCAATCCGGCGAGGAGGCGGGGTGGGGAGGGGCGGAGCTGGGGGCGGGGAGGGGCCGAGGCAGACCCTTTGGCCTTGGGCGGCAAAAGGGCCTGATCCGGGCCTGGACGGGGTTGCACTCCCCCCTGAAGTTACAGGTCTGCAGTTTGGGGGTTCTCTTGGACTCAGCGCTGACGCTTGATGCTCAGGTGTCGGCGGTGGCTGGGAGAGCCTTTGCACAGTTAAAACTCGTGCGCCAACTGCGACTATACCTCGTGAAGTCTGACTTGACTATGGTGGTCCACGCCTTGGTTACCTCTAGACTGGATTACTGCAATGCGCTCTACGTGGTGCTTCCCTTGAAGACGGCCCGGAAACTCCAAGTTGTCCAACGCTCGGCTGTCAGATTAATAACTGGGGCAGGTTACAGGGAGCGGTCGACCCCCCCGTTCAAAGAGCTCCACTGGCTGCTGTTTATTTTCCGGGCCCAATTCAAGGTGCAGGTGATTACCTACAAAGCCCTAAACGGTTTGGGACCCGCCTACCTTCGTGACCAGCCCCCCTGACTTTGGAATTCCCTCCCGGGAGAGATTAAGAATCCCCCACTGGAATTCTTTAAAAAAACAACTGAAAACCACCGGGCCTTTGGAGACTAGGCTCCCCAAATGCCCCCGTTTTTTGGACCTCTTCCCCCTATGTGATCCTTTATGTTTTGACACCAGTTATCTCCCCCGAGTTTTTAAACATTTTATATGTACATGTGGCCCGCCTTGTCGCTTCCGTTTTAGATTCACCTATGTTGTTGTGTTTTCAAAGCTGTATTTTTATTGTGTTATTGCTTTTATTGTGTTTATTGTTTTTTTGATATTGTTTTGTGGGTTTTTTGTTCTGGCACGGCCCCATGTAAGCCGCTCCGAGTCTTCTCCGGGGAGATGGATGAGGGTTAGAAATAAAGTTGTTGTTGTTGTTATTATTATTATTATTATTATTATTATTTGAGGAGCACAGGGGCCGGGGAAGAGCAGGGGGGCGCAGCAGGAGCAGGAACGGTGCAGGTATCCCTTGTACCTGTGGCTGCAAATCCCGGGGAATCCCAAGTGCCTGTTTTTGGGACCCCTGCCAGGTTCTCCTGGATCTCTCAGAGAGTTTCGATACCATTGACTATGGCATCCTTCTGGGTCGTCCCCTTGCTCTCCTGGGATGGGACTGCGAGGCACTGTCTTGCAGCGGCTCCGACCCTTCCTGGAAGGCTGTACCCAGGTGCTGTGCTGGGGGGCACCTGGTTGACCCCTGACCCTTGACCTGTGAGGTTCCTCAGAGGCCCATTTTGTCCCCCATGCTGTTCAACACATACAGGTGTCAGGAGAGGATGCTGTTGGAGCATGGCAAGGTGGCCCAGAAACACACCGCAGACACCCAGGGGTGCCAGCCATTCTCCTCAGCTTTAAAATGAGACGGTTATGCAATTTGGGGGAGGGGGCAAAAAGCCCCTTTGAGAAATATCTCCACCAGGGCCTTGCGCTCACGGAGGAGAGAAGTTGTGTTCCTTTCTCATGCACTTTCTGGGGGCCTTCTTTCCTTCCTTCTTTCCTTCCTTCCTTCCATGTGTTGTGTCAGCCATGTGTTACCTCCCCCAGGTGCCTCCTTCCCTCCTCCTCTGGTTGACCGCAAGGGCCATCTAGTCCAGCCCGCTTATTTCTGCCATGTAGCAAAAGCACAATCAAAGCACCCCTGACAGATGGCCATCCTGCCTCTGAATAATAATAATCGTAATAATAATAATTGCCGAGGTGGTGCAATGTGTTAAACTCTCATGCTGCTGAACTGCTGACCTGAAGATCAGCAGTTTGAATCCACAGAATGGGGTGAGCTCCTGTTGTTAGCCCTAGCTCCTGCCAACCTAGCAGTTCAAAAACATGCAAATGTGAGTAGAGAAATAGGTACCGCTTTGGCAGAAAAGGGAGAAAGGATGCTCCGAGCAATCTTGCCAGCCACACAATCAGGAGGTGTCTACGGACAATGCCGGCACCTCGGCACTTCCCTCAGAGCTGGAGATGAGCACCGCCTCCGGAAGCCGGAAATGAAAAGGGAAGCCTTTGCCTTTGTTTGCATGTGTGTGTTGAATGCATTGAGGCCTTTGCCTACGGCATATGCTGTAATCCGCCCAGGGTCCCCTAGGGGAGAAAGGTGGAATATAAATAAAGTGTAATAATAATAATAATAATAATAATAATAATAATAATAGAGGATTTAAAGATGGAACGGCAAAGACTCTGGCTCAAGCCAGCCAAGCGGGTCCCAGTGGTGATCGGCACACTGGGCGCAGCGCCTCAAGACCTCAGCCTGCACTTAAACACAATCGGCACTGAGAAAATCCGCACCGGTCAGCTGCCAAAGGCCACCCTGCTAGGATCTACACGCATTATTCGCCAGTACATCACACAGTCCTAGGCACTTGGGGAGTGTCCGGCTTGTGATTAAACTCAACAGCCAGCAGAGTGTCTGCGGTGGACTCATCTTGTTGTGTTGCAAATAATAATAATGAACGCGTTCCTAATTTGCAAGTGTTGTTTCCTGTGTAGCCCTTATTTGAAAGTATTTGTTGTGCCCCACAAACTGTGTTCTATGGGTGGAGACGCCACAGGATATTCAGTCATTGAGAAACGAGAGCCACATGTGCTCGGGCAGGACGATGTCCCTCCGACAAAGACAATGTTGGTGCCGTTTCATAAACTTTTCCCATGTGTTTATGACAGAACTAAGTCAAAAATGACATTGAAAACCCAGGGACCAAAATTTGGGGGGGGGGGGGAGGGCGGGAAAAACTCTTGGGAATGTGATGGCAAATCAACTGAGAACTCCTGAATGGAACGGATAGTTGGCTAGTGTGTGACGGAAGTAGGGAAACCATCCATTTAGCTTCCAAGCGGAGCGTGCCCGAGCTGTACGGTAAGCCGACTCTTCCAAACACTCGACACGTTCGGCGGGATGAAGCCTTAGGGTTGCTTTAAAGAAAGAGTTTAATGGAAAGGAAGGAAGGAAGGAAGGAAGGAAGGAATAGTAAAGTCGGAAAGGGTCCCCAGTGGTCATCCAGTCCAGCCCCATCCTGTCAGGCAGGAAGGAACCCCCCAAGCCCTCCCGACAGATGGCCATCCAGCTTCTGCGGTGGGAAGCCGAGGTGGCCCCTGGAGGACCTCCGGGCAGCTCAGAGGCAGTCCTCGCCTTCGTATTCTTCGAAGCTGAACTTGCAAATGAAGCTGTTCTTCTGCGCGCAGCGTTCGTCGTTCCACTTCTTAAATTCTGAATGGTAAGAAAGAGGGATTAGTCGGGGAACGGTTTGGGGGAAGCCAAGCCAAGGCCCCCAGGCGAGCTCCACGGTTCCCGCCTCTGGCGCTTCTCGTCCTCCCTCTCCTCCCAGTGCTTCCACCCCGGTTGTGTCCTCTCTCCTCCTCCCGTGGACTCTCCCTCCCAGGGTGAGTCTACACTCTAGACTTAATGCACTTTTGATACCAAAGTCCGCTACCGGCCACAAGAGGGCAGTGCAGATCCGTTGGAGGCAGTAACAGAAGTTTTATTCATCCGGCCAGGTGGGAGTCAGAACAGCGTCATCGCCCCAAAGAACTGACACAACATACAATACAACACAAGGCATTGTGTCCCCTCCCTATTGGCTCCGGAAGGGTCAAGCTAAGGTCTGGGGACTCCCTGTGATGGCAGAGGTGGTGGCAAAAAAAGAGAGCTGCTCTTTGTCCATTTGTCGCTGGAGCCGTTTGGGAGATCCCCCCAGGAGGAAAAGGGCCATCGGGAAACGTCTGAGATAGTTTGGGGTGGGATTGTGGGGTTTACAATGAGTGCCACCCCTGGAGACAAGAGATATGCAAATCAACTGAATAGGAAACATGTAACACAATACAGATTCACTTGAGGCACATCTCTTATCTGATCTTTCTGAAACACTTGGGTGGCTTTCTCGGAACCTGACCTTTCGAGTCCCTTTGGGGAGATGGGGGCAGGGTATACATAAAGTTTATTATTTACTATTATTAATTACATCTGTAAAGATACCTTGCTTTCCTGAGCTGGATATTGGGGTGGTTTCCTGAATGTTCACCTCCCCCCCAAAAAATAGTTTACCTCCCCCCCCCCCCCCAAGGTCAAATAATATATATTTCATGTTTCTTTGGATGCCTGGAAATCTGACTCTGGCTGCACCCTGGTTTTTGCCTATATATATATATATATATATATATATATATATATATATATATATATATAAATATATATATATATATATATATATATATATATAATGTGTGTGTGTAGATAATAAAAGTTAGTTTTTGCGGGCAGTGGGTGGTGTGGTGGGAGGAATATGTGCCAGCATTTCGATTGGCTACCACTGTGAGATTATTTGCATTATTTGCAATCTTTTGATCCACCGCCTGGCCATGGCTGGAGTGAGGGGGACGGTCCTTAAATGGCTGGCCTCCTTCCTCCACCAGCGGTCTCAGCGTGTGAGGAGGGGCGGGGTGGTCTCCGAGGCTCCCCACTAGTGTGCGGAGTCCCCCAGGGGGCCATTCTCTCCTCTCTGTTATTTAACATCTACATGCAGCCGCTTGCACAGCTGGTGCGGGAGTTATGGGCTGGTCTGTCACCAGTACGCTGATGACACCCAGCTCATTCTGAGGGTGGAGGGCAGGCCGGAGTCCGTCCCCGATAATTTCCAACATTGCCTCGAAGCCGTTACTGGATGGCTGCGAGCCAGTAGGTTGAGGGTGAATCCGCGAAGACGGAGATCTTGTGGCTGGGTCGCCGGGCGGGGTGGGTGGCGGCTTCCGACCCTGGGCGGGGCGGCGCTGCATCCAGCGCCGTCAGTGAAGAGCCTGGGTGTCCATTTGGACTCCCAGCTGACCATGGAGGCCCAGGTCTCCATGGCCAGCAAGGCTGCCTTCTTCCACCTCCGCCAGGCAAGGAGGCTCGCCCCTACCTATCCCGCACGATCTAGCCACGGTGATCCAAGCCACGGTCATCTCGAGGCTAGATTACTGTAACGCGCGCTTTACGTTGGCCTGCCTATGTCGTCGATCCGAAGCTCAAGCTGGTGCAGAACACTGCCGCCCGGCTCCTGTCTGGGACCCCAGCAGGCTGCCATATAACACCAATTTTGCAGGATCTGCACTGGCTGCCTATTGAGCACCGGTCGCCTTCAAAGTGCTGGTTCTTACCTTCAAGGCCATTGACGGCCTGGGGCCAGCGGACCCGCGGGACCGTCTCACCCCATATTGCCCAGCGAGATCACTGCGGGCTGAGGAGGCCACCCTTCTAGTAGGGCCATCTGTCAGGCTGGCCCACCTAACATCTACCCGCCGGGGCGTTCTCAGTAATAGCTCCCACGCTATGGAACGCGCCCTCCCGGTTGAAACCAGAGCCCTGCGCGACCTACTCCCGTTCAGGCGGGCCTGTAAAACTCATTTGTTTAGACAGGCCGCGGAGAGTAGGCCGGCGCAGATTCCACCTGGCTGTTAGACTTGCTGCTGCTTATTTCAACTGTATTGCCTGTTTTAATTTGTATTTCAATCTGTGTTTTTAACTGTTTTATATTGTTGTTTTAACCCATGGCACTATGCCACTGGCTCTGTGAGCCGCCGCGAGCCCCTGGGAGTCGGCGGTCGAGAAGTCCCAACAAATAAATAAATAAATAAATAAAGGGCTCTGATTGGCCAGCCTCAGAACTCCAACATTCTACGGCCCCAGACAGAGGGGATTGGTTGACACTGAAATGGTATTTGCATAAAGGACTCCGATTGGCCAACCACATTCCAACATTCTAAGGTGACTCAGCGGAAAAAGGAAAGGCCTCAGGCAACTTGGCAAACAGGGGCCCAATGGCCCACTTCACAACCTGGTGTGGTTTAGGGCAGGATGGGCCACAAATGATGGGATTCGCAGTACCTTCACCTCATTCACAACACTGTAGCCCCTATAAATCACAGACCAGGGCCAAAATTGACAGCAAGGCTTCCTCAACTTGATTTTCCTGACTAGGCCTCAGCTCATGGGATATTGTTAGGCTTCCTCAACTTGATTTTCCTGGCTGGCCCCCAACAATGACAGAACAAGACCAAACTTGGCACACAGACCCCCAAGGTGCACCCTACATCCTGGTGCGGTTTGAGGGGATGGACCATGGATGATGGGACTTGCAGTACTTTAATTCACTTCCTTCGAGCACTGTGGCCCACACCAATGACAAATCAGGACAAAACTTGGCACACAGAGGCCTAATGGCCCACTTTACACACCTGGTGCAGTTTATGGCAGGATGGCTCACAAATGATGGGACTTGCAGTACCTTCACCCAATTCATTCCCCACAGAACATTGCAGCCCCTACAAATCAGAGACCAGGCCCAAACTTGGCACACAGAGTACCCATGACCCAGTCTACATCCTGGTGCAGTTTTGAGTGGGACGGACCACGGATGATGGGAGTTGAAGTACCTTCACTCACTTTCTGAGACCGCTGCCACCCTCATCCAATGACTGATCAAGACCACACTTGGCACCCAGAGCCCCCACGACCCACTCTACATCCTGGTGCAGTTTGGAGAACGAGGGACCATGGATGATGGGACTTCCAGTACCTTCCCTCAGTTCCAGAGACCACTGCAACCCTCATCCAGAGAATGATCAAGCCCAAATGTGACACACAGAGCCCCCATGACCCACTCTACATCTTGGTGCTGTTTGGAGGGGGATGGTCCATGGCCAATGGGACTCGCAGTACCTTCACTAAGTTTCTGAGACCACTGCAAGCCACGTACACATCTAATAGGAACCAACCTTGGCACACAATGCCTTCCTCAAATAACCCGGGCATCTCCGGGTCCTCAGGTAGTATGTTACAAATATGCAATAAACTATATACGGTATATACTCTACTATGTCTCTTCCAACTCTATGATTCCATGATTGTATTATTCCATATGCAATTCCCGCCGCCTGCAGGACCCACCTGAGGAGCGCCAGATCTCTGCACAGTACTCTCCACTGTTGCCATAGTTGTTGGGCTGGCCGGGGCTCCATTGGGTATGGTTCATGGGCTCGCCGTCCGTCCATTCCCAGAAGGAGCGGTCTGGGAACTGGGGAGGAATCCCAAAGATTAGGAAGCTGGGCCAAAACTAACAGAATGGATTTCAACAGAGAGAAAAGGATGGCGCTACACTTTGGCAATAGAAATGAAAGGCACCGATGATATGGGATGTGGGGCACCTGGCTTGGAAACAGTCCAGGTTTGGGGGGGGGGGGTCTTGGAGTCTGAGTGGGACACACGCTGGGCACGAGCCAGGAGTGTGATGCAGCAGCGAAAAAGGCCAATGCAATTCTAGTCTGCGTCCATAGGATCGCAATGTCTACGCTGAGGAAAGTGCTAGTCCTAGTACCTTGCTGGGGTTGTGGAGCCCGATCCAGATGTCCCCGTCAGGTTGGAGGTTGGACAGGAACTTCCGGACTTGGCAGCATTCCTTCTTGCTCAGGATGGAGACCAGGTGGGCATCCCAGCTCTCGCATTCTTCCTACACGAAAGGCAAGTGGGGAGAGGTGAGGTTTGGCCTGCCCCACTTCCAGGTGTCAACAACAGGGAGTGGGGGGGGGGGGGTCCCAAGAAGCCCCTTCCTCCGTCCTGGGGACACCTTCCCACCACTCACCTCGGCCTCTCTCCAGCACTTCTTTTCGGGGAAGTAGCCGTAGCAGCTGTCCTTGTATTGCAACCAGTTTTCTGGGCAAGGGGAATCATAGTCTTCTGGGTCCGTCTCGGCTGCAATGGCAAAACGGACGGGGCCAAAACCCGAAGGGGAGAGCCGGTTAGCGATGGGTGAGCCGCTCTGGGTTTCGGTTCATACTCTTTATTCTGATCATATGTCCAAAGTGTACACATTATAATATTGGTATGTAAAGCTATCAATGAACAGTATAAATTTCCAGGCTGCATGGCCATGATCCAGCAGCATTCTCTCCTGACATTGCACCTGCATCTGTGCCTAGTGGATTTATTTATTTACGGTATTTATATTCCGCCCTTCTCACCCCGCAGGGGACTCAGGGCGGATTACATGACAAACATTCCATGCCATAGACACATAACACATATAGACAGACAGTCAGAGGCTATTTAACATTCCAACTTCTGGCCACCAGGGGAGCTGTCGCTTCACCGTCCATCTGTGACACTGATGAAGTACTTTCCGCATACCTCACATGCTTCGGTGGTACCAAAATTTCCTACTTGACAGATGCAACTGTCTTTCGGGTCCCCTGGTGGCCAGAAGTTGGAATGTTAAATAGCCTCTGACTGTCTGTCTATATGTGTTGTGTGTCTATGGCATTGAATGTTTGCCATGCATGTGTACATTGTAATCCGCCCTGAGTCCCCTGCAGTGGGGTGAGGAGAAGGGCGGAATATCAATACTGTCAATAAATAAATAAAATTGGTAATAAGAAACTCAATATGCAGATTTGAGAAATGTGGATTTGATACAAGGATGTGTTAAATGAAAGGACGTATGGACGGAGTTTATAGTTTTGGAAGCACCAGCCAAATATGAAGTCCTGCCATGGCCACCGAAAAGGTAAACTCTGATAAGAACTGTGATGATGGTTCTTTCAAGTTGAGAGAAATGTTTGCAACATCCCTGATGTTAAGAAGGAAGTCAACACAAGCCTTGTGTTTGTCAACACCCATCAAGAAGAGTCAAGACCTGGCCAGGAAACTGAGACGGAGCCAGGAGGGAAGGCGCCGATCGTTCATGTACAACTTTGGGGCGACATCAGCGGAATATTCTCATAAAAGACTCCGTCTAATAATGCTCCAAGTGTGGCGGACCTGGGGAGTCCGGTCCACCCACCACGCTCTGCCCCACGGGAAGGAGAGGGGGGGTGTCCCTATGGAGAGTGGCAGCCTGGTCGCTTGGGGGCTTCCTGCTCAAGAGAAGAGGGCGAAGTGCGCTTTTGGAGCCTTGGATTTTGCGCAGGGAGTCAGGTTCTGCTGTATGGGAAACACAGGTCTGGTCCTTGGCATTGCGTTTAGGGAAAGGATGCGTTTTGGAGCTTTGGAGTTATGAAGTTATAGAAGTTTTGGAACTATGCGTTGGCGGGCTGCGGGCAAGCAGGGCCTGGTCTAATAGGTCAGGAGGGAGAGAAGGATTTATTTATTTATTTATTTATTTATTCAGCTTAATATACCGCTCTCTCCGGAGCTCAGAGCGGTTTACAGCAATAAAATATCAGATAAAACACATAAAAGCATTATAAAACCAAGTTAAAACCCCCAGTTGAACCCCATTCCCAGCAGTAAGACTACAACAGGACAGCATAGTGCAAGTGGCGATGACGTGGCAGGGTGGCGAATTATGGTGGGCACCGGTCAGGGGCCGAATGCCTGCCTAAATAGCCAGGTCTTAACGGATCTGCGAAATGGCACCGAGTCCCATATGACTCGTGTCTCCTCAGGCAGGGAGTTCCACAGTGTCGGTGCGGCCACAGCAAACGCCCTCTGCCGCGTACTCGATAGCCTGTAGGTCTATATGCCAGGCACCTCCAGCAAGTTGAGCCCCTCTGAGCGCAGTGATCTCCTGGGCACATACTGTATGGGGTAAGCCGCTCCCTCAGGTACACTGGCCCCAAACCATATACGGCCTTGAAAGTTAGAACTAACACCTTGAAGGAGACCCGGAAGCCAGCGCAGCTCGCGCAAGAGTGGGGTTGCATGGGCAGATCTTGAGGCTCCTAAGAGCAGACAGTGCTGCTGTTTTCTGCACCAGCTTGAGTTTCCGGATCGCCGACAAAGGTAGGCCAATGTACCACGCATTACAGTAGTCGAGCCTCGAGATGACCGTAGCTTGGATCACCGTGGCCAGGTCGCAGCAGGAGAGATAGGGAGCCAGACGTTTTGCCTGTCGCAGGTGGTAAAAGGCTGTCTTGCAGGCGCATACGATCTGCGCCTCCATGGACAGCAGGGAATCCAGCCGGACCCCTAAGCTCTTAACTAGAGGCTGCGGGCATAGTGCCACGCCGTCAAACGTCGGCAACTTATTTACTATATTTCTATTCCACTTTTCTCAGCCCTCGGGCGACTCAAAACGGTCAACAGTACCAAAATTCAATGCTTAAAACATCATAAAACAGTTAAAAACAATTAAAACAATAGCATAATTAACAATCATTAGAAATCAATAAAACATCTCATTGGCGTCTCATAGTTAAAATCAAGAGCCAGCCTCATCATCCAATGGTTCTGTATTCCTATGTTCATTACACGGCCTTTTCAAATGCCCGCTCGAACAACCAGGTCTTCACTGTCCTCCGAAATGTTAACGGGGGGGGTGATCTAATATCTGTAGGAAAGGCATTCCACAGCCGAGGGGCCACCACTGAGAAGGCCCTGTCTCTCGTCCCCGCCAAACGTACTTGTGATGCAGGTGGGACCGAGAGCAGGACCTCCCCAGGCGATCTTAACATCCTAGCTGGTTCATAAGGGGAGATACGTTCAGACAGGTAAGTTGGGCCAGGGCTGTTTAGGGCTTTATTGGCTAAAGCCAGCCCTTTGGATTGTGCCCGGTAGCAAACTGGCAGCCAACGGAGCTGGCACAACAGAGGAGTAGCGCGCTATCTGAATGCCGCTCCTGTTAGCAACCTGGCTGCCATCTGTTGGACCAATTGAAACTTCCGAACTGTCTTCAAAGGCAGTCCCACGTAGAGAGCATTGCAGTAGTCTATACGGGATGTAACCAGAGCGTGGACCGCTGTGGCCAAATCAGACTGTACGCAAGGTACAGGTGCAGCTGGCACACAAGCTTTAGCTGTGCGAATGTTACCCTGGTCACCACTGAGACCTGGGTTTCCAGGCTCAGCAAGGAGTCCAGGATCACTCCCAGGCTGCGAACCTGCGCCTTCAGGGGGAGTGTCATCCTGTCCAACACGGGCTGTAACCCTATGTAACCCTGTTCGGCCCCACGCATGAGGATGAATGCATGTACATCTGTGTGAATGTTGAGTGAGAATGGGATTCCCCTTTGCCTGTTTGTTAGTCCAATGTAACTGTCGGTTGTTGTACACCCAACATGTCTGTCTGTCCCAACGTTTCCCTGTCATCGGAAGTCCCCTTCCTCTCACCCTGGACCTCAATCAAGGGGACCGATGCTCCAGAGTTATGGAAAGGTCATTCGTGACAGCCATGCCACCCGGAAAACTCACAGCAACCCAGTGATGCTGACCAACCATGGCGACAGCCTTTGACAAAGGGTCTTTCGTATTTTTTTCTCCAATTTTTTAATAAATACTCTTTTTTCTTTTTTTTTGCAAAAGTGTAAGAAGCCAGACTGCAGCCCCACCCGTGAGGGGTCAACCGGTCAATCTCCCCCAAAAGGGAGGGCTCTCACCTTTGAGAAGAGGGGCGGAAGCCAAACAGGTGAGGAGCCCCAGAGAGAAGTAGGCTCCGGGCCCCATCTCCGGCTTCGTTCGCGACCTGGAAAGGGGTGCAAGAAGGAAAGGGAAGGGGTCAGGAAAAGGAGCGGGGTGATGAGATGCCCCCCAAATAGGGTGACTGGCCGGAAAGGAAAGGACAGCTTCGTCCCAGCATTTTGATGCCGGTCTGCACACCTGTCCTAGCAGAGCATGTTAGCATGTTAGTCTTTGCCAGAACTACAAATCCCAGGGTTATGCAAATGGGTTCAGTTGAATTATAGTGGGATTGGACTGCTGAGGGTTGGGCAAACACCCCTTCCCACCACCAGCAGCCTCACCTCCAGTTTGAGGGACGTACTACTTTCCCATGGGACTCTGGGCGCAGATTTCAGCCCTCCTCCCTCCAGGTGTTTTGGGCTTCAGTCTACATTACGAGATCACCTGGGATAAACAAGCAGATCATCTGGGATCGGGTCCTGAGGACCTTTTTTTCTACACTGCCCTTTACCCTGGGATCTGGTGCCAGATTATCTCCTTCTCCCAGGTTATATGGAAGTGTAGACTCCTATAATCCAGCTCAAATCAGATAATATGGGATCTAAGGGCAGCAGTGTAGATCCAGCCCCTGACTCCAGTGACCAGGAGGTCACTGGGCAGTTGGGACACTGACTGCTGTGGGTCAGCCACTCACCTGCCTGTGTGTCCAAAAGGTCTCTCTCCAGTTGCAGGTGACACCTGAGGGCGGGTAGGCAGAGGAGCCCGGCCCCTTTATAGGTCCCTCTGGGCTGACCGCTGCAGGCCCCCAAACCTCACGCAAATAAAGGCAATCCGGCCTCCAGCCAAGCAGAGCAAACTGGACCCGTGCCCAAAGGAGGGAGGAGCAGGGAAGCGGGCGCACCTTGCCTCTGTCATAGGATCATGCAGTTGGAAGAGCCCGCACGGGCCATCTAGTCCAGCCCTCTGCCATGCAGGAAAAGCACCACCCAAGCTCCCCTGGCAGATGGCCACCGGTTCCAACCACTGGACGCAGAAGCTGTTGATAGGAGTGCCGCTGCAGCTCGTCCAACCACATGCTCCCTCGATCCGTGCCCTTCCTGGCTGGTGAAGGCCAGCCTGGAGGGGTCACGTGACCCTCTGGTGAATATGATCAACACCTCCCTTGAGCAAGGAGTGTTCCCGGAGGGACTCAAAGAGGCGGGGGTTTCTCCATTGCTGAAGAAACTGGGTTTAGATCCAGCGGTCCCTTCCAACTGCCGCCCAGTGTCGAATTTACCGTACCTGGGCAAGGTAGTTGAGAGGGCAGCGATGGAGCAGCTGCAGGCTTTCCTAGATGGGAATGTCCCTTGGGCACGCGCCTTCAGACCTCGGAGCTGGCCCACCTGGAGGACCTGCCCCATGGTGATTTTGTCATTTCTCACAAAGGGGAACACCCTGCCTTCGGGAGGTTTTGGGTATCCCATCTGACTCCTCCCCGTGTCCGAAAAAAAGGCAAGACACCATCAATGGACCCCACACCCAGGACTGAAAGGGCACCCGGGGCCTGGCACCCACGCCAGACTAAAATGTTTATTTCCTTCACTTGGAACAATACACAGACTTAGCTCGAGGACTCTTGGAGGAATCGCCAGCACTCGGACAAACATCAGATCACTTAACCCACTCATCATTTCCTCCCAGTTCATTGTTTCCCGCTTGGACCGCCTCCTCCACTCTCATTGGTCAAGAGCCCGAAGCGGCGCTGGCTTCCTGATTGGCTGAGGCACGGCTAAGCCAGCTGCACGTCCCTGCCAGCTGATGACTCCAACCAATCAGCGTGAAGCCGGCAAAGGGGGCGGGGGCGATGGGTTTGAACTTTGGCAGCTTTTTTCCCCTATAAAAATGTAATGTTTTGCATTATACGGTATGTCGGCTTTTGGGCAAACGATTGCGGCTGGACATCCGCTCCGGCTGGAACGAAATAAACACCTCGGTGGCGTTTCTTCAACTTGGTGAGATTTTATTTGGGGAAATTAAGGGGAAATTGGATTGGTCGCTTCCTATCTCCTATATCTAATTCTCTTTGTTGGGTCTGGCTGGTCTCTGCCTTCATGGCAAGCAGGCCCGGATTAGCTTCTTTTGGTGCCCTAGGCCAAAAGAAGCCCCGCCCCCAGGGCGTGCTGTGCATGCGCGTCAGCGGCGCAAGGGTGGGGCTTCCATCCGCCTCCTCCTCCCGCGACCGGAAAACGGTCGCGGGGAGGAGGAAGAAGGGAAGCACTGTCCCGAGGCCGGTGGTGGGCATGCGCGCACGGCATGAGGGCGCCAATGCCTGCTCCACCATGCTCCTGGGTGCTGCGCATGGCCGGCAGCAGCAGCGGCCAGCGGCCCCAGAAGATTTCCTTCTTTCCTCCTCCTCCTCAGGATGAGGAAGGACGGGAAGCCCCTGGGGACGCTGCCGGCCATGCGCGGCACACAGGAACATAGCGGAGGAGGCAGAGGTGCCACCTGCAGCGCGTGCATGCATGCATGCATGCCCACCAGCAGCCCCGGCGGGGCGGGACTTGCCTTCCTCCTCCTCCTCCTCCTTCCACCCTCCTTCCTTTACAAGGGGGCGGGCCAGGCGGGCTATGGCGAGGGGAGGGCGCCATTCCATTCCCCCCCTCCCTCTCCCAAGGTATGATGACTCTCTCTCTCTCTCTCGGGAGAGGACGGGGGGAGAGTGCTGCAAGGGGGTGGGTTTTTTTTATTTAAAAAATGGTGCTTGATCTGGCGCCCCCTAGGCCTACACCCATTGGCCATGGCCTATGGTGGCCTATGGGTAATCAGGGCTTGATGGCAAGACCCCCAAATTCTTGCTTGATATCACTATGACCCCATCACAAGGAGGGGAAAGCATGAGTGACCGTCCCTTTTAAGAGTAGAGAATTGCCCCATAGAGTACAAGGGACAGCGATCCAGGTGGTGACCATTTCTTTCTATGGGATCCTATTGTTCTGCACTAAACCCCATGGGATACATACACGAGGCAGGAAAAGCCATTCCTATCTTTCCATGGGATCTCTTCTGCTTTGGTCAGACCTTCTCACCTGGAATAATGATAGCCCCCTGTGTCCATTTCCTGGTCAAAGCCATTCAAGCGTGGCCGCCTGGAGAAGCTGGAAGGCGCCCAGAGAAAGGCACCCGAATTGAAAGGTTTGGAAGCCAAGCCGCAAGAGGAGCGGCCGAAGGAGCCCAGCCGGGATGTTTACCTTGGAGGAGAAAAGGCTGAGAGGAGAGGACAGGAGAGCCTTGGCCAAATATTTGAGAGGAGGTCACTCTGCGGAGCCAAGCCACGGGGAATGGGGTGGACTTCCTGGTGCAAACGGCAGGGGGCTTCAACGGCTGCTTTAGGCCCTTCTACGCTGCGCTCTACACCAGCATCTGATCCCACATGATGATGATGGTGGTGGTGGTGATGATGATGAGGATACCTTGCTTTATCTCTCCCAAAGGAGACTCAAAGTTCAAAGCAGACCATTTCGGACCAGATCCTTTGTTACAGGGCAGGGCAGGTCGATGCTTAGAATCCAGTGGAGTCTGTAGGTTTTTAAGCCGAGGCTGGATGGCCATCTGTTGGGAGGGCTTTGCTTGTGTCTTCTTGCATTGGCAACGTAGGTTAGGATGAATGGCCGTTAGGGGTCCCTTTCTCACTCCACTGGAGAGTCTGGTGGAGTCTCCTTCTCGGAAGGCCTTGAATCTCCTGTAGGAGGGATAAAGCAGGGTGTAGACAACAACAACAGCAGCAGCAGCAACAACAACAACAACAACAATACCAACAGCAACAACAGCAGCAGCAACAACAACAACAACAAAGCAGAGGCTGGGTGTCCATCTGCCAGGGCTGCTTGACTTGTGCCGTCTTGCATTGGCAGAAGGGGGAGTTGGTTTGGATGGCCTTCAGGGGACTCTTTCCCACTCTACTCAATATAACATGATGCAGAGTCTGGCGAGGTCTCCTCCTCTGGAGATCTTGAAGCAGAGAATGGACGGCCATCTGTCGGGAGGGCTTTGCTTGTGTCTTCCTGCATTGGCAGAAGGAGGTTGGACTGGATGTCCTTTAGGGATCCCTTCCTACTCTAAGAGTAAAGTCGTCATCCTCATCCTCACAACAGACAATCATGTCATAATGATTCTACCTTCCTGCCTGGCAGAAGCGGGTTGGGCTGGATGTCCTTTGGGTGCCCCTTCCTCCTCTAGGCAGGCTGGCACCCATGTGGAGCCGGGTGGCACGGCCTTGGCCAAGAGGGCTGCCCACTTCCTGGCTGCCTTAAGCCCCCCACCTCCTTCCCCAAACAAGAGGAAGGCCGGGCCACATTGCTCAGGGATTAAGGCTCAGCCGAGCGGAGCAGGACCCTCCAGGAAGGAAGGCACTTGGTTGCGTGGACTGGCAGCAGACCAGAGGGCGGCCGGCCGAGAAAGCCTTTGGGGCGCATGGAGTGGCATGATGCACTCCTCCAGAGCATGGAAGGAGGCAGCCAGAGGCATTCCTCTTCCACCCAAGCTGTAGCTCTTGGGGAGAGAACGAAGCCCCCTCTCAATCATCCCAGAGACCCCCAGCCAGAGGCCATCCAGCCCAACCCATTCCGGCCAAGCAGGAAAATACACCGAAAGCCTTCCAGACAGATCTCTGGAGAAGGAGGCTCCATCGGCCTCAGAGGCCGCGCTTTATGTGTGAGAATGAATGCATGATCAGGTTCGAAAGGGGCCCCCAGTGGCCATCCAGTCCAGCCCCTTTTCTGCCAGGCAGGAAGACACACTGAGAGCCCTAGTTCAAGATGACCATACAGATCTCCAAAGGAGGAGGCTCCATCGGCCTCAGAGGCAGCCGTTTGCGTATGAATGAATGCATGATCAGGTTCGAAAGGGACCTCCAACGGCCATCCAGTCCAACCTCATTCAGCCATGCAGGGACACCCATTCCAGGCCTTCCCAACAGATGGCTGCCTATCTACTAGTCTCTGTTGAGGAAGCCCCAGAAAAGGAGACTCACTTCACCAGATTTCGAGGCCATCAGAATGGGATTGGACTGGCCGGCCTTGGGAGGTCCCTTCTCATTCTTGAAGAATAGATTCCCCAAAGCCCACCCAGTCCAACCCCATTCTGATATGCAAGAAGATACCATCCAAGCCCTCCCAACAGATGGCCACCGAACCTCTACAACTTAAAGGCCTCAGTGCAAGGTTGTGCGCCCCTCCTCTAAAATGTTCCCAAAGCCCTGACATTTCATGCATGCCTGTAAAGCGAAACTCTAACTATGGCTCCAAAGCAAAGGGAAGGCAAATGCAGCGGACAGGGCGTTCCTAGGCACGCATGGCTTCCAGTGTCTTGCTCCCTGGAAAGTCCTGGGCCAAGTCTTTGGATCGTGTGCATCTACACCGTAGAATGAATCCAGTTTGACAACACTTTCTTTGCACTGGCTCAAGGCTAGTGTGGAGCCATGGGAGTTGTAGTTTGCTGGGGTGCCAGCTCTCTTGGACAGAGAAGGCGAAAGGCCTTCCCAAACTACAACTCCTGGGATCCCACAGCAGTGAAAGAGATGGACATTTGGCAATGCCATCCGATGTCAGGAGCCAGAAAGAGACGCATCTCCGCCTTCCCCAAATATTTGCTCTGTCAATCTATACCCAGGCGGTTTGCCATAGAGATCTAGCAGCGTGATCCCACATTAACTGCGGCAGGCCCACGTGATGGGATCATCCTGGGAGGTGTAGTTCTGTTCCTCCGTCTCTGTCAGAGTGTTATGACGCCATCCCCTTCCCCACATTAATCCAGACCTGTGGAATGAGGACTAAAAGTCAGCATGGATTGCGCAAAATCAAGTCATGCCAGACTCGTGTCGTGTGATCTCTTTTTCGCATGTGCACTGGCTCCAAGGTGGCAGGCGTGCTCGGGAGGCAGTGCACGTGTGCAGACGTTCGGCGCATGCGCAGAAACGTCTACAGGCGCCAGCGCCTTTGGCGTGCTTCTGCACGTGTGCGGCCGGTGGGCCGGCTGTGGAGGCGCACTAGCGCGCCCGGCACACCCGGCGTGGCGCCAGCGCAGGGGGCAGTGCAGCGGCGGCAGGGGCACGGGCGGCGCAGCGGCGCCTCCCAGCCGGTGGTGCCCCTCCCAGCCAGTGACGCCCCACGCGTCGCGTAGGTGGCGGAATCAGAAGGACCGCCCCTGCTAGGTGGATCCATAATTGGTTGAGGGACAAAATCCAAAGTGGTTCCTCGTCTTCATCCTGGAAAGGACTATTTGGGAGCCATAAAGAGGGTTCAGTCTGTCAGAATAGGGTGTTTAAAATGTAGTGAAATATTGTTTTGAGTTTAAACTGTGTGATATAGCAATGTAATGCAAGAGTTAAATGCACAGAGCTGTGGTGGATTGCTACAGCGTAACTTTGGGGTGTTCCTGTGATGTTGTTGCATTCCAGGAGATCTGATAACCATGTGTTAGCTTCCAACAATGTACGGCTAGGTGATCGGACGTGTTTTCTCTACTCCTGTAAATAGTATGTGGTTTGTAGTATAGCCCAAAGGGCTACGGCAGACCTCGAAGAAGACAGCATATATATACGCCATTGTTCTGATGGGAGCTTGTTCAACTTAAGCCGCCTGAGGGCTCGCACTAAGACTCTAAACTATCTAGTCCGTGAGCTGCTTTTTGCTGACGATGCTGCCCTTGTCGCCCATTCAGAAGCAGCCCTGCAGCGCCTCACGTCCTGCTTTGCAACAGCTGCAGAGCTGTTTGGGCTGGAAGTCAGCCTGGAGACAACAGAAGTCCTCTACCAGCCCACACCCCAGGAAGAACACCATCATCCCCGCGTCAGCATAGGCACATCTGTGCTTAAGTCCGTTCAGCAGTTCACCTCCCTGGGAAGCATCATCTCTTCAGGCGCCAAGATTGACAAAGAGATAGATCACAGATTAGCAAAGGCAGAGAGTGCATTCGGAAGGCTTCACAAAACAGTCTGGAGCAACAAGCACCTGAGGCAAAACACCAAAATCAGTGTGTACAGAGCTATCGTACTGTCTATTCTCCTCTATGGGTCTGAAACATGGGTCACTTCTCGCCACCACCTGCGACTCCTTGAACGCTTCCATCAGTGCTGTCTTCACTCAATCCTAAATGTACACTGGACTGACTTTGTGACGAATGTTGCTGTACTTGAGCAAGCAGGGATCACCAGCGTTGAGGCCATGCTATTGAGAAGACAGCTGCGCTGGGCAGGGCACATGGTCTCTACGATGGAGGACCACTGCCTCCCAAAGATACTACTCTACGGTGAACTCGCCACAGGTCAGCGCAAGAGAGGCACCCCAAAAAGAGATATAAGGACTCCCTGAAACAACATCTCAGGCGCGGCCAGATTGGTCACCAACAATGGTCCACCCTGGCCTCACATCGGGAGGCATGGAGACGCACTATCCACAATGCTGCGGCCTCTTTCGAGAAAACACGCCGAACGGGTCTCGAAGAGAAACAACAACGCAGAAAGAACCGCAACTTGGAAACAACATCACCCAAGGAGACTTTCTGCTGTGCTTTCTGCAACCCGACTTGCCGATCTCAGATTGGCCTTTTTAGTCATCAGTGCACTTGTAGAAAGCGTGGGATGAGTCCTTCCTGAATCTGAATCTTCGTTCGCGAAGAAAAGCCATTCAAATAGTATTAAAATAAAGTAAACTACTCCAGGCTTTGGGAGTGGATTTAAAGTAGCATGGCTCATTGATTTCCTTGTGGAAATAGCATGGCTCATTGATTTCGTAATTTGTGCTTTCCGAGCGGATGCCGGAGAGTCAAGAAGCGTTGAGTTAAGAGAGAGATATAATTGATCTCAATCTATCAACAGGGTCTTGGGTCCTGTTCAGGCTCTTTAATCAAGACTTGGGCGAAGGTTTCGAGGGCCTGCTTTTCAAGTTTGCAGACGCGACCCAATGGGGAGGAAGAGCAAATACTCCAGAGGAGAGGGTCAGGATCCAAAACGGCCTCAACAGACGAGAGAGCGGATTGGCCGAAACTAACACAATGAATGTCATCATGGACCAATGTAAGATGCTACACCGAGGCAGAAAAAGTGCAATGCAAAGATACTACAGGGTGGAGGGCAATGCCTGGCTCCAGGCCCAGATTACCCATAAGGCCAGCCTAGGCCATGGCCTCGGGCGGCAGGTTTTGGGGGGCAGCGGATTCAACCCCCCGAAAACATTTTTTTCTTGCAAAGGAAGGAGCCGGCGAAGAGGAGGAAGGGAAGCTCCGCCCCGCCGGCGGGCATGCATGCATGCGCACGCCCACCCGCCAGCGGGCTTCCCTTCCTCCTCCTTCTCCTGGCCGCCTCCTTCCTTTGCAGGGGGCAGCCCAGGCGGTGAGGAGGGCGGGACTTCCCTTCCTCCTCCTCGCGCCTTCCTTTCGGTCGCGGGAGGAGGAGGTGGACGGAAGCCGCGCGGCACTGCTCGTGGGGCTTCCGTCCGCCGCCTCCTCCTCCTCCCGCGACCGAAAGGAAGGCGCGAGGAGGAAGGGAAGTCCCGTCCTCCTCCTCGCGCCCTCCTTTTGGTCGCGGGAGGCGGCGGCGGACGGAACCCCCACGAGCTGTGTCCAGCTCCTCCTCCCGCGACCGTAAGGAAGGCACGAGGTGGACAGAAGCCATGGGGCCGGTGCCGCGCGGCTTCCGTCCACCTCCTCGGGCCCTCCTTCCGGTCGCGGGAGGAGGAGGCGACGGAAGCCGCATGGCCGGGGCTGCTGCCGCAAATGCGCACCAGCGCCCTGGGGGCGTGGCTTTCCATGCCCTGGGGGGACGGAACGGGGCGTCTTGGCCTCGGGCAGCCGAAGAGGCTAATCCGGGCCTGCCTGGCTCCACAACGGAGTTGCATGTGAGAAAGATCTTGGAGTCTTTGTGGAGAACAAGCTGAGCCAAGAGTGTGATGCAGCAGCTAAAAAGACCAATGGGATTCTGGGCTGCACCCAAAGGAGTTGAGTGTCTACCCTACTAGGTAGTAGTCACGTAATCCATAACTCCCAAATGTCTGCCACCGGAACGCTGCACTTGGCTGGAACGTTGCAAGGCCAACGGATCCAAACATGACCGAACATCAGCAGAGTCCTTGTCAGCAACTTTATTTATTGTTAGCAGAATAAAACCCTGTGCAGCCCCTGGACCTTATCTTTTAATGAGACACCGGAACTTCCAGTTTCACCCAAAATACTTTGAAGGCTTTGTTTCCGGCTTGTGGCATCTGCACAGTCTATTTACATAGCCGGTGGTTGTACTCCAGAGCAGGAACACCTTGGCCTTCAGCACCACACCAGCTTGGTAAAATCAGCAAGCCGTTTATTGAAGAATTAATGTAGGCAAAGCAGTAAAAATGGTCTAAACCAGGGGTGGGCAACCTACGGCCCCCGGGCTGGACCTGGCCCGGCAGCCGCTTCCATCCGGCCCGGGGAGAGGGCGTCGGGGGCGGGGCCAAGAGGAAGGGGTGCCGCTGCCGCCATGCCATCGCGGGCTCTATGGGGCAGAGTCTGTCTCCGGCAGACAGGCCGGAGGAGCGGCAGCTTCGGAGTGCCTGTCATCCCTGAAGGCGATCCAGACCTGCAGCAGGAGCACTCGCAGACTTGATTGTCTTCTGGTCGCGAGGGCGAACAGCCACCTCAGATCGCGACTGCTCCCCCTGCAGGCCCAGATAGCCTCCAGGGATGGCAGGCACTCCACAGCAGGGTGATCAGCTGGGGGCGAAGGCGGGCGGAGGCCTGCAGCCTCCGATCGCCTGCTGCTCCGGTCTCCTCTTTTTGTTCTTGTCCTGACGCTGTGCTGCGTCCCTGCGCGGCGGAAGGGGAGGAGGGCGGAGAGAGGAAGGAAGGAAGGAGGCAGGTGGCCAGGAAGACCTGCCTCCTCCCCCGACCGGGTCATGGAGGCCTCGGGCAACCAAGCTCCCGAGGGGCCGCTGGCTTCCACGTTGAAAGAGTCCCCGCCTTCCTCCGAGCTCCCTTCGGAGCGGGTGAGTGACAGGCAAGCAGAGAGGGCGAGCAAAGAAGGCAGGCAAGCGGGCAGTCTCTCTGAGGCAGGCCACACACACGCTGGGTCTGCTTTGCCATCCTCTGGGCTGGGGTCATTGGGCCATTCCATCTTGGGATCCTTCGTCTCTTGCGGATGTCAGCCTCCATCTTGGTTTGCACCTTGTCTTCTTGAATTTAATTTTATTTTAGTGGTTTTTATTATTATTTTATAATAATGTTATAATAATAATATTATAATAATATAATAAATAATATAACATAATAATGTCATATTATATAATTTCAATATATTAGAATCTATATATATAAAGGAAGAGTTGTCATCGAACGACCGTCCTAGGCAGAGAAACCTTACAAGGGCAGAAACACCAAACTTGGCAACAAAAATAGGCCTCAGGCAAGGAAGGTTTTTAGCAAAAAAAACTTTCCCCCCCAAAACCTAGAAGGTCCCCAAAACAACAATTAAAAAACTACATTTCCCAGCATCCTCTGCGGCCGCCAGCGAAACCCATTGGCCAACATCAGTTACCATAGTAACGGTGGCTAAAGCCAGCCAAGGCTAGATTAGAATGCTGAGTGATTTCAGTTTAGACAGTTGGTGTTTGAGGGTTAAACTGTCAAGGCCAAGATCTAGGATAGAGACAAATAGGGCACCAGGGACACAGGCACCACTGACAAACACATACCCCCAGAATAACACAAAAGTAATACCTACACACAACACAATACGCACAAAACACAACCTTGCGTCTACTGCTCAACCCATTTGTATGCCATTCCTTCCTTCCACACAGGCATAAGCTGACCCAAAAGACAAGCCATGCCTCCTAAAAAGAACAGCATCGGACAACACACTCACAACGCTACATACAGCACACAAAAAAGGGCAGAACAAACGCCAGAATAGAAAGACACTGCACTACACTAGCTTTTGCCATCACCATAAACAAGGCTCAAGGACACACACTACAAATCTGTGGCATAGACCTTGACACAGAATGCTTCTCCCACGGACAACTCTACGTAGCGTGCTCCAGAGTTGGGAAACCACAGAACCTCTACATCAACACAGCAGATGGAAAGACAAAAAACATTGTATATCCACAAGCTCTGCAAAACGCCAGCAACACCACACACCGAGAACTCCCCAGGACTTAACATCCCACCCACCAGAGCAACCCACAACGACACAGCCATGACCCCACCAAGACCATAAGTAACATCAATTCCAACCCTTACATACTCAGACTTTCTCGCATCTCCTAAATAGGGCACAGCAACGCGTGCCGGGTACAGCTAGTGTCTATATATACACTATAATATAATAATTATTATATTAATACTAATAATATATGAATATTTCTTGATATATTAATATGTTAATATTAATGATGTGTAATTTATAGTAAATATAGTAAATAAATAAATAAATAGGTGCGGCCCTCCATAATATTTTTTGTCTCTCGTGCGGCCCCTTGGAAAAAAATAATTGCCCACCCCTGGTCTAAACAGTATCATCCCAAGAGAAAGAATCGTCCATGAACTTCAAGGCATTCGCTGACACACGAGATTCAGAGGTACAAAAACCATAGAACCAGGCAGCGCCTCAATCCAATACACAGATCAGGAACCTAGCACATTTGGGTACATGAAACTAGGAACACTTGGCAACAAGACCAACATGAGACTCCAGCCTTGATTGATTGATTGATTGATTTTAATATTTGTGAGTCGCCCTCCACGTCAGTGCTCCGGGCGACTTACACATAGAACACATAAAAACAGTTCAATAGTTAAGCTTAAAAAAAAAATTAAAAAAAATTATAATAATAATAATAAGAAGAATTTGGTTAAAAGGTTTAATAACTCAGGCTAAGTCTGGAAGGTGACCTTAGCCGTAAGCCTTTCGAAAGAGCCAGGTCTTCAATGCGGTCAGGAACTGGGGCATGTCCCGGATAGCTCTCTGATCCGCCGGCATCAAGTTCCAAAGGACAGGGGCCGCGATGGAGAAGGCTCTTCGTCTTGTGATGTCGAGGCGAGCCTCATTCACACCTGGGATGCGGAGAAGGTCCCTGTTCACTGGACGCGCGGCCTTAAATGGACTGGTTCGAGCAGGCGGTCTTTTAAGTAAGCTGGGCCAGCGCCATGGAGAGCCTTGAAGGTGTGCGACAAGGTCTTATGGATGGCTCTGAGCTCGACTGGCAGCCAGTGCAGGCGCTGCAAAGATGGCGCGATATGGCATCTCAGCAGTGTCCCGGTGAGGAGTCTGGCGGCTGCATTCTGCACTAGCTGGATTTTGCGAGTGGTTGACTGCGGCAACCCCACATACAAGGCATTACAGTAGTCCAGCCGCGATGTCACTGTGGCATGGACCACCGTAGCCAGCGCATCTGATGGAAGGTAGGGAGCTAGTTGACGTGCCTGACGCAGGTGGAAGAAAGCTCCCTTACTTGTCGCAGCAACCTGGGCCTCTAGCGAGAGTCTTGAGTCCAGAATCACACCGAGACTCTTCACAGACGGGGCCGGGATAAGCGGCTCTCCCTCAAAGAGAGGTAGCGGAATGGGTGGCTCTGGGCGTCCCGGCCATAGAATCTCCGTCTTTGATGGATTGATCTTGAGTTTGTATGAGCGGAGCCATCTAGTCACTGCCTCTAGTCCTTGTCTGAAGTTCTCAGGCACTGATGTTACGCCTGGCTCAAGCTTCAGCAGGAGCTGGGTGTCATCTGCATATTGGTAGCACCCAAATCCAAAACTTCTGGCTATGCTTGCCAAGGGTTGGACGTAGATGTTAAAAAGCGTTGGTGACAAAATGGCGAGACTGAGGCAATTGACGAGACTGAGGCAATTCTGGCCTGTGTATCAATATAAAGCTTTTCCTGACCCCAGAACTGAAAGGAAAGCATTCCTCTTGCTCTTACAAGCAGATAAAGGTTTTCTCTCTCTCTCTCTTTTCCTGCAAACGAATTTACTTTTGACATGCCTGAAATCGATGTTTTCAAAAGTCATTAAATTCTGCACCTGACAGAATTCATCTTCAGAAGACAGTTCCTCAGAGAAAGGCTCTTGAGCAGGCCTGGGCAAACTTCGGCCCTCCAGGTGTTTTGGACTCCAACCCCCACAATTCCTAACAGCCTACCGGCTGTTAGGAATTGTGGGAGTTGGAGTCCAAAACACCTGGAGGGCCGAAGTTTGCCCAGGCCTGCTCTTGAGGGCCTCTCCCAGGAATGTGACCTTGTGAGTCTTCACGAGACAACTTGGGTCTGAGCTTAACTCAGACCCAGGCGAACCCTCACACCCACTGCCAACAGGCCCAAGCCCAGAAGACCCCTCATCCCCATTCCCATCATGAACATCAGGCACAATCCCAGGCTGAACTACAACATAGCCCGTGATGGCATGAGTCCTTCCTCCCTAGAGGTCAGCATGGTGACAGAGGGGCTGGGCTTAAGCCACTGTGCTGCGGAAAAATCCTGCCGATCAAAAGGTCGCTAGTTCGGGGTGAGTACCCGCCGTTAACCCCAGCTCCACTGCCCACCAGGCAGGTCGAAAGCAGAAGTGTGAGTAGATAAATAGGTACCACTTTTAGCGGGAAGGTAATAAAGGCGCCCTTAAGGGCATCAAGTGGAGGAAAGCTCCTCAGCATGGAAGATGGAGCGACAGCACCCCCTGTGGTTGGAGTCAAGCACAGCCTCTAGATGCCGGAAATAAGATGGGGAAAACTGCTTTTACCTCTGTGTTGTCTGTCCTTGTAAATTGTGTGATTGGCATTGAATGTTTGGCGTATGTGTATTCTGTAAGCCACTCAGAGTCCCCTTTGGGGTGAGAAGGACAAGGTATAAATACTGTCAATAAATAAATAAATAATCCCCCTTCATGGAGAGCAAGAGTGAAGACCAAGATGGAAGGCAGCGAGCACTCCTTATATACATTCACTGCTTACCCATCATGCCCAGGGACAAAGGAAATGACGAAGAAGTGGTCATTCCTGCCACATTATTTATTTATTTATTTATTATTTGGTCTTGTACGCGGCCACTCCCCGAGGGCTCGGAGCGGCTTACAAACATATAAAAGCATCACAGGAGTAAAAACAACATATTAAACTCGACCAATAAAGATTTTCCAGCTTAGCGATCAAAGGCTGGCCGGAAAAGGTGGGTCTTGCAGGCCTTGCGGAAAGAGAGATCATGCAAGGCCCGCACATCACTTGAAAGGGTGTTCCAGATTGACGGCGCCACTACAGAAAAGGCTCTGCACAGGGTCGATGTGAGGCAAATTGCTTTAAAAGTCGGCACTTCCAGGAGGTTCATTTGTTCAGAACTAAGTGACCTCTGGGGTTGGAAGGGGAGGAGACGGCCCCTCAGATACAGCGGCCCCAGACCATGCAAGGCCTTGAAGGTTCACACCATCACCTTGAAGGTTATCCGGTGCTCGACCGAAAGACAATGGAGCTGCCGGAGGATGGGAGTTATGTGACATCTCAATGGAGTCCCAGTGAGAAGTCGAGCAGGGGCATTCTGGACAAGCTTTAGTTTCCGGATCACTGACAAGGGCAGGCCAATGTAAAGGGCGTTACAGTAGTCCAGTCTCGAGATGACCGTGGCTTGGAGCACCGTGGCCAGGTCGTCTCTGGATAGGTAGGGGGCCAGATGCCTAGCTTGTCGCAGATGGAAGAAAGCAGTTTTGCTGACAGTGGAGACCTGGGCTTCCATCGACAGCAACGGGTCTAAGACGACCCCAAGGCTCTTTACTGAGGGTGTCGGGCATACAGTAATGCCTCGCCATCCAAGCTAGGCAGTCGGGCCTCCCCACCCACCGGGCGGCCCAGCCACAGTATCTCCGTCTTTGCTGGGTTCACCCTCAATCTACTGGCACGCAGCCACCCAGTAACGGCTTCAAGGCACTGTTGGAAACAAGAGGGTACGGAGTCCGGTCCGCCTTCCATCTTCAGAACGAGCTGGGTGTCATCAGCGTACTGATAACAGTCCAGCCCAAAGCTTCGGACCAGACCAGCAAGTGGTCTCATATAGATGTTAAATAATATGGGCATGACACAGGGCATGGGCATGACACAGCTTCCTTAGCCATCCCCATAACTTACTTCACCTTTCAGTGGATTTGAGTGATCTCCCATGTAGAGAAAAATATTTTTTGCACACACACGGTAAATCATGGAGTTGCCTTTTAACGAAAACAGCAATATCTGACTAACAGGATTCTCTAGAGATTCCTGGACCAGGTAAGGCTGAATTGGACACTGTCTGAATCACAGAGGGTCCCTTCGTGGTCGCCAGATTTGTTGAATGGTTTTGGCTACTGCAAGAACCGCTGTTTCGGGGCCCGGCCTGTCAAGCTCCAAAGATTGAACTAGTTGAAGGAAAAGAACAAAACCTTTATTTATCCACCTTGGCCAAAGCAGAGGCCAGCAGCATCTCTGCTCTTAAGAGACAACATAACCCAATGCAAACATACAGAAATATTTATAGGAGTTTGAGATCTGAGTGCTGATTGGTCCAGCCTGGGCCCAGGTAAGAGCCATACACTGGTTAACTGTGGCACTCCATATGACATTGCTGATTGGCTTGTGGGCCTGGCAGGAACTTTAATAAACTGTCATTCCCAAGCAAGTGAGAATGTTGCAACTAGCCAGCTTGATTAGCATTGAATAGCTCTGCAACTGCAAAGCCTGGCTGTTGTTGCCAGGATGCATCCTTTGTTTGGGAGGTGTTAACAGGCACTTGATCGTTGGCTGTCTGGAATCCCTCTGTTTCTGAGTTGTGTTCTTTGCTTCTTTGCATCAAACAGACCAAAGTTCTTCCTCCCACCCAGAACATTATTCGGCAGCTACATATACACCCCACTTGCCTCATTCCAACAGAACTCTGGGCAAACCTCTGAGAATGCCTGCCATGGACGCAGGCAAAATGCCCGGAGAGAATACAGCTGGAACATGGCCAGACAGTCCGAATAACTCACAGCAACCCAATTATTCCGGCCATGAAAGCCACCAACAACGCGCTGCAGATGTACATTTAAGCGACTACAATAACAAACACGACAACTGAGTACCTATTAAAAATACAAATTGTAAGCAAGCATAATGTGGGTGTGCAGGCACGTCATGCCCCTCTCCGGCCAGGGCTAATGCCTCCTGGTGGTGCTGCTGGGGCGGCGGAGGGGGGGCTGGGGCCAACTGGGGGTCTCCTGTGCCAAGAGATAGGAGCTCTGCCGGTCAGTCCAGGGCTGGCGGGGGAGGAGGCTGCGCTCTGAGTAACCACGGGGGACCCGCTCCTCGCTGATGCTCCTCCTGTACAGGCGGGTCTGGGGCAGTTGGCCCTTGCACCGGGCACACATCAGCGGAGGCATGTCATAGAAGAGCACTGCAAGAGAGAGGGAGGGAGGGAGAGAAATAAATATTAATTTGCAACCATGATCATGGAATATGATGCATGGTTTGAATGGACTCTTGGTGGGAAACAACATGTTTACATTACCAAAGACAATGGCTCTTTTAAGTAAGGAAGTGATTACATTTTCTTACATGAAGAAGAAAGCAAACAACCCTCCTTAAGAAGGAAAACCAATGATCACTTAAAGAAGGAATGCCAACATCTGTCCAGTCATTGAAGGGAGTCGGCATATTTATTTACTTATTTATTTATTATTTCGATTTGTATACCGTCCTTTCCATTTGGCTCAAGACGGTTTACAG
This sequence comes from Anolis apletophallus, assembly GCA_030556195.1. Lineage (NCBI taxonomy): Eukaryota > Metazoa > Chordata > Lepidosauria > Squamata > Anolidae > Anolis > Anolis apletophallus. The sequence continues at coordinate 141,647,205 of JARBWK010000009.1, read as the reverse complement.
CCTATCGAACAACAAACAATGCACATAAAAAAGTAGAATAAAACAATTTCCACAAAATCCGCCAACCAGGGATGGCTATAGACTGAATGCCCGCCGGAACAGCGCCGTTTTGCACGCTTTCCGGAAAGCCGGCAGCTCGCTGATTGCTCACACTTCGGGTGGTAAGCTATTCCACAAGCATGGTGCTGCCACAGAGAAAGCTCTCTGTCTGGTCGATGACAGACGAATAGTTCGCAAGGGCGGAATCTGAAGGAGGTTAAGGTCTTCTGAACGGAGCGATCTCTGAGGAACATATGGAAGTAGACGGTCCCTTAGGTACACCGGCCCCAGACCATGCAAGGCCTTAAAGGTCAGAACCAACACTTTGAAGATGACCCAGTGCTCAATTGGTAACCAGTGCAGTCACTGCAAAGTTGGAGTAATATGGGCCCTGGCCGGTACTCCAGCCAAGAGTCTTGCTGCTGCGTTCTGCACCAGTTTGAGCTTCCGGATGACTGCCAAAGGAAGACCAATGTAAGGGGCGTTACAGTAGTCTACCCTCGAGATGACCGTTGCTTGGATTACCGTGGCTAGGTCATTTCTGGAAAGGTAGGGCGCCAGCTGCCTAGCTTGCCGTAGGTGGTAAAAGGCAGATCTGCTGACGATGGAGACCTGAGCCTCCATCGTCAGCAGTGGGTCCAACTGGACACCCAAGCTTTTTACTAGCAATGACGGGCGTAATGCCTCGCCGTCTAAGCCGGCAGCCAGAGCTCACACCCGCCCGGATGACCCAGCCAGAGGATCTCCGTCTTTGACGGATTCACTCTCAACCGACTGGCTCGTAGCCATCCAGTCACAGCTTCAAGGCATTGTTGGAAACAATCGGGTAAATAGTCTGGTCGACCGTCCATCCTCAGCACCAGCTGGGTGTCATCAGCATATTGATGACACTCCAGACCAAAGCTCCGTACCAATTTGGCAAGGGGTCGCATGTAGATGTTGAATAATAAAGGGGAGAGAATGGCTCCCTGAGGCACCCCACAACTTAAGAGGAGCCTCTCAGAAATCATACCTCCCGTCTCCACTCGCTGGCACCGATCGAGGAGAAAGGAGGACACCCATTTCAGGGCAGTCCCCCTAACCCCCGCCGCGGCCAGACGGTGGGTTAACAGTGCGTGGTCAACTGTGTCAAAAGCTGTCGTGAGTTCTAATAACACGAGCAGCGCTGATCCCCTTGATCCAATTGGCAGCGGAGCTGGTCTGTGATGGCGACCAGCACAGTCCCTGTGAATGAAAGAAATATTAATTTGGAACAATTGTCATGAGATATGATGCATGGTTCGAATGGAATTGTATGGAAGACGTACGGTTGGGGCCTGGAGATGCCATCCTAAGGAATAAGGCCTGCAAATCTATTGAACTGGTGCAACTGTAATTAAAAGTTGCTGAACAGCAGACATTGGTGACTGTTGAACTCTTGGTGGAAAACAACATGTTTACATTACCAAAGGAGGTGTTTACGAGGTACTTTGCATTAAGAAAGAAGCAAAGAAGTTTCCTTAAGAAGGAAAATCAACTATCAACTATCATTTAAAGAAGGAAAGTCAACATCTGTCCAGCAACGGATGGGAGTCAGCATGTTTTGGCTGGAAAATCACAAAGACAATTGGAACATCAGCAAGAAATATTCTTATATAAGAGACCCTCTACTATTCCAAAAAGTGTGGCAGACAGCTGGCCTGGTCACCCACCACGCTCTGCTCCGCGGGAAGGAGAGAGCTGAGTCCCCATGGGGAGAAAGGCAGGATATAAATAAAGATGATGATTGTTGGGAATCAGCCTGTGTTTGTGTTCCAGGATCATGATGCTTCTGATGTGGGCAATGGTGATGGTGCCGAGGCTGAGGTGCAAGATGGAGATGCTTTGGTCAATGAGGATTTTCATGCAGACAATGACAGAGAGGCCCCGGTGCAAAGGGCAGTTTCTCATGAGAATGTTCCTGCTGGGCAGAGAGACGATGGCTTACTCCCTCTCTCTGGGAGCTCTCAAGATTTGGGTTTGGACAACAATCTGGGAATTTTAATGAGCAGCCAGATAAGGAGTTGAAAAATAGGCGGCTGGAGGTTAGCCAGGATGGACAGCAAACCCAAGGGTTACGTCGCTCTGAAAGACTTCGTCACGTAAGAGCCAAGAGTGGGGGGAAACGAAACCAGTTTCTGGTTTTTGGGATATAAGGTTTGTTTCAAGAGAAAACCTGTTAGATCAGGCATCGTTTGGAAATTAAGCTCAAGTGCCATGGGAATCTTGTTCAAGGGGTCTTGTTCCTGTGGATCTCTCTAGCTTTTGGTGTTGACGAGCATTGCCTGGATTGTCTTTGCGTCCTGTTGATTCCTGTCTGGAGTTACACGGCCTCGGAATGCTTTTATATCTTTTGTGAACGTTGCTTTGTGTTACTGCAATTTTACTGACCTTGTACTTTTTGGAACTTTTCTTACTTTCTTACTTTATTTCTGTTTTTTCTGGCTTTTTATTAAACTTCAAATAAAGGATTGGGTTTTTCACTCAACGTGTGGTGTGTTTTACGTACGTCAGAGGGCTTTTCCTGTTCTGGAGTGCAACAATGATAATAATGATAATGATAATAATAATGGGTGTATTTGCAGGGTGACAGATTTGGATGGAAAACAGAAGTCTGGTTGGAAGGGAATGAGTGCATTTCGGAAAAGAATTGTGCATATTTGGGAGAGTAGCAGATCTGCAATGGAACTCAGTGTTTGGCCCAGGCCCGGATTAAGCCTTTTTGGCGCCCTAGGCCAAAGGCTCCGTCTCCGCCCGCGGCCCCACCCCGCCCCCGCCTGCGCGAGGAGGAGGACGGAAAGCCCCACCCCCGGACCTGATGCCATGAAATTTGGGGGGGGGGGCTCTGGATCTCCCCCCCCCCAATGGCTGCGTCCCTAGGCCCTGGCCTAGTGTGGCGTTATGGCTAATCCAGGCCTGGTTTGGCCACTTGCTTCCTTCTCAGAGAAAGGGAAAGAATGCGTATTGGAAGAATGGGAAAATGGCAGGTTTGCAGGGAAGCAACCTGGCCTCAGCGCAGCAGGTGTTCTTCTTCTCCAGGAGGCAGAGGAAGATGGGGATGTACGCATGTGAAGGGTGATGTCACGATCACGGACCTGGCGGGCCCCTTAATCACACACACAGAGACGTACTGAAGGCTAACTACTTTATTGAGTATGAAAACAGTTCCAAAGAGTAAATAGTCCAATAATATGCAAGTGTCCAAAAGGTAATAAGCAAGTAGTCCAAAGTAACGTAGCAAATAAGCTGGAAGCGTGGCAAGGCTCCGCAATTCAATGCGAATCAGGAAACAGGGCAAGGTTCCGCAATTCAATGCGAATCAGGAAACAGGGCAAGGTTCCGCAAACCGCTGCGGCTCAAGAAACAAGGCAAATGCAAGGCAAGGCTTGATGACCACGGCTGGCTTGTGGTCCCACTCCGCTTCGCGCCTATTCAGGGAAGACGTGGCCGGAGAACTGAGGATGCGTTCCCACGGACCCTATACTTAATCCGTCGGCCGAGGTCCGCGACGCTCTAGGCTCCTTCGTCTCCAATCTCTGCTCACGGACCTCGGTCGGTCTAGGACCCTCGACCAAGCCCTCCTGCTAGACTCGATGTCTCGTCTCCTATCGAAGGAGCGACCTTGTCTCTCGGCAGCTGTGTCGCTATCTTCCTGAGAACTTTCCTCCCTGGCACTTTCCCACTCGGGAGGCTCGGCAGTCCTAGTCCTTCTGGACCTAACTGCGGCTTTTGACACCATTGATCATGATTTGCTCCTCGACCGCCTGGCTGCCTCTGGGATCCAAGACAAGGCTTTGACCTGGCTGGAATCGTTCCTGCGAGGCCGCTCGCAGCGGGTCGAGTGGCAGGGTCAAGTCTCCAGGAAAAGCGAATTGGAATGCGGAGTGCCCCAGGGTGCCATCCAATCTCCCACCCTCTTCAACATGTCCAGCCCCAGCCCTGGCCAGCATTGCCAGG